>CM052282.1:894396-1006068 GCA_028455765.1 Lasioglossum oenotherae | reverse complement strand
TTTCAATAAATTCTATTCCTATACCTATTGTCTTTCACAACATTTTGCAATTTTACCTTCCTTCAGGTCAAAACATATGTATTATTCAAACTAGTTCGCCCCGGGCGTGAACAATGTCATATATTGTCTGGTTCTATTTAGGTAAAGAGACGAGATAGTATCTCGTCGATGACAGTATTATAATTATAAGGCAATTACAGTATGGGTAATGTGAGCATTCTACACTATATCATTCTTCTTCTACTTGACGAGTATCTCGTCGGTGGTAGAACTTTTAGCGATGTGGTATTTCAGATCACTGTAAGTTCTACGTTATCCCCGCGCCCGTCGCGCCCGGTTACCGGTCCCGCTGAATAACACAGGGTCTGGCAGTCTCGTCGGTGTCTACAGTTACTATTCAGACGCTCTAAAAAAGACGATCACTTTCTTAATACTGTACCATACAATATGAACTTTTTTGGGAAGCTAGGGCTATTAGTTTACTTCAGCAGCTCTTTCCAATTATTGACAAAGAGCATATATTTTTTTCCTACATCATCTTTAGCATAGAACAGAACCTGTCTATATAGCACGCCTTTATGACGTACGCAACGTACACCTTTGTTGGTCGGGTTGCCGCATTTTAGGCGGATTTTTAATTGTTAATAACTAAGAAACGAGGCCGACATCGCAATTTTTTTATTCTTCATTTTTGTCTTGCATTGTCATGAAGATCCAGCCCTTAAATTTTCTTCCACCTGTAGTCGAACATTTTCCATACAAACAGATTATATCTCTTACGTCTGACATGTTTTATATTCTATACTTTTTATATTTATATACACATACATTTCTATATACTTATATTCTATGACCCATTTCTGTAATTTTACTTATAGATTGGTAGCTGAAAAGAATTGTCCTGAGACGTACATACTCTATAGTTTTTATATTTAAATACAAATACAATTCTGTATACTTGTATTCTAGGACCTACTTCTGTAACTTTTTGACTTATAAATCCTGTAATCTAAAGTTATGTTTTTTATCAATAAAAAAAAAACAGGTAGGTATTATTGCCAGCTGAAAAGAAGTCTCCTGAGACACAGGCTTGCTCGGCACGCCTGACCCCACCATGCATACTTCCGTAGTTCCAACGTTTAATATGTTTAGACTTTTCCGGCATACGCTACGTAGTGTGTATGACCGCTTAGCCAATATTAAGGCAGAGCAGAAAATACGTGTGACTGTGGGCGTGCCTTTCCCGCATTACTTCCAAGAGATTTATGCACTGCTCTCAATAATACATGCGACTCCCACTAATATTCGAGCAGTCTTAAAAAAACGATAACTTTTTTTATTGTTGGATCATATGGTCTTAACCTTTTTGAGAAGTCGGAGGTGACGTTGTTACATAACGTGGAAAAAATTTTTGAAAATACTAGTTGTATGCACATAATTTATTGAAATTCCAATGGTTGAATTTCATAATTACGTAATTCAGGTAGGACAGAAAGTTCTCTGCATTTACTTTCACGCTTCTTACGGGATTCACCCGTATTTCACCTTGAGAGGATAAGTAAACTATTCCGAGAAAAAAAAAACAGCTATGTGTTTTGTACTAGTTTTAGTAATCAATTACACAAAGGACAGCATCGCTAAGCAATTAAGATATTTGTTTCCTTGTTGTCGCGTAATCGCACGGCAACGTGATGATGAACATATGAATCAAAATGTTCATTACGTGATCTTGTAAATCGACGAAATTATTATATTATCGCTAGGTAATTGCTGAACTGCGGATATTTACGTAAAACGGAAATTGTTCAAGTCTATTGTTAGTAACTGGAGTTAAGGAAAATGATATTTTTCCTTTTGACGACCTTCGTTCGAAAATAAGTCGAAAATAATATAACAATATCCTTCAATCCTAATAATGTCCTCCGTTGTCCGACAGCTTTCAAACCCCCTCTGCCCCTTTTAAAAAAGATAGGAGCACATAAGCGTCCGGAAATTGACTCAGGATATTGTTTTGCATTTCTAACGATCACGACAACTAATCATATCGAAATGCTTACACTCTGTGCTCTCCTAAAATCATTAAAAAATTTCAAGTTTACAGTTATTATTTGGGCAAACGTTGCTGCGTGTCTGAATGCTATTGAAATACTTTCTAAACTAAACTAAAGGTGGTGTGGAGATCCGCCACATTATTAGGATTTTATTATATTTCGTTTCAAACGATAATAATCGATAACAAGTTGGTACAACCACTGAGAAAACGGTTGCTAAAACTAGATGAAATATGTTATTAAACGTAGCCGGTTGATTTCTCAACGGCTATTATGCATGAAATCCGCTGTCTAGCAATCATCGTTTATGTACTCGGAAAATGACAAGCTGAAAAAATCAGATCCTGCGAACAACAAACCGACTCGTTCGTCGTCTGCACGTAATCCGGTTGTCAGAAGTCCAAGGAATCAATCATTCTCTGCGCGTGTCCCACTCCTGGCTGGTTCTTATCATAAAACATTGTTGGCAAATTAACCTTGCGTGGCGATTGGCGACGACCAATTCAAAAAGAACGCCTACGGAACCCGCCCGTTGGAAAAAGACGGCTGCTTCCGCGGCTTTTGGACAGCTCATTGCCGGATCAGGTACATCAGTCCAGGATCACACTCCACCGGCAAGCCATGCTGTTCCTGTGGCTAATGTAAGTGATCGCATGCGGCAAACAACGATTTAGCGTTCGACAAACAGTGACGGTTCGATACGGTTACCTCGATATTATCGGTGGCGTTTTTTTTCCGAGTTCAAGTGCAAGTGATAGAGCACGTGCAATCAATTCTTTCGCAATTCGTTCCGATCGTTCGATCGTGCGAACAAACACGAAACGAACAATGGAAATCTAGAACGCGATACACGGCTCCATTAATGTTATGCGAATCGTGGTGATTCGGAGTTTATTTTTCTGACCTCCGACACTCTTCGCAGAATTACTCATTAACATTTACACATTTTTGACAAAAATGAGCACGTATAATTTTTAAAGCAGTGGACATGTCGAAAAGATTTCAGGACACCGGTGTATTAGTTTCAGCTTAACAAGATGATTGAAAGAATAAAGAATTTGTCATTTGATTTCTGTGGCTTTTAATCTATGCGGACAATTTTTATTTTGCATAAAGATCCGCAGTCTACATTCGTGACAAAAACGAGCACGTACAATTTAAAGCAGTGGACACACCGGAAAGATTTGAGGACACTTGAGGATTAAAAGAATAAAGAATTTGTTATTTGGTTTCTGTAAAATTTCTTGTAATCGATGCAGATAATTTTTATTTTGCATAAAGATTTACCTGCGTTAATTTACCGCGTTTTCCTCAACAGAACTCATCTAACAGTCGTAACGTCGTTACCTACCGGACTACCGGTCACCAGGATCTGGAGGATACTGGAGGACACGGTGAACGACACGGAGACACTGCTGGACCACGACTACCATGAGAAACAAGAGCAAAGAGTTTGCGAGACGGTGTACTGCAATCAGATCGGTGCGTTTTGTTGATCTCGTAACGTAACATTTATATAAGTTGGGATTTTCTCGTGCACGCGTGCCGCATTATGTAACCGACTGTTCGCGCGTTGTTCCGTGCAGATACAGTGGATCAAAAAAGTATTCGAACGCGAAACCTGTGGTAATTTCGTAAAACACATCAGTACAAACCAGAGGTGGACATTATTTCATAATATCTCGAATACTATTTAACATTTTAGACTTTATTTTGATTGAATAAAATAGTTATTTCAATTCTTTTTATTAAAATTTCTTTTGATAAAACTTTTTTATTAAAATAGTTATTTCCAATAAGATATACAATTTTGAAAGTAAAATATTTTTATTTCGACAATCTGAGTGAGCCATAAGATATTATAAAATATTTCCATTTTAATCATCTAAAACGGTAAATATATAAACCATTTTACTTTTTGCGTTAAACCCCAGTAAGGGGTTTGGAAAGGGAAAGGGAAAAAAACCCCAAACATTTTTTGTGATTACGGTACCTCTCATTAAGCTCAATAGAATTTAGGTAGTTGAACCTTCTTTTTATTGCGCGTACATACAGGGTTTATTTAATGGTTTAATTGACCCGATCCCAATTCGGGGGCGATCGCCGATCTTCGGTGACAATCGGTCGCAAGGGTGCGACCGCGGCTTCATAATATACGCGAATGTCAAAGTGAACACACGTACTATTGGTTTACCTTGTCGGTTGTTATCGGAACGGTTACGCACCGTTTCAGTGTTGGGTTATTCGGTAGAAATCAAGATTGCTTACCTTGGTTGTTATTAAAATTAATGCTGTGTTCGAGCGAGTTAGTGAAGTGAAAACTTGTATAAGTGCACCGCGTACGGAATTGCTCGGCAGTGAACGAGTCTGATCCGTTACGCTCCGAGGTGAAACGCTACTCGGGTAAACTCGTGGGAGCCGAGTTTAGCCGAGCGAGCGGGAAATAGATAGGTGTGTAGTTCGGTCGTGCGGTTTATGCGCACAGTATTGGCCTGTTATTTTTATTTAACAAAGTCATCACAGTTTAAATGTCGACGGCTTTTCACAAATCGGAAATTTAGTGTTCAAACACTTTCCGGATCCACTGTATGCGTTGCAGATTATCGTGAAAAGGAAACAAACGACATTCCGCGGTGTCTTTTTTCACGGGACACTGAATCACACGTGCTGCGCGGATCGAGTACGCGAGGAAATGGAAAATTCTAGTTAATTGCGAGGATCTCGGCTCGTAAAGTTGACGGTCATTACCGCAGCTATGTGCTGACACAGAAAATGGCTGGCGTGAGAAAGAACTTATTGGTCAATGAGATTTTGTTAATGGAGTCCGTTAGTCAATGAAAGAATACTATTTATGCAACTACCGGAACAGTTAAAATTTACGATCGACAGGAGAACAATTATACTTTATTAGCGAGACTTTACAGTTATCTAGATTTTTATGGATGTTTTTACGAAAATCTCGATTAAAGAGGTCTTTGAATTTTTATGGAACGTTTCGGAAACTTTATTTTCAATACTCGGTTGTTTTAGTGTCAATGTTGTTCACAATCATTACTACTATATATGTCTACACGGTACAGTACGCATCAGAACATAATTGCAGTATAATTTGAGCGGGTAACGCAATTTTCTGACCATCACTATGATCGAAAAATGTGAACAATTCTTTTAATAGCCTGGCTAGTTGGTGATATTGTTTCTACGGAGTGTGTAAATGTAAAATGCAACTTTATGGTAGTTATCCTGTCTAGACAGGATAAAATGGAGGGTAGTATACCACTTCGTACACTGGGTGATCAAAATATTAGTATGAAAAATATTTTTATTGCTCATGTGACAGATATGTCGTCCACAGTGTTGTCAAATATAATAAATAATAAAATAATGAGAATTCGGCGTTTCTCTAGGCTACCATTGAAAAATTTATTATTTTAATGTACATTTATTCACTTAACAGCTACTGCAAGTAATAAAATCAAGATTTTTTAATTTCTTTCGAAATTACCGCCTTTCGTTGTTCCAAATGTTTCTTTGATAAAATTTTATTTATTGGGGGATTATTTGGCGTTTGTTCTTGACAAGTCAAAAATCATTGTTTAAGGCTTGATATAAAAACGGGTCGCTGTTATGTTAGATTGTTCGATTTTATTTTAAGTTGTTTCTCAAATAATCGATTTAATTAATACTTTAATGACAGCTAAGAAGATTCTCGAGAGCATGGACACCTCGGCAGATCCTTGCGAGGATTTTTATCAGTATACTTGTGGTTCATGGAACAAACACAATCATATACCGGATAACGAAGTGGAATGGTCCGAGGATCAGGTCATCATGGAAAAGACCTACAAACGTCTGAAAGGCAAGAACACCATCTCCATATCAATTTATAGAATTTTTGTTTCGGTTGTGTTTTCGTTTTTCAAATCGAACATCCTTTCATTGTCTTCTATTTGCCAATTTCTTTTTATTTCGCATGTTTTCCGTTCAATCGAAAGAGAACAAGTTTAGAAACTGGTCTCTGGGACTATGTTCCCTTCAGATAAGCCTCTAGCAAAATTCCACAGTGGCCGTTTCAATTCTTCAGATTGTTTACGATGCATTATTTCTGTATCTTTTCTCTCAAGATATCCTCGAGGAACCAGATCGACCTTCTGATATCATTCCGGTTAAAACGGCGAGGAAACTTTATCGTTCCTGCATGAACGTTGGTAAGACACTGTTCGCAGAAATATATTTATAAAACATTCTATTTGAAGTTCGTAATTAACTCTGAAGTGCTACGAAAATCAATGTACATTCGAAGTTCTCTTTCCTTATTTTTATTCAAGAATTTTCCATATTATTAAATGTTTGGGGATTTCCAATTCTTTTAAGCATGTTCGCATAATCCGTAAAATCTGAAAAAATTACACATTAACAATCATGGCGAGATACAACTAACATAATATTGTAAACGTGGTACATACTCTGAAAACTTCGATATAAAATCGGCAATTTTATGCTTCCGGATATTTTTCAAAATCGATTTTGCAACCTAAAATTCTGAAATAATTCACCGTCGTGCATGCTATTATTATATTGTGCGTATTATGATTAATCATTCTATAAAATCATTCTTTCAAAAGGGGTCGATGTAGGAGAAAGGTTGGGAACCCCTGCATTACAGGGTTAACGAAAGTTTTTATTATAATGCGATTGAATTTTCATGTAACCATTGTTTTATATTGTCCCATCAGACGCTATCGAGAGAAGGGGTATACAACCAATTCAAGACATCCTTGATTCTACCGGTGGATGGCCGATGGCAATGCCACTGAAAGCTTGGGACTCTCACAAGTTCCCTTGGCAAAGGATTGACAAGCATTACGTGACACTGATCGGGAATAGCGCTTTCTACAACATCGAATATGAAGTCGATCAGAACAATACGCATCAATACGTACTCACGGTAAGCCATTACAACCATAAATTGAAGGGGTCCCATGCAAATCATCGACACAGATTTCTCCGACACGGTTTTCACCGACAACATTTAATTTTTTATTTATTAATTAATTAATTCAAGAACACTCGGTTTCATATTTCGTTTTTCCACTGATTTTCATTCAATCCACATTAATTAAATAATTAATTAATTAAAAATTAATGAAATGTTGTCGGTGGAAACCGTGCCGGAGAAATCTGTGTCGGTGATTTCCATGAGACCCAAATTGAAGTATTCCTATTGATATTTTGATCCAACTACAGAGTGGACCACGAAACATGATCGGTATACTGAGAAAAAAAAGTAGTTACATTCAATAACACGCGTGTTATTGTAATTTTTTTACTTCGATGAATATCAATGTATTTTTTTAAATAGTATGAAATTTAGAAGCAAATCGTGATGTATTTGAATTGTCTATCATGAAATGATAGAAAATATTATTTGATTCAATACCGTACATTATTATTCGTAATATTTCTTTTTTCCCTTCAATCAGATATGTTGTTAAAAAAATTTGAGAAATGTATTGATTTATACTGGAATTGGTTTGAGGCCATATCTTATTTTTTTGAAAACATTGATGGTCAAGCTATTGGCTTATATGATTGGCGGAAATGAGTTTTGCTATTGAAATTCAATAGTATTAAATATTAAAATAAGTTCATATGATATTGGCACTATTCAATAGTACATCTTATTGAATCAACATATATTTTTTTTCTTTCAACAGGATGTTTTTCTCAGTGTAGACTGTGTTTTACGTCAGAATATAATTTGAACACAATATTCTGGTTTGTCATTTCTTGCTTTTGCAGCTAGATCAGGAGGCAGAGTATCCTCTATCAACAAAGAGGGACTTGAACAAAATATTCAACGACAACGACACATACGCGGTAGGCATCTACCGCATAATTGAAACTTTTGCGCAGAACAAAGGTTACCATGTGCATCAACATCAATTGATCAATGACGTGGCAAAAATGGTGGCTTTTGAGATCGATCTTCTGAATGTAATAATTTTCTCTCATCCTACGCTGCATATTCTTTCGACACAGCCATTCAATTGGAAAATATGAATATTTTATAGATTTTCGAGGAGGGCAAAGAGTCGCACGCTTCAACTGAAAACTACAAGCGAATGACTCTCGAAGAATTGCAAAAATGGTACAGCAGTTCCGGCATGACAGCTCCCACGGCGAAAGTAATTCGCTATTAAACTTATCGGAACATATTCGACGTCACTTCATATCAGTAGACTGCGGATTCAAGCTGAAAAAGCCACACGGACATTTATTTCTTTTCTCAAATTTTCAATTCATTTTTAAGTATCAAGTGGAATTCGCTTAGAATAATTTTAAAATTTTTATTGAGGGAGATCCCAAGTTTCAAATTGGGTTTTAAATATTCAGAGGACTTCTCTTATATAATAAATTCAAAATTTAAATTGAGGGAGATCTCAAGTATATATTTAATGTTTAATAATTTGAGAAATTAAATGAATGTCCATGTGGCTTTTTCAGCGTGAAAATAATGCAAACGATTTTTACTATCAAGTAAAAAGTTGAAAACAATGCAATAGTGTATTTAATCTCTTTGAATGAGTTTACTATTCTCCATTCGATCAATTCATTTTTATTATACATGCATAAAAGCCGCAGGCATATTAGCAGTTTCTCGATCCTAATTTACTATATTAGAATTGCAAAAAGAATTCGTAACGATTGAACTTTGGACTAACAGTAAGTTGAAGTAACACGTTCTGATCGTCTATCAGGAGATGGCAGTGAGAAACTTGTTTGGGACCATATCCTTGACCATAACCTAGACAGCGGATTCTTATGCAGAATAAAAATTGTCCGCATCAACTGCGAAATGCAGAAATTACATGACAATCTATTTATCTTAACGAGTCTAGCGACTTGAACATTTCTTTAAATGCCTTCACCGTTTCCTGTTTGAGCTACTCACGTTTGCCATAAATACATAAAATCCGCAGTCTATAAACATGCTGTGCTTCGGACGGATTCATTATTCATTAACGATGAATCAGCATAGGCGGTATCTTGTAAAGCAGGGGTGGCCAACCTTTTCCATACCACGCGTCAATTTTTTTCACGTACGAATTCGAACTCCAGCACTTTTTCTACCTTCTTAGGCGCATTGTTGAGGATGGAAAATAGGGATAGCGGTAGAATCTGCTTCGCTAGGGCAGGAAAAGGGACAACTCAATTACGGTAGCTAAACTAATTAATTTACACCAGTTTAAAAGACAAATGTTTATTGGAGCATCGATCTACAATAGTGAGGAATGATCTCTTGGACGAGAGGGGGATCGTTGTCGTAAACAATTCGATAATTAAATTGTTGGATGATGTAAAGTGCAAATTTTAGAGTAGGATTTGAAATTAGTAAATTTATTATGAAATTTAAGAGGAAGATTTAATATTGGAGTAAATTATTGAATTTATTATAGAATTTTATATAAAGATTTAATATTAAAATATAAATTAGTAAATTTATTATAAAATTTAAAATTGTAGTGTAAATTAATAAATTTATTGTGAAATTTAAGAACAAGATTTAATATGAGTATAAATTAGTAAATTTATTATTAAATTTAAAATTGAGAGGAAATTTTAAATTAGAATATAAATTATTAAATTTGTTGTAAAATTTTAGAGGAAATTAAAAATTATAGTATAAATTAGTAAATTTATTATGAAATTCAAGAAAAAGATTTAATATGAGTATTTATAGTAAATTTATTATAAAATTTTAAGTTGAGGAAAAATTTTTAATTAGAATATAACTTATTAAATTAATTGTAAAATTTTAGAGGAAATTTAAAATTATAGTATAAATTAGTAAATTTATTATGAAATTCAAGAAAAAGATTTAATATGAGTATTTATAGTAAATTTATTATAAAATTTAAAGTTGAGGGAAAATTTTTAATTAGAATATAAATGATTAAATTTATTGAAATTTTTAGAGCAAATTTAATATTATAGCATAAATTAGTAAATTTATTAAAAGAGAACACTAAAAGGTATTGTTGATGTTAAGGGGTAGTCTCGTTTATACATAGAAATGCAAGGGTGCGGGATGCACCTTCTCATTTCTCATTCTCCTCATTCTCAAAAGCGCTAGATAAAAGATCAATCTAGGCCGCGATCGCCCTCGAAAGTCCTATTTTTACGTTTACGAGGCGTAATTTGCAATTATTCGGCAGCATGTAGCTGTCGCAGCTTTACGGAAAAAGCTACATGCGCAGCTTCATGCTTCCGTATCAGTTCTGGACTAAGAACTGAATAAGATGGCAGGGTCTAGATAAGATCCTACTGAATAAGGATGCAACGTACCATAGGTTGGCCACCCCTGGCGTAAAGGAAATACAAAACCACCGTTCTTTGTGTCCACTTCCGCTGAATTTTCGTGTACTGCCGATCATTAGCGACTAATTCAACGAATCCCGGAACAAAGGTGCGCAAACTGTATTTTGGTCCGTGCAAATACTTGCAGATCAATTTCTTGGAAGTGATGCAACACGTGTTCAAGTGGGCTAACATTAGCATAGACGCGTCCGAACCGATTGTTGTGTACAACCCGGTATTCCTTCACAAGCTGGCGAGGCTACTTGGAAACACTTCGCAACGTGTGATTGGTAATGCCGTGATTACACAGATTTTACGGTTAATGGTAATTTACGTTCACCATTGGCAGTCGCTGTTTTCCCGACGGAGCTAAAGTAGTTACGTGACGACCATCACAGTCTGATATTTCCCTCGAATGCTCATTGACAGTGAACCACGGTCTTCTGTCTTCATCATGCTTTCCTTTTCCAGTGAATTACATCCAGTGGAACATGGTCAACAAATTCCTATCGTTTACCACGCAAGAGATGAGGAACATAGCTTTCAACATGACCTATTCGTCGTACAATATTTCGAACTATATGCCAAGGTAAACCACACGCGAATATACTGGGAAGTTATCACTCGTAAATCTCGGTTTTTAAAGCTCTAGAACTATCAAGAATGACTCATTCTAGCCTTTCCATTGTTCGAGCAGTGGATTGAATTGTAAATGTTAATCAAACGACCCGCAGTGGGGAATTTGGCACAAGATCATAATATAGTAGGTTGTTGAATTCGTTTTTACGTCAGCTGTAACATTATGAAATCGAAAATGCATTTCAACATTTAAATAAAACATTTAAATGATTTTTATTCTTTGGAAAAAGTTGTTCTTCGGACCTTTGTATTTTGAAATCGACTTTGTTCCGATTTTTCATTATTTAACGTAACATAATACACGCAACACAAACGATCAATCAACGGCAGACAAAATTTTCAAACAAGCACTCCTTCGTGCACACTCATTTCTTGATTTCACACAACCAAATTCACTTCATACGTTTTTGTCGTCCCTCACTTATTATGTTTCTTCCTCATTCTCACCACACAATGCACACATCAATTTCGTAAGCAGTGAAATCATGCTGATACTTTTGTGCGAAAGTGTGATAACTTCATTCATTGGAACGAAGTGAGAACGAAACAGTTATCTTGCTTGTCCAAGTGTATACAGGGTGGTCCAATAACTTCGATCACCTCGAATATTTTCGTTGAAAGAATATCAAACATTTTTTATATATCGCTATACACATTTTTATCGAATGAAATGAGATAATTCCGAATGTACTTTTAGATGGGAAGTCTGCGTGATGAACATGCACATGAAAGACGCAGTGTCGTATATGTTTGTGAAAAAGTACGTTTCGGACGACGTGGTCGACAAGGTGTGGTTTAACACGACGATCAACAGAACAGTGTACAGTGGTTCGCAATACTAACATTTGAAATTTCGTTGCTTTTCCCAAGGCAAAGGAGATGGTTCGAAGAATAAAAGAAGAGTTGAATAATCGTATACAGCATTCTCATTGGCTGTCCGACACAGTGAAAACGGCTCTAGCGCGGAAACTACACTTGGTCAATACGCAAGTTGGATATCCAGAATGGTACAAGGACGATCAAGCTGTGGTTAAATTTTACGATGGGGTACCGAGTCTTTGTTAAGTATAAATGTTAAGATGAAAATATAAATATTGCATAACAACCTTCGAAAATGCTTCGTTGAATTTTCCACAGCTGAAAATAGGTACAGACTACTTTCAAAATCTATTGAATTGCGCCGCACACGAATTAATTAGGGGTTTGAAAGAGTTCAAAGGCGTCGTCAGCCGGACCGAGTGAGTTTTACAAGTGCTTGCACACATTAATTGATCATGAAACATTTTTTAGTTTGAGCATCACTTGCATTGAGAATCATTTACAGAGAATATCTCGGTAACTATTGGTTTTTCATCCTGTATATCCTGTAGCTTTTTTATTCAGGGTTTTATTTTCTATTCGACCGTAAGATTGAAATTTACCATTTACAAGAAGAAAACTCAAGATAGCCTTTATATCTCGATAAACAAACAAAATAGAAAAAAACTAATTATTACATTGAGTTACATTGATTACTCTTAACATCATACAACTTTCGTTTCAACCAATTTCTCATACGCCAAATAGTTTACATGTAAGTTAGGTGGCACGCTTAGCTGCATGAGTCATCCTGTACATTATTTATAGAAATTTTATATAGAATTTAGAAATATCATTAAATTAATATGTAAATTTATGCACCTAATATTATTTGAGGGAGTAATATTATTTATAGAAATTTCATATATCAGAATTTAGAAGTATTATTTAATTAATATGTAAATTTATGCACCTAATATTATTTGAGGGAGTAATATTATTTATAGAAATTTTATATATTAGAATTTAGAAGTATCATTAACTTAATATCAAAATTTATGCACATAATATTATTTGAGGGAGTAATATTATTTATAGAAATTTCATATATCAGAATTTAGAAGTATCATTAAATTAATATGAAAATTTATGCACCTAATATTATTTGAGGGAGTGATATTATTTATAGAAATTTTATGTATCAGAATTTAGAAGTATCATTAAATTAATATGTAAATTTATGCACCTAATATTATTTGAGGGATTAATATTATTTATAGAAATTTTATATACTAGAATTTAGAAGTATCATTAAATTAATATGAAAATTTATGCACCTAATATTATTTGAGGGAGTAATATTATTTTGTAGAAATCTTATATAGAATTTATAACAAATGTATGCATATTTCAGCTGGTTGGATTATCCTATTACGGTCAACGCATTTTATACTCAAACAATTAACGCCATTAGTGAGTATTATATTTCGAAAAAATAAATTCATCAGAATGCAAAAATCAAAAATAATAATTCTTTTCAGTTATACCAGCAGCTGAACTACAAGAGCCTTATTTCACGCCGCTTTTACCGGAGTAAGTTATTATACTCTGCTATTAGATATTTCCTTGTAGTTTTTCTTTCTTCTTTTATTCAAAAAATCTTGATAAGGACATATTGTATACACACGTGTAAGTGTGCGAGCCATTCATGATCTGCATTTCATCAGCGCCATCAACTATGCAGCCACTGGTTTCGTAATCGGCCATGAGTTGTCTCACAGCTTCGACAGCGAAGGTATGATTTTATTACAAACTTTTCAACTTTGTCGAGGGAAAATATATTAATCTTCGTAAATATGAATTACCAACATTTTATTATATCTTTATGTTCAGTTTGCTTTATGTTTATCATATTTTATATAGTTTATACTTATAGTTAGAGTAGATTACACATAAGTCTAGGTGTACGTGAAACGTGTTCAAGATAATTTGAATTACTAGAGAAATTATAAGAAATAAGATAGATAGTTCCTATATGTACACATAAGACTGTAATGTCTGCAAACTTAAACGGAATAAATAAAATAGTAATAATAATGATAAAATTTCATTTCATTCAGGGATCAAATTCGATGCCAATGGTTATAAGTCTGGGTGGATCTCTCGAAGTATAATGGACAAGTATGAGGACCGTGCGACTTGTTTCGTATATCAATTTGGTAATTACACTCTGGATGTCTTGGACGAACAGGGAGACAATGTTCAGGTAGGCTGTTTTATTTTATATTCGGGCTTCAAAAAAATTATTACTTGAGCAAGCATTTCGAAACCTTCATTCTCGAAGCAGACTTCGGTATAGTGGAAACAAGACAAATTTTCTTTTCTTTGAGGAATTACTGTTTATTTTCTGCGGGAATAGGGTTCTTGTACCGATCACTGTGGTATCATGGTTCCATCGTACTTTATTTTAATACACGAATTTTATGCATTTATAACAAAAGTGAAGTGTAACTTAAAACGGTAAAAAAACATTAGCAGAATTGAAAAATACTGTTACATTATTTTCAACCTCTTAAATATGTTAAGAAAGAAAATAAATTTATATTTCACTCCAGCTTGTTGCAATTCAGGTACAAAATTTTTATTTTGCATAAAGATTCGCTGTCCAGTTATCATGAAATAATAATATGTGTAAGCATTTTATGGGGGAATGATGTGTTCTGAAGATAAATAAAATTATACAGCATACGAAAATATTAAATAATAAAATCGACAACATTTTGTACTTTTTTGAGCCAATTGCGATTTGTGAAATTAACAAACCTTTATCATGCACAGCTGGATGGCAAACTTACTGAAGATGAAAATCTGGCAGACGGGGTTGGCGCTCAAGTAGCTTTCTCAGCGTACCACAAGATAGCACATCAGAAACACCAGATGAAGCTACCCGGACTAGAACATTTTACCGACGACCAATTATTCTTTTTAGAATTCGCAAACGTAAGTCGCACACAATTTTATTTATGTTAAAAATCGAAAACAATCATAAATAACATTAGGTGTACGATTGAATTCATGGTTCTCACAATTAATCAGTTGCAACTTTATTTTAAATCCAAATCCTTCATCCTTTAGATTAAAGATTCATTAATTGTATTTGTAAGATGGAGCATATGCACAAAAAAATGTGATAAATATTATTTTTCACAGTAGAGTATACTTAAATTGATTACGAATTAATTCGTACACCTAACACATAACTTCTTATCGAATTAAAAATAATTTGCTTCCAAGAATAATATTACTTGTGCAGATTAGCAGGATTCTTGTAAATCAATGAACAATAAGCTTTAACTCAGAACCTACTTAGTGACAACTGTATAGTAACTATAGATCAATATAAAAATTAAGAATAGAGAAACACTTTTGTGTGTGTGTGCGAGGACATTTTAAAATTCTTTAGTATTTTTAATGCATACGATGTATTATTTAAAAATGTGAGAGAGATTGATGTAAAATAAAAATTATTTGCATCAATTGCAAGAGGCATAAGATCTCGCTTTCAACAGATAGTCAATAGTTCAATACCGATACCTGAAAGACCCTATGCGGTCCTTAGTTTATTGCGTTTATGGCATTGGGGCTGTTTATTAGTTTCACGGCCACACACACCATAAATACCTGCCATAAATATGTCAAGGAACCAAACACGTGTTCGGTCGTCCATCCCGAAACTCTCTTCTAAGTGCGTTACCGCTAACACGCTCAGGCAGGAGCCAAATAAACACATTTCATTCATTCTTTCTTTAATAATCATAACAAGTAATGAAAATAACACGTATATGTCGATATTTTTCAATTGTTTTCATTTTTACTCATTTTTGTCATGAATACATAGAATTCGCTGTCGGACGTAAAATAACATTTCGTTTACTTTTAGCATTTACGTGTTCGGAACCTTGAAGCTTCAACGAAATTGTTCATTTATTTTGAGTCTACAGTTGAGTAGCATTTTTTCTCAAATGTTCTCTAATTAATTATGCAAACTCTATTCCATAGGCCTGGTGTGCCCACGTAAGGCCAGAGTATGAAGCGGACGCAGTTAACAGCGACGAACATAGTCCCCCAAAATATCGCGTTATTGGAAGTCTTTCCAACATGGCTGCCTTCTCTGAAGCTTTCCAATGTCCACAGAACAGTTCTATGAATCCACGACATAAATGTACTTTATGGAATTAGTCATGCATCACGAAGAGCATGCTACTTAATTTTGTACGTATTTTCTATTGATGTAGATAGATTAATATCCACGAAATAAAATGTAAATAGAGTTATACAGTAACACGAGATCTATGACGATCATGGGGAGCCAAAACGCGCGTGATAAGGAGGGAATTTTAGTTGTATTGTAAAAAATAAAAATTTGTACGCAATTTTTCACACTCTACATTTTATTAGTGAGAAATAAAGAATATTAGTTACCAAAGTTAATCTGTTCTTTATTCACCACTCCCAAAATTCTTCAAAATCGAATTTCACTACTGACGCATCGAAATTTGTCGGCCGTCTGACTTGTCGTTGAGCTGTATTACTGAATTTCGTGCCACCTCCTTCGACATCATGTTTTCCTAATACAAAGTTCAATTCTCGAGGTTTTCAAAAATTTTCGGCCGTCTGACCTATCGTTTACTTGTACTACGTTCTCAATTTTCGAAAAATTTTCGACCGTCTGACTTGTCGTTGAGTTGTACTACTGGATTTTCGAAAATTTTATCGTTACTTGTACTACTTTTTACGAAAACTTTTCGAAAATTGAGAAAGTAGTACAAGTAAACGATAAGTCAGACGGAAAAAAATGTTCGCAAATTCAGTAGTACAACTCAACGACAAGTCAGACGGTCGAAAATTCAGTAGTATAACTCAACGACAAGTCGGACGGGCGAAAATTGGCGAAAGTTTTCGAAAAATTGAGAAAGTAGAACAAGTCAACGATAAGTTAGACGGCCGAAAATTTTCGAAATTTCAGTAGTACAACTCAACGGCAAGTCAGACGGGCGAAAATTGGCGAAAATTTTCGAAAATCT
The DNA here is from genome assembly GCA_028455765.1 of Lasioglossum oenotherae. NCBI lineage: Eukaryota > Metazoa > Arthropoda > Insecta > Hymenoptera > Halictidae > Lasioglossum > Lasioglossum oenotherae. The sequence goes on along the minus strand of CM052282.1, from coordinate 989,135 downwards.
CGAAAATTGAACTTTGTATTAGGAGAATATGATGTCAAAGGAGGTATTCGAAATTCAGTAGTATAAGTCAACGACAAGTCAGACTGTCGAAAATGTTTATATTTCGTAGTTTTGATAATTTCGCAATTTCAAATCAGTAGTGTAACTCAATGACAAGTTAGGCTGGCGTAAATTTGTCACTCTGCGACAAATCGGAGGTGCGGGAAAAAGTGGTGGTTCAATAAATAAAAGAAAACAGGCAGATTTACTTCTTATTACATTGTCTTTATTTATTCATTGAAGATGTATATACATATATGATGTTGTACCGTTCTAGAATGACGCAGACAAAATGAGTTGTGATTATTTTACATCATATTATTTTAAACGAAATTAATTCAATGTAATTTTTACGATATTGTCAAAAATGAATCGTTATATACTCATTGTTAGTTCAATATTATATAGAATTCATGTTTATCGTTATTGGAAACAAGAAATAAATGTCTAAGTGTTAAATTGATATCGCGCTAACGGAGATCGATAAAGCTGCGAATGTAAATAACTAAATTCGATAATAAGAGAATGTCTATACTTACCGTAAACAAAGTGTAAATGAGCATTGTTTACTGCCCCAGTTGATAACTTTGGAACATCAATTATATCAATTACAGCGCGTTGAACGACATTTGAATTGGAAATAACTACAATAAGAAATTGCGTATTATAATAAATGTTATTTCACATGTAGAATTACATAATTTACAAGCCGGAGTAATGACAACGCTCCATTTCCCCATTATTGTTTCCAGCTTTATCTAATTACCTGTATACTATATAAACCGAATAAATTGCGGGTTTAAAATCCTCATTATGCTACAGACAAAAATATGATATCTAATATTTACAAATGAGGTGTGTAACGCAAGCTTAACAATAAGTTTCCGAATAACTCGATATACATATGTATATATACGGTGTTCGACAACGAATGAGAGAAAACTTAATACACAGATGGTTCTTTCGAGCGATATAATATCAAAATCGAGAATAGAAAGATGCGATCTCAGGTTTGTTTTCAAGTTGTTAACCCTCGTCCGTCCCTCGTATCAATTTGACACGGTTTTCCCAAAAACAAGTTATATTGTTCTGTTATTTGTTATGAAATTTTCCTGAAACTTCGCGACTTCGCGACACGCATAACCGAGAAACCAAAGAGATGTAAATGTTATCCTCATCAATCTGAATAAAAAACATCGAAAAATAACTGTTTACCTTGTTATTTCATGGATCTTTTTACAACTATGTCAATTAGGCACCGAGGGACAGATTAAGTTTGTGAAATGGGGGACGGATGGACTCTAATTGTCAACCATTTGCACTCGGAGCTATTTTATCTCGAAAATTAAACATTTCTTCCGATCTAGAATAATTCCATTCGATATGATTTTCCGATTTTATCGATATAAAATTAATATACTCATAGAATATTTAAATGTGTAGTAATTGGTTGGATCCCAACATACACTGCTGTGCAAAAGAAAGAAGCGCCCGGCGATATTTAATAGAGAAGCGTAAAAAATCAAATAAGAACACAGTAAGTTTCGGAAAAGGATTCTTGAAAAAGAGGGTTTCAAATGCAATAAATCAATCATTGTACAATACAATTTCTAGTACATAAAAATATTGTTTGTCATTCTATCTTATTATTATACTGGGTGCTTCTTTCTCTTGCACGGTAGCGTATCTAATAATGTAAACAATATTTTGAATAATGGTACAACAAATTTGTAGTGGTGACTGTGAGTCACCACTCGAGTGCTAAGGGCTGTGATAACTGAAAAACAAAACCGAGATCGCGTCCTCTTTATATGCAATTATCAATTTACATTCTCATGAAGTTCCATCCCTCGAATTTTGTCTCGTCTGAAGCCGAACACCCTGTATATAGAGAGAGACAAGTTCATTACAAGACGGCACAGTATGCAAACGTCGTCTCAACGTTCGCTTATTTAAAAATTAGCAGCACTTTCTTTCCACTGTGCACCGGGGGGGGGGGGGGGGGGGGGGTCTATTCCTCGTCGACATTACGTTCCCTTTGTTTCGACTATGTAGAGGGATCCTGCCACGACGTAGCATCGCTACGCTGTGCCCTGTTGTAAGAAGTTGATTGCTGTTTGCTTTTGCACGACGGACAAGGAAATGTTTGCATATCTGCCCAGGTAATCCGCCGAAAAAAAGTCTAGCTAAGACCATTGCTATTCGATTTAGTCCTCCGTCACACTATTTACATGCGAGTGTTTACCTGAAAGTGGCAATAAAATGTACAGGCTGCTTCAATAGCACATATACAATCTGTACAGGCTAAGTTCCTGACAAGAAACAAACCCTTGCTGCGCGGACGAATTCGTAATTAGTATCTTTAACACTGAACCTACCATGAGGGGTCAAATGAGCCATTTTAGATTTCTTATTTGACAATTATTGAAATTGTGAAGGCGTCTTCATGGGAATTTATTGAATATATTTTTTGATTCCTGTATATATTAGCTTGGCAACTAAGTTCGCGATCTCCACATTTTATCAAACAAAACCATTTATATATATTTTTTAAGCACGAGTTTTTTTTATCAAATCAATCGCGAAATTCAAAGCTTTCCAATGGTATACATTTCGAAAGGAATAGTCGCTGAATGAGGTTGTAGTAATGTTACAATTAGACTGCGGATCTTTATGCAAAATAGAAATTTCTTACCTGAATTACAACAAACTAGAGTAGAGAAATAAATAGAAATTTATTTTTTTCCCTATTATGTTCAGTAGGTTGAAAATAATATAATAGTATGTTTAATTTTTTTCAAATATTTCTGCTATTTTAATTTACACCTACTCATTTTTGTCATAACTGCATAAAATCCGTAGTCTAGTTACAATAAAAGAATTACGAAACGAAAGGTCGCGAATTTAGTTGCCAACCTAATATTATAGTAAAAATCGCACAAAATATAAATAAATTTAAACTTGTTATTTTCATAATACTATACACATCAGTCGCTTTCGATGGTCGGTCGGTTAAGTGTTAAACACTCGGCATTTGGACGGAAGAAGTCCGAACAAATCGCTCATTCGTAAGAACAATGACATAAGTCATCAAGTTCAGTAGATTGAAAATAATATAATAGTATGTTTAAATTTTTCCGATATTTTTGAATGCATAAAATTGCGAAGGTTTATCCGGTACGTCTGTTTCTTTCAATTAGTCCCATCAGCTTGCGCAGTTTGTATTCGTGCTTTTGAAACGACTTGTACAGGGTGTTTCAGCACTAGTGGTACTCGATCAACAAGTATGCGACGCTTCGCAGGAAGATCAAGGGTAAAGTCTAGGTTTAAATGTTTTTGTGCGAGTTTCAGTTCTCTGTAGCTACTAAACGGACTCTTCTCCGACTCTGTTTAGTAGTACAGGAATCCAGCAGATGTTGAGTTGCAAAAAACTTTATTAACCAGACTTTCCATCGATCTTTTCGCGACAAATCAACCCCTTGCGAAGCTACGCCGCTAGTAACTGATTTATACCTCGACTACCGTATCAATTGTGAGATATATTACTTAAACGCTGTAAATCAGAAAGCCAAATGGAATTCAGAATGCTTGTAATAGTGATGCGTTCGGGTATGAAATGAATATGTATACAGTTAGGTGAAGGTATGCTCCTGCGAATGAATATGATAGTTATCGCTAGATGAATTCGTCTTAGAAACATTTACCATTGTCATCATTCTGTTCTTATAGCGTGATATACTCCTTACTCTATATGTTAGATGTACATACGATAAGATAGTTGTGTCAAACGAGAGATACGTTACAGGAAGTTCGTTCCGACGGGAAATCAAGTTCTGCGTAACGAATGTGAACTTAATGGGGGATTTCCGAGTTGTTCGTTAAGTGTTGTTCGCCATTGTTCATTGTCAACGTTCCTCACGCTTCAATAACACGCAGATATATCGTAAAATAATTGTCGATATAAATGTATTCATACGTACATATAAATACAAATATACCCAGCAAGCAATCTGCTCTTGATTTGGTACGAATTTGGCACAAAATGCACAGCAAACCTCGCTCTGGTTGTAGAGGGCAGGTCGGTCGCACTGAGAGCGAACCTAACCTTGCTTTCGGAGTAAATATATCGGGCAAAATCGTTATTGTCATTGTTAAACTGCGGATCTTTAAGCAATTTTCAATTCTTATAGGTAAATTTTAAGTAAAAGGGATTAATTAAAATTAATTAATTCAGTGATAGACCAAATTCTATCAAATTTTATATTCCAGCATTTTTTGAAAATGTTCAGATGTCATAAATGCATAAAGATCCGCAGTCTAGTCATTATTTCGAGGTTTGTAAATATTTAAATTATTGACAATGCATAAAACTCACAATTATATAACTTATAAATTTAAATAAAATTAGATTTTCCTTCTTGCAGCAAGGTTTACTCCGATTTTGCTGGACATTTACTCTTAGAAAGAGATTAGGTTTGCTCTTACGGCGACCGACCTGCCCTCTACAACGAGGGCAGGGTCTGCTCTCGTTTTGCCCTGCATTTGTTATGGAATTTTCTTGTGGTTCGGCACCAAAGTGGCTGCCTTTTGCTCGCAAAGTACGATTGCAGACATTTGATCATAATCTGCGCGAGCAGATTTTGCTGACTGGGTATAAAAATATATAAATGCTTGTTGTTCACGAGATTTGCCACTTCGACATGTCGTTCTCTCTAAAATTATCTTTGTCAATCAGTATAGCAGAATTTCTTAACATCGGTTTTATTAACATAAGGTCTACAAAAATTATTGCGTGTTACATTTCGTTACACCTTCAGAGTTAGTACGTTGGATCGTTTCTTTCTCTTTCATGGTTTTCTTTTTCTTTTGTTACAATTTACACGCATCGATCAGTTACGGCATTAAGTAGGATAGCTTTTTTTTTAAAATAATGCATATAACATTTGCCATATTCTATGCAGGACGGCCAAGTTGAAAAACGTTTTTATACATTCTCCTTTGTCGAAGGATTAGAAGACGGTTTTAACTCGAAACCGGGGAGTAAGTATATATATGTATACGCGGTTACATAGAAACGTGGCTTCTATTCTTCTCAAGTTTTACGCATTCCGTGAACAGAAGTGATTGGGGAAACAAAAGGAAACCGAATATGGTCAACGAATAGAATCGCGTGAATTTATTTCCATTCTGTTGAAAAGTCATTTCGTCTTTGATCTCGTCTTGTAAGCGGAAACAAGTCTTTGTCACGGCTTCGGCAGGCGATCTCGTAATTGCGATCGGTCAAGAATTACTTACATTCCCGCGCGCGGGTTTGCTCTCAAAGCAGTGGATTTCTCTTGCTGCATTGGTCCTTTACGTTTTTAATTGTGCATGGAAATTAGACAGTGGTAGTAGCGTTAATTCTCGAACGTTCTTACGAGTATAATAATTGACGATGTTTACGACTATTCAGTGCTTTATTTGTCAATTTTTTGAAACACATTTTAGAGATACTTCTGGTGCACACTCTTTCCGTTGTTCCTAACAGCTGTTCATCTAATTTAATCACCCAGAACTGAGTAATTAAACGACGATTTTGAGGCTCTAATGTGTCGGTTTGAAAGCTCTTATGTGCAGCCAACAAAAATGTGCAATTTATTTGTTTCTTTAATTTCTCCATTTTCCAAGGGAAAGTCAAGGGGTTGGTAAACTCTTTTAGGTTTCTTCAGAACGGTCCTTCGTTTTTTAGATATTTTGATTCAAATTTGTTGACGTACAGTAGCGGACGAAAGTTTAAGACCGCTCTAAAGAAACCGATAACTTTTTTAATATTGTACTATACGATTTGAACTTTCTTGCGAAGCTAGAGCAATTAGTTTACTGAAGGATGTGAAAAGAAATTTTTTCCAAAATTGCAATTGATCGGAATTGTTGAAAAAATACTAAAAGTTGAATTTTAATTTTTTTTTTGTGGGCCTATATTGAAAATTTAAGAAATACGTTTTGTAGATCTGTGTCAATTAAACATATTCCGAAAATTTCATTGAAACGACGTTGCAATGAGCTACAAAAAAAATTGCAGATTTTCACGATTTAATGCCGAAAATCTTATCGTATCTAGTAGCCCAGATAAAATAAAATAACCGAGAAGAAGTTTGTCGTCCGTATTATAATGACGTTGGCTCACCCGCATAGAAAGGCGACATTTCTAACGATTAACCAAGCAATATTGCAACCAAGGCCCAATAAAATACCAACCATAAATGCTACTAGGCAAGTGGTTTTACCGTTCGACAGATATTCTCGTACACGGAAAGCGCATGATAGCCGCAACATCGTGCGTCGAGTGCTCGCGATCGATGCTCTTAAATAAATCTTGACCGACGCGTTTACGCAGGATCATCCGTGCCAGCCGCCAGACGTATCTGCTACTTCCTACAACGTGAATCGTACGGACTAGTTTTTACCGTCTAGAAAAATACGTCGGTCGGACCAGTTGCGAACACAAAAACAACGAAAGATCCCGAGAAGATCATTCAGTCACTCGAAGACAGCAGAGAGGCGATCAGAATTTTTATACAACAACGCTGTTTGATTCTAACAATAAGTGGTACGCGTCAGGTTCTCAAACGTTCCGCGGATTTTCAGTAAATTATACATATCCCGATTTCTGTATCAAAATTATATAGTTCGCTTTGTACACTTTCTTCACCACTTTTTCCCTCCCCCCTCTTTTTTTATTCACTCTCACTTCGAAAATCCTGAATCTCAAACGTTCGACAGAGACAGCCGCGGTTGGATGCAACTGCGCGCGCACGTGACGCGCCGGTTTTCATTTTTTTCTCGATTATTCTTTCTACCCCTCTTTTTCTCGAGTGTCACAGAACCGATATTATTGTTACACCGTTGCACGGTCTACGATCGCGTTTCAACTTTTAACACAGACATTTTCGACTATTTCTAATTTCCTTATAACACGCTGACTATCGCGAAGGCCCACCGAATAATTACGAAACCGAGCGGAAACGAACAGTCAATTCCTGAATGTTGGGGTGTCCCAGGATGTATAACGGATTTATGGTGATTTCGCGGTCCTGCAATTTGATTCTTCACACCGTTGTGATGGACGATTTTAACCCTTTGCACTCGGAGCTATTTCAATTTCTTCCGACCTAGAAATTATTCAAAGTGCAATGCAAGTCCTCGACAATATCTTTATGTAGAAATTGTATTGTACAACGATTGGTTTGTTGCATTTAAAGTATTAGATAATCCACAATAAAACATATTCTCAGAACTATTCAATTAAACAGCGGAATCCTTTTTCAGAACTTACTGTGTTGTAATTTGATTTTTTACGCTTTCCTATTAAATATGGCCGAATGCTTCTTTCTATCGCGCAGCAGTGTTTGTACCGACAAAGCTCCCGTCCTGGCAATCGGAAAACGAATTTCGCGTAAGTCGAGGACTCGCTGCACACGATTCTTTTCGTTTCATGGATGTGCAATTGATACAACACCTCACACAATACTGAAAGATTTAGTAATTGATTAGACACCAACGTATTTAATAATCTAAACAATATTGCGAATAATAGTACAGCAACTTTTAATTTTAACCCTCGACTGCTAAGGGTTAAGTTCAATTCTCGACTTTAGGACCTTCGAATCCGTAATGTTATATCTGGGACGTTCTAATGGCGAAATTTAACACATTACCGACCGGTAATTATTGCATAATTTTGAAAAATCTATGGTACATGGCTAAATACTTTTCAATGGAACCTTCAATAGCAACAGCAATATTCATTGTGAACTAACAAGTCGCCCTCAGTAACGTTATCTAATAGTTTCATTTAAGATCGCAATGCAAAAGAAGATGTCCATGCTTTCTTTTGGTACAGCACAATTATTTAAAATCCTATTAACCCATTGCACTCGGAGCTATTTTAACTGGAAAAAATTAAACGTTTCTACTGATTTATAGTATTTCCATTCCCTATGGTTTCCGAATTTTATGGATATGAAATTGGTATGATAGCTCATACAGTGCCTAAAAGTTTAGTAATTGATTAGACACCAATATATCTAATAATGAAAACAATATTTTGAATAATGGTACAGCAATCTTTAATGGTGCCTCAGAGGGAACAACCGAGTGCAAAGGGTTAATAGGCTTCCGGTAGGTAAAGTGTTAAGATAGTAGAACAATCCCAGTAAGCAATCTGCTCTTGAATCTGGCAGCAAACTTTGCAAGCAAACACCGAGCCATCTGTTTCCGACAGGTTTTGGTTGGCAGATTCGGAGCAAACAAGGGCCAAATCCTGCTCCAAGCGTGGCTTCGGACCAAAATGGCCGCGTTTTGTCCGCTAGGTACGATCGCAGACATTTAATGATAATCTGCTCGAGCAGACTTTGCTGACTGGGACGCTCCAAAACGATAAGTAATCCCATTCTCGTTCCGAATGCTCCGTATAATAATAAAGAGGATAGGGGAAAGGGGATCCGTATGAATCGTGGAATGTGTTTACGAGTGAAGTGTTAGCCGTTAAGTTTATTTGTAGCAATCTCTTACCAGGTATTAGGAATTCATTGTCCGTGGTATCCCGTTGCGAATGATCGTCTGTTCATTTTGATTCTTTCTTTCTCTATCTATTTGATGTATCTGCTTTGACGACTCGTCTCATCAATTAGCAGCGGCATGATTATCTCGTGTCTCCTCTTAATGATCCGAAATGCGTAACAGAGGATCGATCTATATTTCTTTTGTTCTCTCTCGTATGTGTGTGTGTATGTTTTTTTCTCTCTCTATCTCGATGATCCACTAATACGATGATCGATGACGTTTGGTATTTAAATACGAATGATTGACGATCAAAATGTCCGGAATGAGACGGATACCGTTGACAGAGTTGGGCGGGACAGGACTTAATCGGAAACTTCAAGTACGATTCGAGGATGCCAGTGCGCGTTCTCGGTTCGTCTGATTAATTAACTCGGCCTCGGCTACCGTAAACACTCGAGCGATCGAAAGATTCGACGCGCTTTACTCGATTAGGGAGAATTAATTGCCGGCCAACTCTGATCAACGATGAAACCGGTGAACTCGATCGATCGATCGTTCCGAGGATGAATTGAATTGATTGTAGAGCGTTCGAGTCGCAAAAACAAGAGAACTTCTCAGGCGGGACAGTTTATTCTTCGTCCACGACGGGACCATATCTCTTTTTCTCCAGAACAGAAAAATATTATGCTCTATGTATATTAGTTGAACACAAAGAACATCTCTCTTTTCATTTTTTCGGTGTTGTTAGTGTGTTCGTGTTCGTATGTATGTGTGTGTGTCTGTGTCGTGTTTCATTATTATACGAGTCTCAAACGAACTACTATTCTCGCACAATGGACAACCCACGCGTCGAGGATTTCGATCTATCTCTTACACGCAATAAAAATCCAGTTGATCGGCTCATTTCGTGTTAAAACGTTCGTTATGGTACACGGTAAACCTGTAATTTTTCCCTTTACACGATGCAACACGTCGTACGAAAAAAAACCAAAACACCTGTTCGCTCTCTTCTTCTTCTTCTTCTTCTTCCTCTCACTGTTTTGTACGTTGCTGCACGAACATGAGAACCATATCCGTTTCTCTCTCGAGACACGCGTACAAATAAACGTCTATGACTTGATTCTTATCCACTAGAATTTTGATATGATGTAATGTGAGTATATTTCCTTTGTAGACTGTGTGTACGTGTGTTCTCGCATCGCCTCGTTTAATTCTGCATTCCGCATTTAAGAATACCATTTATAGTGTTTTCTTTTTTATTCAACATAGCTTTTTTTTTATCCTCGATATCTCGCACATTCTTTCTTTTTTCTCTCGTTTTCTCGTGTACTCGTTTAAACAGCAAAGAGAGTCGGAGGCGAATAATTCTTATCCATTTTGTTCGTTTTTTCTTTCTTTCTCGTCTTGTATATAATACACTATGCAAAGTTACAAATTAATCTTTCGTTTTTCTCTCTCTCTCTCTCTCTCTCTCTCTTCGGTTCACGATCTCCGGGAAGTTATTCCATGCCGCCATGTTTTCTCGTCTCGCGTACGCGACAGTTCGTTCTCTCATGGTTGGTCGCGTGAGATCGTGCTCGTTAGAAAATATGACGAAACGAACAAAGAATAACGGGCTTGCTCGACCACGGACACAGAGAAAGAGAAGGACGGAGAGGAGGGTAACGCTCGAAATCTTATCTCGCGGAGTAAAATGGCGCGTCGAGCGTGCTCGACGCGGAACGATTTCTCTTTTTCCGTTCCGTGATTCTCTTTCTTTGTCTCTCTCTCTCTCTCTCTCTCTCTCACACACACACACACACACACACACAAACACTTTCTCTCTCTCTCCTGCTTTTATACAAAGTATAGCGCGTCGCTTATCTCATTCTATTCCGTTACAACGACGCGAAAAGGTAAAATTCGGAACGAAGGGGAACACGCGTGGTCGCGCGGCGAACGGTGGTTTCCGGCGACATGATCTTCTTTTTCCTTTCGATCTTGTCTCTTCCTCCTCTACTATACCGTTGTTTCCCCAAGATTTTAAAGTAATATTGCAACGTCAAAGGAACTGTACAACAAGCTTATTACAGAGCGGCTTTCTTTCTCACACACATTCTCTCTCACTCTCTCCATCTCCCTCTTCTCGAGACGTTCATCCTCTTCCCTTTCTCCTTCTCCTTTTCCCCTCGCGATCAAGTACGACAAACGGAAATCTTCGACTCTCGTCCAGACATCGCGGCGAACAATCGAAGATATGATTGATCGATCGATCGCCGTCCGAACCCAGCCAACGTCCGGCGAGCTACACATGCCTGTGGCCTGGCGCTTCCTCCCTCCCGATAGTCCACGTAATATTATTTCGTGTGATGTGTGTTCTTTTGTTTTTTTTATTATTTTCGCAACTTTGTTAAAACTTACTCGCTAAACAATTTGTTACTTTATAAACAGCGTTTCAGAGATAATCTACGGACTTAAACGTTACTCCATTGGAAAGAAACGAAGAGAAGGGGGTGGCGGGGGACGAGGATAAGGGGCGTAGAGCTGAACGAACGGGGGAATAGAAAAGAAAGAAACGAAAGGGTATGAACAAACGGAGGTGGTACTTGTGAAACCTCGATTAATCACCGATCGCAAATCGGTCGAAGGTATAATAAAATGCTAAGTCGTTGGCGTTCGCTAGTCCCATAAACCCGTTCGGAGGCGTTCTCGATCGCGTCGCATCGCGCACGGAATCGAATTTTCTCGAGTAAAACAATACACACCTGTGTTTCTTTTCTTTTTTTTATACACCTAATCCCTTACTGGTCTTTTATTTTGCATCTCTCGCCGCTCCGGGAAAACGGATCGTTACAAAAACACCACCGTACGATCCTTCGAAATCGATGATACATTATCAAGCATCCTATGTACATCTCTCTCTCTCTCTCTTACATAAATAAATCTTCTTAAGGTATACACACAGTGTATCCGGATCGTCAAGAACTTATATATCAGATTGCTACGCAAATAAAACACGGAGTCCAATGGGAAAGTCAATAATATCGTTCTTCCTGCGAACTGGTTTATAAAAATATGATTTTTTTCCAACGGTTCGATCGGCAATGTAGAATAAAATCGTGATTCGGTGTAGCCCGCCATTTCGATTTCGCGCGACACGGAGAGGCTGCGACCTCGAGGTCGTCACGCAGAAATCAAAATTTACAATCGGAATTCCGATATTCTGTCGCGAATATATCAATCGCCCTCGCAACACGAGACTTTCTTTATACAACGCCGCAAACAGCTCGAAACCCAGATGAACGAACATCCAAGATTTCAGTAAGGGACGAGACTAAACGGAAATCATTGTGTATTCGACGAGACTCGCTCCTGTATCGTTCTTTGTTTTCTCAACGCGACGCTGTTCGCGAAAGGAAAATTTCATTAAAATTCGCGTAGAACCTTCTCACGGCTCGGTGATCGATTCCGGCGGGATGTGTAACTGTACAGGCATTATTTATTTATTTCGTTTTCCATTTGGGAGAATGGACACCGATGGACGCGCGTACACACGTTGGTTCGAGGACAACAATCGCGAACAACTCGCCTGGCACGGGTTCATGAGTCGAGCGAATACCGAAATGGTAGAAGAGACCTCTCGAACGCGCGAAACGATGTGCGAGGTTCCGTCACGGAATAAATTAAATATAACACGATTCCACTGTTTCATTCCGATGAGTTTTCCACTACGTAAGAACATTATATATATACACGTGTTATGCATCGGTAAGAGTCATAGTTACATTACAGTAGTAGTATAGATCGAGTATAGAATAGGCTACCAACTTATCATAAACGGTTTGGTTGTACCTAACTATATAATAATCAATACTTCTGTATAGGTTACAGTTCGCCTATAACGTTCGACTGATCGTTGGCTCTGACGAATCACGTTCTAGGCCCGATCGATTAAAAATTGGACGGGTGGAAACAGAATAAAGAAGGGAAAACGGAAGGAAGGAGGGAGGGAGGGGGTGGCAGAAGGGTTGGATGCTCGAAAAATTCTCAAGATGTACACGGAATTAGGTTAAATCGAGGGTGCAGTTGGGGAAAGTGGGACACGAAGGATCTAACAGGAAATATATTTGAGTTTTTTTGTTGTTTTATTTAATCATAACTACCATTAGAGATCCAATGTTCATCGTTACTTCTTCTTCTTTTTTTTTGTTTCGTTTCCTCTGTAATCTTATCCAGAATACTAAACTCTCAAAGTGGCGTCATAATATTACTTTAAATTCATGATAATAAAGTCTATCGTGTATGAGAGTTTAACTGTGTGTCAACATGTCTCATACCATTATATATTTATATATATATATATAATCGGTGTATATATAATATATATAAATATAAATATATTTATGTATATATATTTATATATATATAAATATTTTAATAATAGTATGTATATATATAATATATTCACTACCTGCATATCACAACATAAATTTTACTCTCTCCTCGACCGTTCAAACGCGGACACGCACACTCTCATACTCACGCAACATACACACACGATCCCGTTCTACGTAAATTACTATATAACGCTGCGGTAGTCGGATAGTGGTTGAGTTTCTAAGCATTGTAGCGTCGTGACCACAGAGAGCGTATCCCCGTCCGCGTTTCTCGATGACCAGACACGCACACCTTTGATCACTTCCCGAACGTCATCTCGCTAAGTTTTTCTTTATTCGTCATTTCTCCCATAATCGCGCGACGGTGATACAAAGATGCGCGCGCGGTTAGAAAGGGGTCACGTTGAAAATCCCTCGGAACGCGTGACGTTCGTCTCGAAGTTTACGGGACGCGTCTCGACGTCACGCGTCCCAAAGACACGTTTCCGGTCGCGATCTGTTCACAGATCGGCGCGACACAGCTAAACAGATCCCGGCCCGTGTGTCTGTACTCCCCTTTTGCTCAGCGAACCTAACCGACAGTCATGTGGTTGTAAACGTATCAGTGTATGTGTGTACGTGTGCGTGGACGCGTGTACGTGTGTGTCGATACGTCTGTGATTTGGCTCCGGCTCGCCATTGATCTTGCTCCGTCCGCGGTGATCGACGCGCTCGACGATCAAGATCCCCCAATTCGGAATATTTTGTCTACAAAACGCAACACGAACGACGATCGAGTCGTTTGCCTGGGACGGCGCGACGATGCGCCATCATCATCATCATTATCGTCATCATCATCATCATCATCAACGTCGTCGTCGTCGTTTTCTCTTCTTTCTCCGCGGTTCTCGCGCAATCGGTGACAAACGGTACGTTCTCGTTCTCGATCTTGATCTCTTCCTCTCGTCTCTCGATCCGCTACACTGCTCACGAGCTCAGCCACTAACAATTATACATCAGCATAAAACCTTAGAAACCATTGGCTCAGCCTGAACGCGTGGCGCTGGTTCGCGCTGTACCACCTCACGGGATCCAGGGCAGCCGGCGAGTTTTTAAAATATGCGACAGGAAGCTGAGCAGCAACTACTTCCGCCGCCTTTACTCTTTTGCCTCTGATCTGTAACAAAGAGACGACATCGTTACCGTTGGTCCGACGACATTCGCTGATCCCGGGGGAAATCGCGTTTCGTTCGACGCAGCGTTCGATCGATCACCGGGGAGAGGTGGGATCTCCTGAGTGCGTGCGGACGCAGCGCTATCCATACTCTATTCAATAGCACAGACACTTGGTTATCATAAATACTACATGTGAAGTAAGGCTCTCTAAATGCGCGAGGTGTCCGTCTATTAGGAGTAACTCGGGTCGTGCGCTTTCCGGGTGTGTTAATACGCGTGGGAGAGAGTTGTTTAATTGTCCGTATGCTCGTGAGCAAACAAAAATGTCGTAAAGCGTTATTGCTTCGGAACTTGTCCGAAGACCGCTGCCTCGTAAAAGGAGAAACACTTCAATAAAAACTCGAATGAGAGAGAGGACGCCATACAACCCGGAATCATGCGTGTCGCGATGCAACGCACACGTTTATCATTTCAACTAAACGCAGCGTTTCCGCCGCGACGAGTCGCAATTCTTTTCCGCGAGGCGGAGGATAGTTGTCCTCGGCTTTCGCAAGCGGACCGTAAACCGGGGTAATATTTTTCTTTCTCCGTTCCGCTTCCACCGCGAAGGAAACGCTGGATAAGTATCGTTATGAATTGCTGTGCCTAGCGAGCGTAAAGGGTATTCGTCAGGAGACTCCGAGAAGCGAATGACAATTTCGGTACTGTGTGTCCGTCAACGTTAGCAGATCGAGGATGGTGGGAGAAATGCTATAGTCAGAACCTAAGTGACGTCACGAAGCTATAAGGTAGTCTAATTCTGATGGCTATGTCGCGATTCCGGCTCAGAGTGGGGATCCTTATCACTAGACTGCGGATTTTATGCATTTATGACAAATATGGGTATGTACAATTTAAGACAGTGGACCTATGAAAAAGATTTAAGCCCACCAGTGTATAAGTTCCACGTTAATGAGATTATTAAAATAAGAAAGAAATTTTGATTCAGCTCCTGTGTCTTACAATCAATGTATACATTTTTTATTTTGCATAAAGATCCGCAGTCTACTTATCACGGTCCTAAAGCACGGATCGTGACGTCACTGTTTACTCCCACCATCGGTAAGGTAATTTTTAATTTTTATTTGCGACCCCCCGTGTGGGTACTCTTTCGAAAGGGTACTCAAAATAGAGTACCACTACAATTAAAAAAGTGGGGGTCAATAATACAAATAAGCGACAAAAATTAAAAAATGTAAAACGTGAGAGAGCCACAGAGGACAAAACAAGTAGGTTAATTCCTTATTGTAATATATAATATATAAAGGAAAGATTCGCTAAAGGTATGTATAACCTTTCGTCATTGTCTTCAGCCACTGGCAAAACCGTGTTCTTTGCCTAACCATCATCTGACGGACGCACACTACCGTCACCTCTGTGATTCCGTTTTTTCTTTCTCTTGCTCCACACTTTCGAGATTGGGACAGGATTGGCGGGCGTTGATCATGGATCGTGAATGGTGGACACGGGAGATTTGGGCTTTGGGTACTTTGTCAGTCGGCTATCTCGCTGACACTGTCTGCGCCGCCGGGCTGGAAATGCATGCGTTCACCGTTCGACAAAAAGCCTGTAACCGGTAAAAACTTCATTCGAATTGTGGCACAGCTTCTTCCAAACTCGGGCACAACCCTGGTAGCATTTCTGCGATTATTCGATAGAAAAACCATATCCACCGTTGACCAACCGTAAATTCTACCGGGGAAGGCAAAAATGAGTGACGCCGTTTGAAAGAAGAAGTCTCAAGCTATAAAATGAGACCAGTTTTATTATTTCTGCCAACGAAATGATCGCAGTTCAAACATCGAACTGTCAAACGGAAATTTAATACTCGAATACTTTTTGGATCCACTGTGGCTCTGAATCTAATTACTTGACAAAGGTTACCGTACAGAGGGGAAACGTGATTCGCGTAACGGGTGAATGCGAATCCGAGTTTCGCTCGTTATTTACCACGTCGATAAGGGTTGGAGGCCGCGGCGCCATTTTGAAAAAGTTTGCCACCGCGGCGCATTGTTTACCGTATCGAAAATGTCTCGTTAAAAATAGAGAACGTTGCTTTTCACGGGTTACTTCAGGAGTTGATAAGTGGATTGACGAATTTCGATCGTTTATGGCGAACGCATTAAGTTTATTACTTGTATATTTCTTTCCTATTACGTAAGTGGATAGTATTACTGCCATTCAAACAGAGGAAGAGACCATACGCTAGTGTTCCTGAAGACCGATCAATTTCGACAAGTTTGCGGACGTCGTACATTACGCGCGGAGGAAAAGAAAGGGTAGAAGAGGTATAAATAACATTCTTTCTTGAATTATTCAAACTTTGTGAAATTATAAAAATTCAAGAGGTTACTCGCGATGTCTGATCATTTTAGACTCTTTTGAATATTTATTGATAGACGAAAGGATCATTTCTTCAACGTCAATCTTTGTGAACTTCATCTGAGACATTTTCTATTTTCTCCAATTTTTAAGTAATAATCAGACTGCGCATTTGATGCACTCGTGGCAAACATTAGTAGGTGAAACAGTAAATAAATAAATGTCTATGTATAGCTTCTATGTATAGCTTGCGCCTGGAATCGATGCACAACATTATTTATTTTGCATAAAGACCCGCAGTCTGCTAACAATGTGCCGTGTGCTCATGTGCCTGTTCAAATGTTTAAATTATTCACAATTATTTCAGATTTGGTAAAAGTCAAATAAATCAATTATAATTGATCTCTTCATGAAAGACAAAGTATCATTACCGCAAAAACTGTACCTAAGACTTCGTTTAAAAAATGTGTCAACGAATTTTTAGTCTCAGATGGATCGGTAAGCAGTAATGACCGACGCCATTTTAACCCTTTGCACTCGGTTGTCCCCTCTGAGGCACCACTAAAAATTGTTGTACCATTATTCAAAATATTGTTTACACTATTAAATATATCAGTATCTAATCAATTATTAAACATTTAGTTATTGTGTATGAGGTACTATACCAATTTATATCTACAAAATGTTAAAAATCACAAGGAATGGAAATATTCTAGATCGGAGAGAAAGTTTAATTTCGCAGTTAAAATAGCTCCGACTGCAAAGGGTTAACACAACCTCGGGTAGGTCAGCTGAAATTTTGTAATTAATGGAAAGGTTATGGGATACTTTCTAAAAAGAAATTTCAACCATAGAAAAATAGTTTCTGGATGAAGTCTTGTAAGTTTTGAGAAAAATAACTATTTCCCACACAATTAACTTTAGAGTTATGGTAAACAGCGACGAGAAACGTAAAGGAACGGCGACCACCTAGGAAAACCAAACAAGATGCAATTTTCAATGTGTTATACGAGCTAGACGCTAGTTGCATCGATACTTCTGACGTCATTGTTGGTATAAACGGCAACAGTGGCATGGTTCCATCGATTTAAAAAAAGTAAAGGGAAGTAACATCGCAAAATATTGTGTCACCGCGGTCACAATAAAAAGAGAGGCATCGTATTGATTTTTAATGCGTAGAGTGGATCCAAAAAGAATTTCAACACTAAATATCCGATTCCTGAAAAATTGTCTGTCTCTAAAACTGCGATAATCGTACGATAACAAATTTCGACTCGTTTTAAAGCTTGAAGCCTCTAGTTTCATAACCCATCATTTATTTCATTCTGAAATTTGTTTGAAGCAAAAATCGTACATCAATTTCGAAGGAGTCGTAAAAAAAGGTCTGATCGTTGTTGAACGGAGCCGTTCCGAGTCCGTGTGGACGGTATAAATCGACCTTTAGTTGTGCTAGGGTGAATGCCGAGGTTGGTCGACGAGAAATCGGGAAGAAAAAAGATCTCCGCCCAGTTTCCTTTCCGACAGTGGACAGGACAGAAAGGATTGCTGGGCCGGGGGCCGTTGATGATTTACCTTGAGAATTAGGCTCGGGAAGATTCTCTCGTGGGACCAGATGCATCACCGTGGTTTTTCCGAAGGGAAGCCCAAGAGCACCGAGCGTGACATTGCTGTGTAGAAAACGGCCTTGGTAGATTAACCGCAGGATCTCCGCTTTGGCGACTGCCTCTTCCGCCCAGTCTGAAAGACAAAGAGTTTGGTATCAGCAACGCGACCTTGCCTCGGATATTCACGGGTTTTCCATGGTACCCGCAGCAAAAAAAAAAAGCAGAGGATAAAGAAAGAAGGGAATTTCGCGGCCGTTGGCCCGGAAAAAACGTAGATACATCGGCGCTTCGATCTTGACGGTCCCCTTCCTCCGTTCCGCCCTGACGGACGTGAAATTTACCCTTTATTTTGAACCCCTCTTCCGGATTTCACGTTCCGATAATGAACCAGTCACGAACATCTGCGTGGAAACTCGTGGACCTCGGTTCGACGGGTTTCTGAATTTCTTTCCCGATTGTTCCGCGGCTGGCCATTTGCCGATGAATAGTCGAGGCAGGACGGTCGAATAATGTATATAACGTAGCGTTAAAAACCACTAAATTTTTATAGTCAGATATATCCGGAAAGGGAGGACAAACATTGGAATATTCAACGGATATGTTTCTACCCTGCAGAACGGGAAGGGGATGCGAGGAAAATAATGTTGCTGATGTATCTCGTTTCGAGAACGCACAAATAAGGAAAATACCAATCCTGCAAGAAATTATTCGATTTGTAAATCGAATTCCAATGTAAATAAAAAAATTGGAAGTTCAAGATGAAACTTCACTTATTTACTACTTTTACATACTGTAATATGATTCGTCTCTTTCTGTCTCTGTTGTGAAATGTATTTCTTTAACGCTGCGAATAAAGCATAATTAGAAAGAATGCAGCATAAATTTCTTAGGTTTTGTTCTTATAAGATTAATGATCCTACGTCGATCTTTGATCACGATTACTCCACGATATTAAACATAGTCAACCTGGAGACATTGTCTGCTCGCAGAAGAGTATCCGACCAGAGCTCTATTTTTAATTTAATTAATAATCATATAGATTGTACCTCTCTCCTTATGCAAATCAATTTTTACGCACCTGAACGTGCTTTGAGATCTCGAGCAGGTTTTCAAACACTTAAATGCAAATCCACATATGGCTTAATAAATCCTATAAATCGAATTATTGCCAACTCCAACACTCTATATAATAATATTGATTACTTTAATGGGGCGTTACACACTTTCAAAAAAAAAATTACGCATAATTAACTTATAATATCACAGTACCTTTATACCAACAGTTTTCATTTGATGCATGTGTGATTTCTTAGTAATTTATGTTAAGTCTTTGTTCTATTGTAAACATTTGTGTAAATGGACCTCGGTCCGTTCATAATAAGTAAATAATAAATAATTGAATATGTGTCAGAGACAATGAAAAATAAAGAAGTTGAGTAATTGGATGAAACACTTCTCATCTCGATCGATCAGAAGACGACGAAAGAATGGGGTTTCGACGAAATTTGAATTTCAGCCGAGTCCTTCGGCAGTAAATTTTCTCCGGCGAACTGCGCGAGCGACGCGCGAAAAAAGTGAAGCATTTGCATCGAACAATTGCACAGCGTTCGGCACACGGCTGATAGAACACAGGCTGTAGCTTCTTGAAGGCGTTCCCGAGGGCTTTCGGTCTTTTGCGGATACACGTTCCGCAAAGTCAGATTCCCAAGGAACGAGAATGGCACTTTTTTTTATTACAGGCTAAGCGGTCCTCTTTTATCTTTATGTAATCGTGACGATTTGCAAGGAGGCAGAGCGCCGGAGATGCTCCGCGACAGGATTATACTGGTCGCAACGTAATTCGAGACAGCGACTACCCTACTCTCGCGGTAGCTTAATGAATTTCCAAGGAGTGCCAGCTAGTTAATGGAACATTCCATCTTACGGTCGGGATCTAGTATCGTCGCGGCACTTTTCTGTCCCTGAAAGCCTAAGTAATTCGTGTACAACGGTTCGAGAGAGCAGAAGTTGTGGTCGGTGAATGTATTTCAATATTAAACCAGTTCTACCACTGCCTTCTCTCCTGCGCGGAGTTTCTCCTGTGATTTACGTCCCGGGGACTTTATTTAAAAGAATACGAGACTCTCCTCTATCCGTTTCGTCTATTCCTCACCGGTATTAAGGAACGGCATCATCCTTTGCTGATGCGATCCGGCTCCCTTTCCGCAACTCGAGTTTCCACGTTTCTTTCACAGTTATCGAGGCCGCGTTTTTACGGATGGAATAAACATCGCACAATGAGAAAAATAAGTGGACACTAGTGTCCAGACTAACGGCCACTTTATCATGGTCTTGACCTCCCGAATTGTATGGCTTGGGGTGAGAATCTGATGCGTGCACTGAGAAAAAAATCCTTTCGAAACAAAATAAATATATGTTGATTCAATAAGATGTACTATTGAATAGTGCCAATATCATATGAACTTATTTTAATATTTAATACTGTTGAATTTCAATAGCAAAATTCATTTCCGCCAATAGCTTGACCATCAATGTTTTCAAAAAAATAAGATATGGCCTCGAACCAATTCCAGTATAAATCAATACATTTCTCAAATTTGTTTAACAACATATCTGATTGAAGGGAAAAAAGAAATATTACGAATAATAATATACGGTATTGAATCAAATACTATTTTCAATAATTTCATGATAGACAATTCAAATTCATCACTATTTGCTTCTAAATTTCATACTATTGAAAAGAAGAATACATTGATATTCATCGAAGTAAAAGAATTACAATAACACGCGTGTTATTGAAGTAACTACTTTTTTTCTCAGTGTGCAAAATTGAGTAGCAATCGGTGAAGGGTTCCCGTTGCATCATCGCGATATTACTTAATAATATAACAACATCATCAATAAAGCTTTATAATCGTAAAAAAACTTGTGGAATGATTGATTATGTTCAAATATTAATAACTATGGTAACTTAGATAATAAAGAAACGAAATCTGTGCGAAAGTGCTCTGTGTACCTGCTTGAAAAGCTTCTGCAATGTAAGAACTTACACAATTTCCTTGGAACAGTTAAAAATCGCTAATGAATGAACGCTGTTCCAGAATGCTATAAAATCTCTCGACTTTCGATGAAGAAGAGTATCCACTTCACGGGTGGATGAATAGAAAAACAATACTGAGCCTTATTATTCTTCAGACCTTTAACTACGTTCGACGGGAAAATATGCACAACTTTCGCAAAATTTTGAAATAGACTTTTCCCCGACTTTTCGGTCGAAATTTTTACGCGAGCCGTTTCCACACGGCGCGCGCCGCCTAATTGAATTGTACTGCCGCGATACATCCCGCGATAGACAGCATCGCTTCGCGCCCCCATATTTCCGCGAGTGTTTTCAATTCTGGTAGTTTCGAGCCGTGTACCGACAGTGATGAACGAGCAAGCATTATCCCGAAGCACTGCAGCGATACCCCGGCGTCGTGGAATTTTTCCGCGTTCCATTTATACGGTGTACCGTGCAGGGTTTTAAGAAATGGCGACTGTTCTTCACGGCGAGAGGACATTCCCCGATACCCTTGCTACTTTTATGGGAATTAGCGGATACCGATGGCCCCAATGATTTGTCGCTCGCTCGCTATGCAGAAATCAATCATTTTACAGTACGTAAAAGCAATGGATATTTCACAGATTCAAGAATTTCGATGTTATAAATAAATAATATAATAATAATGTACGTAACAAATGAAATAATAACATAATTATAAACATTTTTCCAACGGGAACATAACGATCCTTAAACTGTAAAAAATATAAATTCTGTATAAATTCTTGTATAAAACTATAAAAATTTAAACTCGTGAAAGTTAGGATTACATGATAAACTTTCATTAAAATGTCTAGACTTCCATAAAATTTCAATAGACGTTTTGTTAAACAATAGTGAATGTTGTTTGCAACTTTGTTGTAACATTTTGGACCCGCCGTCTAATAATAAATGCTGGAACATATGGTTCGCAACCAAACTTGTGCAGCAACGCTTGTCTAAAAGTCACTTTAGTTGCAGCACGCTTCATCATCGTTTCGGGTAGCAAAACTGTTTACAGTTACTTTGTTCCTGGAGTGGTTTCCTGCCTCCTTAGTTATCTTGTTTAGCATAGTTGTCAAAGGTTATTCTGTGTAGCAACAAATAAAATGGTATTGCGTGGTTTATTTCGGAATATTTAAACAATAAAATGAAGAATTTGAGGGGCTCTCCGTGAAACAGCCATCTATGACAAGATTCCTATGATGAAGACTTTTGATTTGATTTGCATTACAGCTTCAAAATGAATGATTTCGGTCGTTTCAAGTAATGATCGCAGCCATTTCCCCGAAAATGAGCGGTTTCAGCTTACCTTCCGGCCAGTTTTCAAACACATGGTGTGCTATGTCCCCCGCTGAGTCGCTTGGACTGAATAGGAACTCTTTTGTCTTACCGCTGACAAGAATAAGGCGTAGATTTATCTGCAACAGAAACCAACGAAATTCTATTAATATTACTGTTACTTGTAACGATCGTTTAATCACCTAACCATCCATATTCAACCGATTCATACGTAAACGCCAATGTTCCTTGGTTGCGTAAGGTGAATAGTCTGTCGACATGCACTTAACAACTCCTTCACATTGATTTTGCATGAATGTTTGGGTTCGATATTCTGCACGGAACATGTCAATTCGGCCAATAGACTTCCAACGTACGTCCATGTCACTAACAGGATTAGGCAGAAAGGCGATTATGAACCCTCGACAGAGCAAATCCAAAGCTCGACCCACAATGCTAATAGTCCAGTCGCCAGGTACTTTTACCTGGAAAGTATTTTGAACTTAATGAAAGTTTGGCACGTCATTTGGGGATACTCTGGGGAGTCGAATCTGAGTTTTCTCGACCTCGAAGACCCTGTGCTAACTTGGGGAGGGGGAGAAAACCACGATTTTTCTTAACTGTTTTTGATATTTCGCCTGTAACTCAAAAACTATGGGTCCTACTAATTTTTTCTTTTCATTTTTGAAAAGAGCATTAAATTTCCTTCGAATTTCACTAGTTAAACGTATTTTCTGACCCAATAGGTACCGAGAGACAGTGCCATTCTCAAAATGGACATTTTGAGCCACACATTGTGACATTTAGCAGGAAATTGCAAGTTTTTGGCTCATAATGTTAGTTTTTCAACACATGTACATATAATCTACATACTATTATGTATACCCCTTACATTGTAAGGCTCAAAATGTCATTTTGGGAAACATTTCCTAAATTTTGAACGCCCGTCTCTCGGTACCTATTGTATCAAAAAATACGTTGGACGGGTGAAATTCGAAGGTAATTTAATGCTCTATTCAAAAATGAAAAGAAAAAGTTCGTAGGATCCATAGTTTTTGAGCTACAGGCGAAATACCAAAAACAGTTAAGAAAAATCGTGGTTTTCTCCCCGTCCCCAAGTTAGCACAGGGTCCACGAGGTCGAAAACTCAGATTCGACTCCCCAGAGTACCCCCAAATGACGTGCCAAAATTTCATTAAGTTCGGAATACTTTCCAGGTAGACGGCCTTTCTTCGACCTGACGACTGGACTATAATATTCTCGCTGCCATCCGGATCTTCGGCCCGCGATATTTAACACAAAGTGAATCCCGGAACAAAAGTGCCGGGGCCGTAAATCATCGCCGCCGGTGTGTCCCTCCCCTAATGCCCTCCGTTCTTAATTTTCATTTCCACGCTGTATACTCTTTGAATCGCAAACGTTAGAGGTCCCGGACCCTCCGGACTCTCGTATCTCTTCACCACGTGTCGCGTCAAGGGTTTGACCGGGGTTGCTTTGCAAGGACAAAGCGGAGAGAGAGCATACTCGGGAAACACTGATAATAAAAAAGCTCGCCGAGGCACCGTGACACGGGGAAACCGTGGCGCGGACAGGGCGCGAACGGTATTTACGGTTCACGGTGTACGCACACATGGTTCGGTCTCTCCTTATCTGTCTTTACTTAGCGGCCGTATGAAAAGGAATTAGAGCCGACTTTTTTTCTTCTCCTAAACCCTTAAGCCAGAATGTCGCCTTCCAGTCACGTAGCTGCGCCTCTGGACGACATAAATGTCGAAAAGCCCCATTTTTCTATGGCGTCGCAGCTACGGGGCAAAGGAACGCGGAAGCTTATCTCGCCGCTCCGACTGCGGCGGCTGCTGCCTTCCGAGCCATCTTTTTCTTTTCGAGCCAATTAACCGGTTTTCTGCCGAGAGCCATTGTCATCGCTCGATCTGCCCATTATTGAAAGATTATGCGGCACTGTGAATATTTATAAACCCGAGCGCGCATTTTCTTCAATATTTTCAACAAATCACTGATCATGCTTTCAAACATGTGATGAGTGGAAAGCGGATCTTATGCATTTATAACAGTAAAAGCATTAGAAGAATTTAAAAATACTATTATATTGCTTCTAAGCTATTCAACATATTTAGAAAGAAAATTAATTTCTATTTTATTCCAGTTTGTCGTAATTCGGGATGAAAATTTTCATCTAAAGAAAAATAGATTTTTGGATAGTTTGCGGAGAAAATGCCAAAAGTTGTTTTTTACAACTATTGAATGTGGGCCTTTCTTCGATCTGTATTAATTGGAGATGTTCCAAAAATTTCATAAAAATTAACCATGGTGAAAATCGCAGTTTTTACTTTTTCGCATCAACCGACTTCATTAATATTTTTACCATATGAATTTTACAAATACAGAACACGCACGAAACGTAAGTACTTGTATAAAAGAATGAAATTATAGAAAGCCCTGTTTACGTCGCCATCAGTCGTATTATACCTCTCGCGAGGCATCGCTTGGTGTCGCTGTTCTGAATACGTTAATCCGGTAATTAAGTTTTCAAGCTGCCTTACGGTGTTAACACTTTTTGGTCGGTCTCCCGTCGTACAGCGAAAGAGCTAATTACAGCGCGATGCTGGCTCACGTTTCACGACAGATGAACTTTTGTATTTCAGCTGGATATTATGAACTTTCTATGCATGCTCGTATATAAAACAGATTTTTTTCCAGAACAGGTCTATTTTCAGTGTGTTGTTTTAACACTCGGGAACGGATATTCATGTCTGAGCGTATACAGCACACTCTCTCTGCAAACGTTATGTATAAAAGATCCGTAGTCTCATTCACAGTCTACGAACGCAGCGCAACAAATAATTCACGGTGCACTAATCTTGCGAATAAACGTGTAAATACTGCGTCAGAATTATCTGATCCAGCAGTTATGACGAGTGTCGACACACACACGCGAGGTCAATAATACATATCAAGTATGAACTCAGCTCAACTCTACAGTTAGGTTCTTTCTACTAATTGACCCTTGCATTCTAATTTTTCACAGTGTTCAATGAGCATCTGTCCAGAATTTTATCATTCAAATTTGGAAAATACTATAATGTCTTTCAAGAACGCCACTATTTCTTGTGGTGGTTTCTGTGTTACCCAGCGTTTCGTTTAGAAATAATTAGAAATGAATATTCATAGATATATTCAAGAACATCGTGTCTTTTCATCATGTTTCTTTTTATGTTCTTATTGCATCGAAGTAGGTACATATATAAATAATGTACAATCATGTGAACAGCAGCCAAAGGGTGATCGAGACAGAAGAATGGTTGAATGTTTCTTCAAATCCTGAGATTATAAAAATGTGACAATTTGGTTCGTCTCGTCAACGAGAACGCAATCTCATTGAATTGTAAAAATTTGTTCAGGCGAAAATATTTGTTTTCATGTATTTTAGTTTCGAATTTTCCTTTTATGTCGATCGTAGATAGGGCAAACAAACAATTTAATGATTTCGGCGCCACAGGTTCGATCAATTAGCTATAGCGTGTTATCTATTCGATCAATTAGCTATAGCGTGTTAGCTATTCGATCAATTAGCTATAGCTTCTCGTGTTAGACCATTCCTTGAGAATCAGAAACATTGATCGAGCCTGTGGCGCCGAAATCATTAAATTGTTTATTTTAGTTTCATTGGGAGAAAATACCGCAGTAATAGGTACATTTACCCTATATTGCTCGGAAGCGGGTTATCGAGATGGGGTCAATAAATGAATAAACCACTGTCAACTGATGATCGGATGTTTCTCCGGGCTCGCTGTAACGAGCGGGCGAGATTAAAAATGCAAAGGGGCTGAGAGAGTCAGCGGACGATCAATTTCTCCGTTAAACGATGGAAGAAATGTTTCAGGAACCAGCTCTCTCGGTATCTTTCACGGAGAGTAACAAGGGTCCGGAATTCGTTCGCTCGGACGGCACGAGACCCCCTTAACGAGACTTCAATTGGTGTCGTTGGTGGAAGCGTGGCGAAGCGGGCACGTTTCGTTCGCGCGACGACGGGGACAATTAAGACCGTATTAATCGTCTCGGTTTCTCCGTTTTTCGCCCTTCCTTCTCGTTTTTCGTCTCGCGCGGACGAATTACGGTCAGTGGCCGGGCCCTCGCTCTTTCCCGCCGTCGTCATTCTCTCGCTTCCCTCTCTCTCACTCTATCCCTGCCCCCAACAGACGCAAATTCAATTACGGTCTCGCGCGAAGACCGGCCAACATAAATAATTACCGACGAAGCCGGACTCGCGGCCGAGCAGAAGAGGGTGAACGCGGCTCGTGACCCTTTGCGGTTCCTGCGGCCGCGAGATTCCGCTGCAAGTTGCTGCGGCATAAATCATTGTCGCTCGGCCCGCGAATTATCGCTCGTAAACACGTAACCCACCCCTTCTGGCTGCTCCTACGCCACTGCAACCCCGATCCAAATCATCCCCCCGCATCGTCGATAAAACAGACTGCGCCCGGGACGATCCACCCTGGGGAATTTGCATCGAATAGTTTGTCAGAAATACTTTAGTCGATCGGATACAACAAGGAAAAGGGTTAAACCGTTGTGTAGCCTACCGGGTACCCATTTATTGCGTTTCTTTCAACAACTTGTTCATGTTCCTCTAAAAACATCACAAAATTTCTCTGAATGTCCATTCTTTCACATTGTCCTTTCATTCAAATACAAAACGTTTAAAGAATCTACATATAAGGGTTAATACTTTATCATCGTGTCCTTAAGTTATAAAAATTCGAAACTAGAACCAAAAGAAAGACGATTTCGTATTCATTAATACGAAGAAAAGTAGTTTGTGGTGAGTTTTATTCTTAATACTCCACATTATAAAGAAAAAGAATGTTCGACCTGATGCTTCAACAAATGTTCTGGTATAATTTTGATAAAGAAGCTAAAAGAGAGTCACTTTGGTTCATCCATATTTGTACTATTAATACACTGACTGATTGGAGTATTTAGGAAATAAGAAATGATTGTTTGACAGGACGCCAAACAGTTTAACTTCTGGCTGTTAAACGAAACATGCATTCGGTAGAAGTATTAATACACCGCAGTGAGAAGATAAATTGGTTTCTTTCTTTCTAATCCTCTTGTTCATTCTGATTGGTGCTTCAGACACGTTTCTTTAAATAGTGTGATCATTAATGGATGAAGCGAATAATTGGACACAATCGTCTGATGGATTGTCTGACGTTTACATTTGGTAGCGTCGTTGGCCTCTCCAAGGATGATTGGAAATTCCGTATTCATGTCTGGCACATGTTAAAACGCCACCAGATAATGCATGGCCAATTGAATTCGGCATGGCAATGAGTCGACGCGTTGCATTTAGCAAGCTCGGACTGTTACTGTTTGTG
Source organism: Lasioglossum oenotherae (assembly GCA_028455765.1). Taxonomy (NCBI): domain Eukaryota; kingdom Metazoa; phylum Arthropoda; class Insecta; order Hymenoptera; family Halictidae; genus Lasioglossum; species Lasioglossum oenotherae. The sequence continues at coordinate 961,294 of CM052282.1, read as the reverse complement.
AAAGTTCGAGGTCGATCGACTGTCGAGTTACAAATAAAATTTATCCTTGCGCGGATATGTTGATGCATTTTCCAGAAATACACCCGTTGCGCTTTTCCCCTTGAAAAAGGAAAGGAAAGGAAGCTCAATAAAGCGTTAATACCGTGACAGCAGCAAATTTAGAGACCAATAACACACTCGTAAAAGCATTTTGTATTATTAATCGCCACGACCTGTGCCGCCGGGTCCTAAATAAAATGCCAATTAATATAATAGGATTGCAACAGTTTTTACGGAACAGGAATCAGCTTGTAAAATGTGAAACGATTGTAGAAAATGGAGTTGACTACGTAATTGATTAATAAAACCGAAAAATGCAACCATCTGTATTTTAATCACATTAAGTCGGATTCTTGCGCAATCCTCGTGATATCGAGTGTCAAATCACATTCACGAGCAATACGAGTCCTTAAATCATAAATATACTGTACTTCGGATCGCTCGATAATTTCTTTGAGACTCGAGAAGCAGTTTTCCGAGCGGGTGCCACGGGTTCTTTTCTGAAGCAACCTAAATTCAAGGATACCCAAGGATAGACAGGAAAAAGGAGGATGACGGCATCAATCCTTACTCGGAGGATGCATCCGTTTCTTCAGCAGTGAATGCGACAGTTCACTAAGATTCCTTGAAATACAATCGTACCCTATTGAAACAGTATTCTACAGTATTCTATTCCCACATTATTCCTCTCTTTAGAATAGCAACTCCTTTGTACGCGTCACTGTATCGCGTTCTATCCCATCCTGTTACGCTTTCGATATTTCATACGAGGCTGTGGTAATTCCAGAAGTTTGATCCTTTCTGTGGCAGGTCTGCTACGTTTCTGGAAGCGAACCGTGCAGGAAACATTTAGGAGAGCTTCGGGAGCTTTCTTTTGTGGCCTTTAGACAGAGCAGCAGTGGCTTATTAAAATAGAATTCGCTGATTCGACTGTCCTACTTGAAAACAGCACAACTGAATAAGCTACTGATGAGTAGACTGCCGATTTTTACGCTAATTGAAAATTGTCAGCGTCAATCGAAAGAGGCAGGAACCAAGTAAAATTAGAATTTCATTGATTTCGCAACAATTTGAAATTAAAGGACGAGCAAGAGTTTGCTAGAATAGGGGGCTAACTTCTGGGAGGCACTTAACGATGTCTCAAAATTATCTACCAAAGTTCAACGTTCATTAAGGTCAAGTTATTATTATAATGTTGATTATTTTGTTCCATTGATTGGATTCCTAATATTGTTAATGTATTAGGTCTATAACTTAAAGACCGGAATTTGACACCAGATGTCAAAACTTGTGTATGCGCTGTAGCAAATCATTGACATACACGTCATTCTGAAGCTCTATTCATAACCTGCAAAATCAGTCAACAGTGTTTGATTTGCTTGTGCGCATCACATTTTTTTCAATCATGGAAAATCTTGAAAATTGGCGAAAGAGAAACAGCATTTGCGGGAAGTTTCGCTGAGTCACTTTTTTGCAAAGAAAACTGCAGCCGAAAGTCATCGTTTGCTCGTGAAATTGTATGGCGAACATGCTCTTGCGAAAACACAGTGTTTCGAGTGGTTCCAACGCTTTAAAACTGGTGATTTTGACATCCAAGAGAAAGAGCGGCCTGGACAGTCGAAAAAGTTTGAAAATGAAGAATTGGAAGCGTTACTGAAGATCAGAAGGGGGTTGTGTAGTATACGCTTCTAAAACGGGGTGAAACCATGACTGGAGAGCTATACCGAAAACAACTGATTCGTTTAAAGAGAGCATTGAAGGAAAAACGGCCAGAATGGGAGACCAGACACGAGACATTGATTTTCCAACATTACAATGCTCGGCCACATGTTGCTCAACCCGTTAAAAACTATTTGGAAAATAGCTGATGGGAAGTTCTGCCCCATCCGCCATATAGTCCAGACTTGGCGCCTTCTGACTACCATTTGTTTCGGTCGATGCAGAATGCACTTTCCGGAATACGCTTCACTTCAGTCCAAGGCATCAAAAATTGGCTCGATTCGTTCATTGATTCAAAAGATGACCGGTTTTTTTGGGATGGCATCCACGAATTGCCAGAAAGATGGGGAAATGTTGCAACTTCCGATGGACAATACTTTGAATAACAGAATTGTACAAGATTTTCATTAAAAAACGCTCAAATTTCCTAAAAAAAATTCCGATTATTCAGTTATAGACCCAATATTTATGAAAAACCTGAAGCACCCCTTGCCGTTTTTAATAAATGCAGAAAGTACGATATTTTTCCGGACGAAGAGAGGTTCTGCTTTACCGGGAGGACCGAGTTGCAGCACACGTATCGCAGTCGATCAGAGTCTCGTCTAATGAACACCCTCGCGAGATAATTTTCGACGCACCTGCACGGCAGGCTCGTCGAGGGATTGGTGGCGTTTAAAGGGGCGACGTTAAAGGGGTTGAAGCAGAGAAATTTTTCGGAGCGGATCGTGGGTGGTGGAGAGACTTCAAAGGGACTTATTCATGCGGTAGCATTCGATACTCGGTTTTTTGCGGTGTACACGCTCGCCGGTCGTGGCAGCCACACACGGCCTAGGGAAGCTGTGTGCTACCTGATGCGTCATCCACGACTCGATGCTTCTAAAAAGCATCGCCGTCGGGGGGATGAGCTGTTTTAAGCTTGACAACACTTTCCGGCCTCCTGGCTTCTGTACAAGTTCAACCACGTGCTCTCTCGGCAACAATTAGTTTCTCAAAGATAAACCAACGCGACCCGCCGCAGAGGGATGGAAAATAAAAAGGGGTAGGTTGCGTGGAGCGCGACCGTTCTCGCAACGGCCACGTTAAATATGGACGCCGTCGTCTCTTCTGTTAAGAAAACCCGGTCGCGTACCGGAGATTAATAATAAAAAAAAAAGAACCGGGAAATATCGACGGGATTATGTGTGCTCGCGAACAACGCCCGTGTATATCCGCTACGTGCGTGCGGTTACGGGTCGGACATGTGTATTGTCACGAACCTCCAGCCCGGCGAGGGGAAAAAGGAACTTGACGGGAACGCAATAAGCATCCTTGCAACCGAGTTGGATGGTTCGTAAAGTGACGCTTTGAAATGCCGCTTCAGACGCGAATGTGCGATGGCGCCGGGCACAAACGTCGTGTCTTTTCTTTTGCCGCTTCCTCGTTGCGTTTTCGAATTTCCGGTAGGGTGCCGCCAAAGCCATTTCGTCGAGTTTGTTTACTCCCCCATCAAAACGAACTGTAATTAGACCGCGGATTTCATGGACTTATGAGACAAACGAGCAGGTGAAACAGGAAACTGAATAGACGTTTCAAGAATTTATGTTGTTCGACTTGTTAAAATGATTGCAAGAAGAAACGCAGTTTTATTCAGTTTCGGTTGCTTCGATCAAGCGCTAGACAGGTTTAATTTTGCGTAAAGACCAACAGTTCGCTGTAGGAAGAGGAAGCTTAATTATAATATTTAATATAACAACCCCAAGAAAAACTATTCCATTACGTATCTGAGAGTGAGTTACGAGTTCAAATTGAAATTCTAATTGCTATTGAAGGAGCTATTAAGAAATCCTTAGTCATGGACGTAGCGTTTACAGAGAGGCACGACATCCATATTTAGTAGATTTTATTTGAAGCGATAATCACGAGCCAGGCTCATTATTATGCGACAACGAGTTAAAGAACCGGAACTGTGCGAAGATCAGTTTCTTTTTAGCAATCTAAATAGGGTTTCATCCTTCAAGCACGCGTGAATTAATCACAGAATTGGCCTATTAAAAAACAATAATGCTGATGCTCACGTGTATTTACAGGAAGGGATCGTTAAGCCACGTGAAAAACCGCAAGCTCCTCGGACGCTTAAGCAACGTCGAAATCACCGTTTCGCCAACTGGTCGGCACGCAAGTCTTTGTCGCGCAGGCCGATGAAATTGCGCTCGGGGGTAATAGGAAATTAATTAGCAGCCGTGAGTCGTAAAGCCGGCTTCGGTTACGCGGCCATAAATGGAATTTAATGCTATGCAAAACTTCGCGGAGCCGGTAATGCCGATGGCTCACGTAGTTTATAATTAATCCACGGCGAACTAGGCCCGCCTGCGACGATACGCCACGCCAAATATTTCGGATCGTGTCGCGCGAACGATCCGCAGACCTCCGATCCTCCGACACGTCTCACGGTGGGTCGAATGCCAGCAAATTTGCTGGACAAAATTCATTTTCGAATTAGCAGGAACTAATCGAGTCGATGCGATGTATAATAACTGCGGATTTTTTGAATTTATGACGGAAATGAGCAGATCGAATGTACAGTAGTGAAATCGTTTAAAGAATTTGAAAAACCCTCATCGATTTTGATGGTTTTTGGACATATACAAATCAACATTTTGAACAACTTTTTCTTTTGCATGTCCGTGACGAAAGTTTTCCAGATATTTGCAAAAAACTTTCGTTAAATGTTTTTAGGTTACAAGTACACTTTGTTCTCGTACCAGCTGAACGGTAATTATTATAATTAAAGTTTAACGAATCTCGTATACAGTCTAAGTAGGTCTTGCAGTGTTTTGCAGTTCAACAAAAATTACATTTAATTTGATGCATTTTTTGAAATAATGAGCTCAATGTATTCAATAAACGATTGATTCAAGATTCAAGTTTCTTGTGACATATCTAGAAATCATTCAAATCGTTGGGGCGTCACACAGCAAAAGGTTCACCGAAAATACTGTTGCACTTAACGTATTCTACACGATTTTTAAGAAGATAATTGAATTGGTGGCTAGAACACCATTGGATGTGAGATTTCCTTGAGGTCTATTAGCTTTAAATAATCCCTCCCATCAATTTGCACTTCGTATCATCCAACGTTGTTCGTTATTGTTAATTTAATTAATGAATTATTGGCTGCAACAACTGCGAATGATGCAAAGTGCAAATTTTACAGGAGAGCAGGATTTAATGGGTCATACGATGACAGAGTCTGGTTCACGCTATTTTTACTTGTCGCCAGCCTGTAGATATTTGCTTGAACGTATCATTGCGCTCATTGTTTCTGAAATTACACGCACAGGTACACGTCCGAAGCATTGAATAACGACAGGCGGTGTTGTCTTCGGCAAGGGTTTCAATATTCATACGAAAACAGAATTTTCAGGTCAGCTCTCATAGCATATTCAGCGCGCTGTAAAACCAGACAGGATGCAGACTGTTGCGCGCGCGAGACCATCCGCCGCCTGTCAAAAATATTAAAAGAAAAAAGAAACAATAACGAAGAGGAAATAATCGCGTTGTGGCAAGTCGCTCGTAACTCAAATCGAAATCTGTCGAGGAGATGCCGGTCGCCGATAAAAAAGAATGAAACGATGAGGTAATGGAGGCGGGGACCGGGCAATTGATTCGATGGGAAACCGTTTCAAGATTTTCCTCGTTTTCTAAAATGCATATTGAAATCGCGCCGAATAATAATTCGCGACGGCGGCTGGGAGAGGGAATGGGTTCGCGTGGTGGACGCAATTGGACGTAATTCTCGAAAGAATTGGAGCAGAGACGATGGAGAAAGTCGACGGGAGTCATCGCGCGCGGGGCGGAGAGGGGTCGGCAAAGGATAATGGACTTGACGGTGTTACAGGATGTTTTCAGCGAATTGCGGCCGAATCCATTTTAAACCAATTTCGGCGCTAATTAATGGAACAGCCGCCTGTAGCCATCGGTTGTAATAACAACGGTGCCATGCACTCCCAGGGGGACGATCGAACGCGGGTCATTGATCGTCATGAAAACTCGTCGGCCGGAAACCAGACGCGAGAACACCAATTTGTATTATGCACCGTGTCACAACGAGCGATTCGGACGGAGACCGGACACGGCTCGTGTCGCAAACGCAATACCGAGAGCCCCGGCTCTGTTTGCAGAAGCCGAATTCGAAACGTAGAATCCCCGCCGAGGGAAAATTTCCCATTCCCTCGGTGATCGCGCTTCGATATTCCCTGCTCGCCAGAGATACGCTTTTCCCGGAAAACTAATCCAAACGGCGCGACGTGACGCCGCGGCATTTCTCGGTAAAATAGATCGCATATTTTATTTAGAAAAACGTACACAGACAGACATAGATTCCATATTTTGTACATGCTGAGAAATTGTTGTAATAATTAATTTCTTCTATTCTACCTTTTTATGGATATAATAAAGGTATTCTCGAGTTCTTTTATGGTAAAAGGGTAAATTTTAATTTTGTGGTTGACGAGAGAAGTGAATATTGAATAAAAAACTATAAGGGTAGTTACTATAAATGATTTTGAATGCAAGTGCCTCCCATAATGCGACAACCTCAGGTCTATGGAGTCTCAGAAATCGTAGAGGTACCACGTTACTTGAAGTTTGCCAAATATAGAGAAGCACAGCACGTAAATATCGTAAAGAAGTCTTTATTTCACCCCCTTGTGGCGACTACACTATGAAAAATGGAAAATATAGTTTATCTCGAAATTTCCCGAAGCACGAAACAGAAAAAACGTGCGACCTAACAATATTTTCACGGATCCCCTCTTCGAGTTGAAAAAACAAACCTTTGATGGGAAAAATCACGAAATTCGCGTGTCCCTTGCGCAGCACGGGAAAAAGGATCGCACAATACGCGCGCGACCCATCGAGCTCGGCTTTTGTCGATAATGTATACGGCGAACGTGTCAAAACGTGTCACCACCGGTGGCATACGATGTAACATTCACATTTTATACGGGGAAAAAAAGGGAGACGACGAACGTGGTGGAGGCGTTGCAACGCTTTCGAAATAGACAACGGGATCGGTGCTGAAATAATCACTTACTACATATACGCGAGGGCGTATCGACAAGCGATATTTTCCACGCCAGATCTATCGATGTTTAAACGCGGGATTTGGAACAGTGACACGCTTCCCGATAGTTTTACGAAAGAATTCATAGCGCCACTCTACGATCGAAGCGTTATTATATTTCTCAGTGAGAGAAATTACTCTGGTTTGATCCCCGTACACGGGATATTTAAATAGTCGCGAAGCTTCTGGAATAAAAATGTTTTTTTCGAGAGAGCAGCTCAAAGTGCCAGGGAAAAATGCTGCGAGATATTATTTCTCTGATAAAAGCAATCACTTCAAACATTTTGCACGACATGCTAATAGTAACAAATAGATTGCGTGTCTTTATACGAGATAAACATTTTTCTGTGTCAATTGTGGGAAACAGAAATAGAATAAAAATATGTTCGTCCCTTTAGTAAGTATAACAATTTAATTGTAAGGAAGAAGAAAATGATACCACGCGCACTGGTAACAGGCTGCTCGGCGCGGCATGTTCAGCGAGCTCGTTGGCTATTTTCTAACGGAAAGCAGCGCGCAGCCTAAGTGGTCCAATCATCGGGACATATGGGTCAGAAAGATATTTCTTTCGCCATTACTCAGCAAAGGATTATTTCACGCGTATTTGCTTAATGGGCGAACATCTTAATGGGGCGCTGATTCCACAATTAACTCGCCGTGAACATTAATGATGCACACACAGGGTGTTCTCGGAGTCGCTTTGAACAGATGTCGAGTGAATTCCGTATAAAAAGAGCATCGGTATCGACTTACACACGATCCGTGTATGGACCTCGGGCGGTTTTTTTCCCACAGCGAAATAGAAAGAGGATGAAATACGATCGCTGCTTCTAGCCGGGTCACGCCTACGTCTGCACCATTAGATAGGGTGATGCTTCGTGTCCTGAGCGTCGAACACGTCGTTCATCAATTAACAAAGAAAATTGAGAACCACGAACCATCTTCCGTACTGCATTCATCCCCGTAACGATCCGACGAAGTTCCACGCGTGAACTTCAAACGGAAGTTTCATTCGTTTATGGAGAATTTCGGGCAGCAGCGAAACTACCTTCTGAAAATGGCACCTCTCCTAAATTAGAAGCCGGTCGTTTCGAACCAGACCGCTCGGTAGATGTAGTGTTAACGAGTACTGGAACACTCAAACCGTAACAAGTACACTTAACCCATCTGCATTGATAAGCATGCCGCTAGATTTTCGCAACCTTGATCCTAATCAAGCGGATCGCGGCATTGCCGAAGCCCAGAGCAAGGATTCTGCTGAAAATACGCGGTGGAAAATATACAGCGGATCCGAAGAGTATTTCAACAAAATCATTAATGGATTAAATCAATTTTTAGTTTACTCCTGCTGCATCTAAGTACATCTAAGAAAAATCCTCCGGTCCATGCTGTTTCTTAGATCGTACAGTTCTACAATGTTTTTTTTAGCTGTCAATTGAACCACTAAATACAGTTAAAATGATATCGTGTTTAGTGTCATTTTAATCAGAAAAATGCCACAAACAAGTTGTTGAAAGTCCCGTAAAAAAATAAAGAAGTTTTGTAATCGGACTAGTAATGGCAAATGATTAGACACAAACAAGTTTCATTTGATTATTATTGTGCTTTCGTCCAACGCTAGCAATAGTGTCTGTACACGATATATATGGAAGTGGCATTTCAAAAGGAAGATGGGCTTTTTTTAGGAATCATGTTAATTGTTTAAATGTCACTAAGTATTTTTTATTACATATTGTGTTGTAGCTGATGTCGAGGCGAATCCAATGACCTACTTAACTACGGCTTTAAGTCTTGAAATAACGCTAGAATAATTCTGTCCAGCTAGATTCGCGATCAGCGTCACTGTGCGGCGTCGCAACGAACTCGTTAAAATTGCATCCTCGGCGGCGTTCCCTCGAATTCTGGCTCGCCGAGTAACAGCAAAAGAATTCCAAAGTAATCGCGGCAAGTGAAACGAGCGCGCGGAGCGCCGACAGTGGCCCCGAGGCAGCGAAACTGATTCATGTCGAGCCAATTCGCCGGAATCGTTTTGGAATCGGTCGCGAAGGTTACAATTCGTTATGGTCAACGTTGGAGCGACAACGGAGTACGTATCCACCAAGAAGTACGTCTTTAAGATTCTAGGTCAGAGTCCCGCCACTCATACGAAGCGTTTAGCACTCGAGAGCCCTCGCGAATACGCCAGGAACGTTGAATGCTTAGGAACGAGAGACGACGTGTTTCGCTCGCCGTGCGTTCGGATATCGTTTTTCATCTCATCGCGGCGCGGCACGGGCGCACAGAACTATGCTGGCTTCACGAGCTGACATTCAACGGTCCCCGACCATTGTGCTCCGAGAGCAAGCTGAAATGTCAATTTCGCTGGCCGCCGGCGCCGCACAGTGGTCCAGATCGAACAATTTAGTGACGTCTCTCGTCAAAAAGTCAACTTTTTCACAAATCGATGTCTATTCAATTTCTATCGCTCTCGAACACTTTGTGGACCTCGGTCATCAAGAAATTAACGGAATTGAATAAATACAGCGCTGTGGACATAGAGGGCTCCTATTTATGCTGGCCACCGCGAATATTTCCGTTCTTTGTAATAATATGAAGAAATTATACGCAGTAGGACCTCGGTTAACCGGATCCCGAAAAAATTTATTTTGGAACATAATGTACATTTAATTATGTTAATAATTAATACATTTTAATTATGCCCCTCTTAATTTATCCGGGCTGCTCGTCTCCCGATCAAGCCGGTTAATCGAGGTCCTACTGTATACAAAACTTGCATGGTACCGAGGGGGAAATATTGTGATGCGAACATTTTTTAGATCGATGAAAGCGTTTCGAAGATTTCAAGCTCACCTGGGTACCTTTAAATGGAATGACGTACCTTTCGAATCGTAAATCGATAGAAAAATTCTCCGTAAAAGTGTCTTGACCTTCATATGTCCTACAACTAACAGTTAACGAAATTATTTGTTATGCTACGTATTCTTCGTCCACGAGAACATGGTAGAAATGTCGGGAGTAGATGTAGGGTAATTCTGGTCACACCATGATGTTCAAACCATGTTCCCAATTTTTACGGTTCAATATTATTGTTAATTCTTGAAGAGCTGTTGTTCGTAACATGATGCATGCAGTCAGAAAGCCATTTCAGAATATTTTTCAATGAAAATTTCGTTTCGTTGTCTCTTCCAGTTCAAAAGTTCTACCAAAATGTCAGTAAATATCAGTTCGTTCCTTGTAGTGACAATCGAGTGACGAGGGACGTCAGTTTTTGGCAATATTGTGTTCACCGGTATGATGTTACCCATTTGTACACATTAAGCTCTGATAAATGTAATTTGATAAGTTATCCCAGCGGATTCCGCGCATTTACAGCGCTCTCGATTGTTTAATTTTAAACGTAGTTTAAACAACAACCGAGTTTCGTGTTTCAGTAAACAGACGCCTCCATGTTGTGCGGAGGCGGACAGGCTTTTTGACAGAGTAAGTGGATATTTGTTTGATTCCGGGATCCGTGGACGAATCCAGAAAAGTATGTATTTGCGTGACCTTGCGCGGCACACGAGAATGAAAGAAAATTTATATAAAAGAAACCAGTGAGAGAATAAAAATTTTATTTGCAAGTGCGTTCCACTTGGATCAAACAAAAGAGGCGATGAAGAAGCAAAATAAAAATGTGAAATTTTGCGATCTGTGTTGGTTAGACTTTTACCGCGGGTCAGAACTGACCCGGCATGTATAATAGTTATCGCATCATCCACGGTCGACGGTTAACCGATGTTCTCTCAGTGGTTGCACTTTCGTAACTGAAAGGTCAAAGTATTTATATACTTCTTATTATTACGCCTGCTTAGGGATTCATACACGTTGGTAAATATGTATGCGTGACTTTCAAAGTCAGTGTCAGTCAATATTGTTGTCGACTGATATCGGTCAAACTCTGTTACAATGGATCCGAGAAGAGTTATGTGATAGTACAGTGTGAACATTTTCTCGAAAAAATCATTAAAAAATTATTTTCTTCAAGAAAATGATGTCCTTTGTCATCTGCGATTTATGTACTGTTTGTTTTTACGAAGTTATCACAATTAAAACATAGACTGCGTTGGAAGAACGCCACGAGCCATTTTAAAACAAATTCAGAATCGCATTCATCGATTAGTCTGCTCACAGTCGGTTGATATTGTTTGTTTCCAGTTGCTATTTTGGGGAAAGTTCATTGGAGTCAATGCAATTCTGGTGGAAGCGGAAATAGACGGAGCCATAGAACAATTTCGAGCAATGTATGAACATTCAATATCGTCGAATAATGAAATCAATTAGCACGCCAAGTCCCATTAGCTGTTTTTTAGATTTAAATTCGTCCCCGATTTCGATTTTTTTTCGAGAACCGCATCCCGTTTGGCTTTCACTGCTTTCACTCCGCGGAGAAAGGACTGACATTTCATCTTCGCGATGTTGGCGCAACACATCAACGGTGGAACTTCTTGCTAGTGTTAAATGGCGATGTATACCGAGGGCTAACGTAAATACATCTATGAAAAATCCTCCGGTCCATGCTGTTTCTTAGATCGTACAGTTCTACAATGTTTCTTGTGACCTAGCTGTCAATTAAACCACTAAATACAGTTAAAATTATATCGTGTTTAGTGTCATTTTAATCAGAAAAATGCCACAAACAAGTTGTCGAAAGTCCCGTAAAAAAATAAAGAAGTTTTGTAATCGGACTAGTAATAGCAAATGATTAGAAACAAACAAGTTTTACTTGATTATTATTGTGTTTTCGTTCAACGCTAGAAATAGTGTCTGTACACGATATATGTAAGTGGCATTTCAAAAGGAAGATAGGCTTTTTATTAGTACCATTTGAAGAAATCACAGAATCTAAAACTGGATACAGGTCTGGAACCTGTCCTGGTGCAACGTGAAGCGTGAACTGTCGACTGCTCTACGAGTTCACTGTACTGCCTCGTTCATCAACTATGCTCGCTGGTGGAACAAGCTTTCACGGTCTTTCACCGTTGTTAGGGAAACCAAGACGCTAAATACAGCGCCATTAACTGCCATCTGCGTTGAAAGCGTGAACTACCGATTCTAATGTCTTCCACTGTCACTATCCTGTAGTACTAATGGCGGGTGTTAGGGCTCGGAAGCGTTCGAATAAGCCTTACTCGTGGATTTAGCATTAACAGAAGAAATTCACGACGCACGATGTGATGTTTTGCAGGTGGCAAAAATTATTTTAGCTTGTAAATAGCGTTGTACTTCAGAGATACGAATTATGAAACACATCCTTGAAGAATTTCACATAATTTATATCATATTTCATAATTAAACGGTAAAAAGATATATCACAATATGATTCGGCTGTTAATACGTGTCACATATTCAGGTTTGCCTTATGATTTATTACTTATTTTATAGAAGAAATGAAAAGTACAATATTTATGATTATTAAAAAGAGGCGTCAGTCAATATGTCAAATATCTCGTAAAGTATTGACATTTCGATGACCTCGAGTATGTACTTTTATACGTAGGCTAATGAAAGAGATCGATTGGTTTAACAAAAATGTTGGGTCGCATTAAAGAATAAAGTGCAATTGCGCCTGGCGGGTGCATCGGTGCATCCACGTAAAAAATCAGGTCATAGGAAATTAGGACGTATGATCACATATGATTTCTTCCTCTATCATTTTTCTGTATTTTTACTTAAAAAGGAGCACCTCGTCCCAGTTCCCAGAATCACCCTGTATACAATTATGACTAATATATTAACTATGATTTGCAAGCTTGTGCAAAAAGAGCTTTTGTGCATATGAAAACAAGGTTAGTCAGACTTGCTAATGAATCGGTTAACTATAAGAAAAGTGCATTGTATAATGTTTTTTTCTACATTTGAACGATGTATCTTCGAAATGAACTTTGTTCAACTTACATCAGCAAAATATCACATCGTGCGACGCATCACCCATTCATTACAATGAAACTACGATAGCGAACCACTCGTAAAATATTTAACAAAGTCCTAAGTTGTTCATTAGTTGGCAAAGTTTTTTTTATTCTCCGACCGCATGTCAAGTAATAGCGTCGACTCGTAGAACAACAGCACAGCTTCGTAAGTGGGTGATCGATTCGCCGCGCAGATAAATTTTTTCGCAGCGAAAGTAATAGTGCACGCTACATCACTTCAACTAATAATTTCGAATCGCGGTGTTCAACTTTGCAGAAAGTTTCACTAAAATCGATGCGAAACTTTATCAACATGTAGACAACCACCTCGTGCCAAAGTTATTAACGGAATGTGGATGTTTATGCACTTATGGCTTGCAAAAATTCTGGCAAAAATGTTAAAAAACTGCCAGAATATAAAGATTTACATGATTCCACTTTCTTAGTTTGCCTACAAAAATTGGAAATACATAAACACTCGCAGTCTAGTTATTAATACTGATATACAGAAATTTTGAACATTCTTTTGGTACATTTCGAACGAGACAAAAATTGTAATGTATTAGCACAGCAGATAAACCAATCAAATCTTCCACAATTATTTTCCTCGAGTCTGCCGGCCTCTGACGCACACTCTTCGCGTACAATAATTCCATCGTAATCAGTGCACTATGTTTTAATGCGTTCGTTTCTGTCGTATGTTAACGTAAATAATGAGGACAAAGAGTGCTGTTACGAAGGACGAGAGGGAAGTGGACGCGGCGCGCGAAATAAAATTGTCATTCAAACTCGTTACATTAATTGTCTTCGCGGATTGCGCCCCGAAATTTTCCACGAAATTTCATTTTCCGCGAAACAGGATGTACGGAGGGAGACATACAGCGCCTAGGACCACGAGGGACGGTTTAACATTTATGAGAAACTAATCGCGCCGCCGTTGTTCCAAAACGTGTTAGGGCCGGCCGGCAAGAAAAGATTAAAAGCAACAATTTGAATAAGAAGCTTAACGCGCGCGGCACAATAGTAATTCCGCACAATTTACATACTTAAGCGCCGGCTGAAACAGGTCACCGCGTCATTACGTAAATACTCGAGAAAGGGAGAATTTCACACGGAAATGGAAAACACACAGACTGCACCGCGTGTTACGTCAGCAGAACTACGTCAGTGTGTAACAATCCTCTTTAGGGTTTGATCGATCAAATTCTATCCTTACCGGCCGAAAAAGATACGGGTCAGGTCCGAGTTTCGTGTAAGCAGACGGTTTCATCGACCATTTTTCCGAGGCATGGCATAGTCATTCATTAATATATGTATGTACATTGTTTAGTGCGCAAACTGCTGATCTTTAAGTGGAGTAAAAGTGTTCTGTATCGATTGCAAGAAACGGAAGGCGAGCGGATAAGGGGGTCAAATGTGCCCACCCTCCCCAATCAAAGTGTTCTTTACCGCCAAAAAAACCTTCTGCGACAATCTTCGAGTCGGCACCCCTGCATCCATTTTTGTCATGAACGTGTCAAATCCACAGTCTACTTATTACGATTACCAACATGCATTTCTTCACGTATGAAATTGAAAATCTCAAAACATCTGTAAAAATGCGCAACGAAATCGCAATCCCACTGCTACGGCTACAAGTGCCCAGAAATTACAATCCAATTAAAGATAAGGTTTCCCATTTTCGTTTTACATTCAGAAATAGTTGGCCCACTCTTTGTAGAACTGCCGGGTATTCTAATCTCCTCGCAGGATCACCTTCAATTACCCAACTTTGACCATTTTTGTCTTTGCCTCCCGTTCGCACTACGATCATTCCGAACCACTTTATTCCCGTTTGAATATTTCGCCTCTTTCGATTACTTTCACCTAATTTCGGATACCTTTTCCGATCGTCCGTTAAAATCCTTTGGCGATCTTTGACCTGTAACAGTTGACGATGCGTGAAAACTCCTAAAGGTTTTTGGAACGTTGTTGAAAGAGGATTGGTGTGGTTCTTCGAAGCTACTGTAAGGGTTCCAATACATTTTAATTTAATGACCACCGACGAGAGGAGGTCATCGATGCACTTGGAAAGGCTTCGGCAATCCTTAGTGACCAGTAAAATGGCCATGGGAGCTATTGATCATTCACTGGTTTACGAATACAAAAGCTATTTGCAGGAGATTAATTGTTCAGGACATTTTTATTACATCGATTATCCACGATGAAGTTTTCCAATCTTTGGTCAATACCCTTGAGACGCCCTGTATTGCCTTCAAACTGTTAAATCCACTGATCGCATCTGCATGGACCCAAAAGTTTGGCGACTTTTAGTGATCACTAGACTGCGGATTTTATGCATTTATGACAAAAATGGGTCGTACAATTTAAAACAGTGGAGGTATTAAAAAGATTTAAGGCCAGCAGTGTACTAGTTTTACCTTAATAAGATAATTAAAAGAGGAATGAAATTGTTATTCGACTCCTGTGTCTTGCAATCAATGCAAACATTTTTTATTTTGCATAAAGGTCCGCAGTCTAGTGCTCACTGAAGAAGATCTCGCAAATCTTAGATTTGCATGGATTTCACGCGAACAGGAGGAAAAGCTGTTGGTTAATTTCTCAGTGAAAACAATTCGCTGATAATTGCGTTTCGTTCTTCCTGATGTATTTCTCGTTCTACAGCTTGTTAACGTTGTATCAGTTTTCAATGTTAAAATCCATCGATAAAAGAGACCTGTGGGATGGAGGCATCCGCAAAGCCGAGTGACGTCTAACGTGGCCGCAGAGCGATAATAATCCCGGCTGGTAGCTCGGAGCAAGACCTCCGAACCCATCACTAGTCATGATTAGCTGGTGTACCTATAACGCATGATAGATTTCCTGAGGTCCTCGAGCACGGGTCTCCGGCGCGGCAGAAAGGTTCGCGCGAAGAATGGCGACCGAGGCGGAGTAAACAGGCAACAAAGAAGGAAGAGACAAGTGGGCTAATAGCGAGAGTGTATCGGCGAGTTCGTAGATGAGGAGGGAGAGTGGTGAAGGCCGAGGTGGGGGGGGGAGGGATAGGGGGTTACCTTGATTCGGCGAGTGTGCGCGTCATAGAGTGCCGAGGCTACGTCGCGTCGGTGGCTTTCGCGAACCGGGTCATTGGGGCATTTGGGTGCAGGACCGGGTGCATCTGCGCGCATATGCATACAGAATGACCCAGTTTCTGGGCGTCCTTCGCTCCGACGCGTCCCGAGGAGGAAGCCTCGTCGAAAAATATGCCCCGGCGAATGTGTGTCGATACCTTCGGGACTTCTGGGGGTACGAGTGCGAGATGCTGGCCGGAACAGCCGCATTGTGCATCCACACGTCGCGCGTCGTCGTCGCCGAAATTACTCCCGTTGGTTCACAGGGCGGCGCGCATCTGTGGCGTGTGCCCCGTCGCCGTCGTGGCTCTTGCGTGGCCGCGTGACGTCAATATGCGACTTGTTTAACAAACGAGAACCGGGAGCACCTCCGTCGTTCGGCGCAATCCGAATCTCATGCGTTCCCTCGTCACCTCGAATTTTATTTCCCTGGTCGGACAAGCCCCTTACCCAGACAAGCCGAGTAACAGTGGTATTTACAAATTTCTCTCAAGTCGTAAACTTTTTGCTGTCCAATGTAGCTGAATGTCTGAGGTATAAGACAGTTCTCGTTTTCTTGCATTATGATTAGACTGCGGGTCTTTATGCAAAATAAAAAATGTTTGCATTGATTGCAAGACACAGAAGCCAAATAGAAATTCCTTTCTTCTTTTAATTGCCATATTTAGCTGAGATTAATACACTAATGTCTTTAAATCTTCTTAATTCGTCCACTGCTTTAAATTTTACGTGTCCATTTTCGTCATAAATGCATAAAATCCGCAGTCTAATTATGATACTCGCCAGAGGTGTATCTCCAATGCATAAAATCGTCACAACTCTAATTCTTTTAGTTTGTCATGTAACTAATTAGGTTTTATTCGTTTTTACTCGCTGCCACAGCTTAAACAGGACTTTGAAGACTTTGATATGTGTCCAAAATTATTCTAAGAACCACATTCTCCCAAAGCTTATCACTTCGGTACGTTCTCTAACAAGTTTCAGGGCTACCGACGGTTCGTATAAGTTTAAATGTAACAGATTTCGTAAATTTAAATGAGCACCGTATTTGGAATAGCGCTGCTGAAGCTTGTCTTTTTTTATTTCAGTTCTTGTTAAACTTCCGTCCGGTCCGAGCAGCTAGGCCAGAGCGCCGGCTGCTTTATTGATTTCGGCTCCGTTGGTTCAAATTATTTCCAAGGACTCCCCGTTATGATACAGACGGATGTTCTTGTTGACGCTGCCGCGAAGCAAACACCGTGGGAGGATCCTGTTGCCTAGAATGTAGATTCGGCTCCTCTTTGTCCCCGTCGCGTCGTTTTATTCGGTCACGGCGAGAAGTGCATCGACTCGGAGCGGAGTGGAATTTTCTTAGAAAATAGTATCACGTTTTAGGGAACTCTCTGGTTTTCCTGGATCCGCTCGCCGAACACTCGATACTAATTAAACTGAAAATGTTATCGGAGCTGTTGCTCCATTATTGGCTTATCAACGCTTTGTCCGCCGACCCAGCGAGCTCATCAATTCTAGGAAATCAAAGTAGTTCATTTAACGCACTTGTTCGGAGCTGATGAATGTCGCACTGTTTCATGACCGGAGTGTCCACCCACCAATGACTATTATTTAGAATTTCAACTCTTTCTATAAAAAAACAAATGGTACAGCCGAATAGATGGTCAAAAATGCTCTGGGACCAAATTAAATGGCCTGTGAGCCATTCGATACTGTATCTCGACCGGAAGAGTAATTATTGGGTGAAATGAAAAACAATTAATTTTTGGTCAATTTTCCCTGTTTAGCAGTATGCAAAAATTTCGAACAAATCTAGCACCTTTCAAATACCCAAATACATTTACAGAATTCGTTACAGAAAATCGTTCAAAGAATCGTAAAATGCAGATTTCGCATAGAAGTTTAAGGGCAAAATAATTTATATTTGTACAGTATCAGTGTATAGGTATAACTATTGTCTATGAATTTTCTCAGATTTTCTGGTGAGGCGCTTCGTAATAAAAAACTGCTTTTTTCGACGTTCTCTTGATACACCATACCAAATACATACGTTACTGTAAAAATTCCTTTTTCAATCTATACAAATAATTTTATGTTCCATTCGTAAGAGAATCTGTGGTATCATTTAGAAATTGAAAAATTCTTGTTCTCTCTTTAAGACACCTGTCCTTACCGATATTGAGCAGACAGTGATAACGCGTTGCATAAACATTTTGTTTGATTATTCCGGTTTCTATAATTCAGTGCTCCGTACATACCGCGCGATACCATCATAGATATAAATAACACTTCTCTCCCTTCTTTCTCGACCCCTGCACGCACGCCAGCATACGTATTGCGTTTATATCTAGAATATCATTTCACAAGTGGATAGAATGCGACTGTAAAAAGTTCATGTAAACGTACATATATTGCATTCGACCCTCTTTTCTTCAGATTTCCTTCATACGTCTCTTTTCCCTGCGTCTGCCTACGGAACAGTATTGCGTGCGTATTCGCGTTTTCTCTTGGACAATCTCGGGCAATAAGAGGATTAGCATATCACGTAACACTATACATACACTTGTTTTTAAAGCCTTAATCCTAGGCGGTGATGTATTTCCAAATGAAGTTGCTTTTCTTTTACATCCGCCTTGTATCACGTGCCAAGTTTAGTCTTTTTATTCTACAGTATCTATAAGTAGACTGCGGATGTTTACGCAATTTTCAATTGTTTTAGGCAAATTTTAAGAAAGTGGAATTAAATAAACTCTTATTTTCAGTGGTAGCAACCTTTGTAGATCTGGAATAAATAAAAATCGTACCAAATTCTATCGAATTTTATATTCCAGCATTTTCTGAAAATTTTCAGATGCCATAAATGCATAAAGATCCGCAGTCTAGTCATTATTTTAAGGTTTGTAAATATTTTAATTATTGACAATGCCTAAAACATCCAATTATATAATTTAGAAATTCAAATAAAATTCGATTTTCCTTCTTACAGCAAGGTTTACTCCGATTTTGCTGGATATTTACTCTCAAAAAGAGATTAGGTTCGCTCTTAGGGCGACCGACCTGCCCTCTATGACGAGGGCAATGTCTGCTCCCGTTTTGTCCTGCATTTGCCATGGAATTTTCTTCCTGGCGTTTTAAGAAATTTTAAGAAAGTCGAATTAAAATTTTATTTTCGGTGGTAGTAACCTTTGTAGATCTGGAATAAATAAAAATCTATCATAGTAACATTCATATTTGTCGGGCTTTGTTTAAAATCTTCGTGACGAGTGTGACTCGTTGGGGTTAAGGAACTCCTGCCTACATTTTAAGCAAAAATTCAATGGAATTTAACCCTTAGCACTCGAATGGCGACTCTGAGGCGCCGCTAATAATTGCTGTACCATTATTGAAAATATTGTTTACATGATTAAATATGTAGGTATCTAATCAATTACTAAACATTTAGGTATTGTATGAAGTATCATGCCAATTTGATATCCATAAAATTTAACCCTTTGCAGTCGGAGCTATTTTAACTGCGAAATTAAACTTTCTCTCCGCGATCTAGAATATTTCCATTCCTTGTGATTTTTCACATTTTGTAGATATGAAATTGGTATAGTACCTCATACACAATAACTAAATGTTTAATAATTGATTAGATACCGATATATTTAATAGTGTAAACAATATTTTGAATAATGGTACAGTAATTTTTAGTGGGAAGAGTGCAAAGGGTTAAAAAATCGTGGGGAATGGATATATTCTAGGCTGGAAGAAATGTTTCATTTCGAGTTGAAATATCTCCGAGTGCAAAGGAATTTAAGTGATGTATTCGATTTTAGAGAGGAATATAAAACCAAGGGGTGGCACGTTACCACCCCTTCCTCGATTATACGGATTTCCCCCGAATTTGGAAGAGAAAATCAGCTGCTATGCGTGGCGGCATCCACCCATTCGTCTTCGACCTTCGCCCTCGCCTGGGCGAGGATGCGGAGGCAGGCGCCGAAGGTGGCGGAGCGTTATCGCGAGCGCGTCCCTTTGTCCCTGTATCTCTTCCTACGTGTCTCGCCCAAGATGGGTCAACGAGATACCAGAAATTATTCAGACGGAACGACGGGGCCAAATCGGGCCGGGCCGATTCAGGTCGAGCAGGGTGCCGGCACGCAGATACGCTCTTCCGCTGCGCCGGCAAACGAGATGTCCTGGAACTGGTGCTCCCTTGTTGGACATCTCGCCCCCGTCTTTATTGCTGTGCCGGGATGCACCGATGCGCCACTTTTTACGGGTAACACGCGCCTGTAACTCGTGACCCGCCCGACTTTTATGAAGAAGGGACCCTGTTCTCGATTTCACGGAGACTTTTCGGTGACCCAGCTTTACGAGTTATCGAGTTTTCCGGTTACTTCTTGTCCACGGTCGCGTCGCGACGTCCTGGAGATGGAACGAGGAAACTTGTTGTTGAATGGCGAGAACTCGTTCCATGGCTGGGGGGATCACGCGAAATTGCGTCTCGGAACTGAGACTGTTCATTGTTTGCGTTTCGTTGGATTGACGATGTTGTTGGATTCTTGGTGTTTATTGGATTACTACTTATTCGTAGACTTCCGAGGAGATGGGAACTGTGAGAAAGCTCGATGTACAGCGGCTCCCATTAACACTGAACCTATCAAGTAGCCGGTACATGTTGCCTTATAAAAGTGACAAGATTAAAGTTTGAACTTTGTACGGTTCACATTTAAACATTCCTTCCGAGTCGGACACGATTTTTTGTTGTTAAAGGACCTGTTAATACAGATTAAATCATTCACTACAAAAGCAGCTTCATAATTTCAATAATCGCGAAATAAAAACATCTGGAACCGATCTTTTGACCGGTACTGGTAGGTTTAAGTGTTAATATTTGCACACTTGGACTTTTATCTTATCTATCTCTTATATATCTACACGGCCATTTTCCCTGTGGATTCGGCCAAAGCAAATATGAATGAGAATGAATAGAAATACCGCAACAAGTAAGTAATGATGATAACGCGATTTGGGTGGGGGAAGGCTGGCCATTATCGCTGATAAGTGCGATACACGTACGGTACAATGGCTTATTATTTGTAGATTTGCGAGTCGGAGATAATCGAGACGCAAAACGAAGATAAATTAATGGCCCGTGAAACACGACACTTCCGGTCACGATTCTCACTCATTTTCATGCGACGTCTCGCGTAACAATGCCATCCTACTGCGCGCTAATTATCGAACGGTTCACGACGTTTAACGGACACTAGCTACTGCACAACTTTGCGCGTTCAATTTCATTAACGTTGTCTGGTGTATACTTTCTGCTACAGCCGATTTGCGAAAGCAGTTCCAAGGAGTAGTAATTGGACTGCGAATTTTATGCATTTATTGCAAAATTGTACAAGTGAAATTGTACAGTGAACGTATCAAATGAATTTAAGAATACTGTTTCATCATGTTCAATTTGATAAAACTGTTGGGAGAAGAAATACATTTCTATGTATGTAACACTTGTTTCTTACAATAATCGTCAATTATTGATGCAGAACATTTTTATTTTGCATGAAGAAACACAGTCTAGTAATAATCCTACAATAATTTTAATAAGTTGATGATAATTGGATAGCCGATCTTCATGCAAAATAAACATTTTCAACCCAAATTGCAACAAACCGGAATGAAATAGAAATTTATTTTCTTTCATAACACATTTAACAGGTCGAAAATAAATTGCTCCAATATTTTTACTGGTTTAAATTACATCTATTCATTTTGGTCGTAAATGCATAAAATCCGCTGTCTAATGATAATACATCTCCCCCTGCTCATTTTTACCACAAATGCATAAAATCCGCAGTGCAGTTAGAACTATATTTTTCTGGAAATTTTCAGGGAAAAGAGTGCGCGCAGAAAACTTTTTGCAAATGATTCTATTTTCCAGCCTTTTGCAGCTCGGAGCTGTTTCAACGGTGGAAACCAGGCATTTCTTACAACGTGGAATATTTTCATTGCACACAATTTTCTTCATTTCATGCGTATGAAGTTAAACGATTTTTAACAGTTTATTCAATGCAAACAATTTTTACGCGTATGAAATTGAACGCTTTCGCTGACGACTTCTAACAATTTATTAAAAGCAATGAAACTGAACGCATTTGCTCTCGTCAAGCATTCAACAATTTAGCCGACGCAAACCAATTTAGTAACGTAGAAATTGTTTTAATAATTTTCACTGCCGCCCCGGGGTTACCATTCGGGTGCAAGAGATTGAGATTTTCAATTCGAGTCCGCAACATTTAAAAAATTCTTATTCCCGTAGTCTCGAGCGAATTTCAAAAGACTATGAAAGGTTGTATGCAATTAATTAATTACTTAGGGCGATTTTGTCTATTCATGACGAAAGGTGTTAGTAAAAATTTGAATAAGACCAGCAAAAGGATTAGTTTGAAGTGCAAAATTGGGTTAACAAAACAGCAAATCTCGAGCATTGGACTTTTTAATAAGTATCGTTGGCAGTTTCGAAAGTCCGAGTTAATCCGCAGCGGACGATTCTCGAGTGGACCTTAAATCCAGAAGTTCCTGGCAACAATTAAGCAACCAACCGGATTATTCTTGATTAAGGTTTGCCGGAGAAATATGGGAGACGCGTAATCAGCGACTCGATTATCGTCGAAGGTGTAGCAGGAGGGGTACCTTATGCATCGCACACCGCCCACCCTTATCCGGTGATGCCCTTTAAGAGCAATCAAGCAAGTAGAACGCGACGCGAAGAATAGATATCCGGCCGTTCGATAATTAAGTGACCCGCTAGAGAAAAAGGGATGACAACCTGTCCCTACGGTTGTCAAGGTATTGGTTGGCAAGGCATGCCAACGCGATGTCGAAACGTCACTTCGCTTCTTCGACGCCCAGAAGCTCCTGTTCCGTTTATTTCCACACGTTTCATCGTCAACCGACGCGCACGTCGACTACGAAGTAGCAGAGACGGAGCCGAAGTGCTCCGAGGGCTGGAGGCATTAAACCCAGGAAGTTACTTTTCCACGATTCCGCGTAAATTTGCACGCGGACGGATCCCAGCCATATCCATGGTGCCGGGAGAGCTCCGACTGCTCGTTCGAGTCGTTCCTCGGAATTGAAGCAATCTGGTTACCGGAGACCGATCCACTGCGTTCGAGCATTAGAAAGTGCAGTCCAGGCTAACGGACGGGGATAGTAGATCCCAGAGACTGACTCTCTTCTTCGTTCTTTCATCATTCCCTGGCCACCACCAACCCCCACGAGACTTCGTTCTTTGCGAGAATGACCGCGTTGTTGCACCACAGTGCTGCCATTTCTGGGATTGCTGCCCAAAATCTACAATTTCATACGATTTTTATGCAAATTGGTGAAGTTGATGTACCATTCGTTAGGTACATGTACCATTTGTGGCCAGTGCTTTGTTTATTTATATTAAATTGCCGTTAAATGCATTATTTCGTTTTTAGTTTTCTTCAAAACTGTAGACCAGAAGACCCTTCGACGTTCGGATACAGGTTCTGCACTCGAAATTAACTCTTTTGCAGATCAAATTCAACTTTTTGTAAATTCAATTCACTCTTTTGGAACTCGAGCTTTTCTACACCTTATTATTCCGAAAGACAAATTGAATTGCATATACAGGGTGTCCAAAAATCCCCCTTTAGGGATTTTCACGAATTTTGGGACACCCTGTATGTAATGTAATTTGAATATAAAATAATATACAATGACATAAAATTAACACAAATGATATTTATAATATATGTACTCATCAATTCATCTACATATAATGGTCCTCCTGCTACCGCGCGAGGTAATTTTATGTACATATTCATGTAACGCTTATAGCAATCTGTAGGAGTGGTGGTTGCAACAGAACGATTAATAACATCCATCAAGTGCCCACGGTTTGAAGAATCAGCCAAAATATTCTGCACACAGAATTTAATTTTTGAGAAAATTGGGTTCTTCGTTGGGGAATATGGTGGTAGAGATAATAAAGTGTACTTTGTCTAATCAACAGTATCATTTCTGAGTTATCTATAAAATGAACTTGATTTACAAGAAGATAAATTTGATTTGCAAAAGGATTAATTCAAAGTCAGTATTGCTTCACTTTCGAGTCGTCTACAAGATGAATTTGATTTGCAAAAGAATTAATTGGAAGTCAGTATTACATACTTCACTTTCGAGTCGTCTACAAGATTAGTTTGATTTGAAAAAGGATTAATTTGAAGTTAGTACAGTTTACTCAACTTTTGAGTCAACTACATTGTACATTCCATTTCGTAGATTCTGCAAGATGAATTTAACTTGCAAAAGGATTAATTCAAAGTCAGCATTGCTTCACTTTCGAGTCGTGTAGGAGATGAATCCGATTTGCAAAAGGGTCAAAAGGACCTGCAAAAGTATTATTTTGAAGTGCGAAGCCTGTAGTGCAAGTTCGTCCCGAGGGAAGCTTTTTTCCCGCGATCCTGGATAACGGAGCATTTTCACTTTCCACGTTAGAAGGCTGAACCTGTACAACGAGGACAATGCGTGCCCCTGGAGAGCAGACAGCACGCGAGAAAGGAACGGTAGACAGGACAAAAAGAGGGCTACCGGACTGGCCGAGGTGGGCCGAAGCTCTCGCAGAAATTACGGTGGAACGCTGGTCAAGATAACGACCGGTCATTGTTCGCAGCGGGTTCTTCTTCGAGGGTCGCGTCGCGGGTTCTTCTAGAACTCTTTCAGGCGTCGACAACGGGTACGTGTTATCGACAGCCGGCGAAGATACTGCGCGTGACACACTTTTAACGAGAGAGCTCCCCCG
This sequence comes from Lasioglossum oenotherae, assembly GCA_028455765.1. Lineage (NCBI taxonomy): Eukaryota > Metazoa > Arthropoda > Insecta > Hymenoptera > Halictidae > Lasioglossum > Lasioglossum oenotherae. The sequence goes on along the minus strand of CM052282.1, from coordinate 936,562 downwards.
TATTTGCATAGCGGAGAGACGGTCTGAGCTGTCTGAGGAATTTTCGCGGCGCCGTCGTCGTTGCGCCCCGTAATGCACCGGCTGGCTCTCCTTTCTCGCTGGCGCGTGAATGAAAGTTAAGCGAATCGCCTGTCGCGGGGACAAAGCGCGGGACAAGCACGCGTTGACCTTGCCGGACCATTCCGAGATAACTGTTTCCATAGGAGCAGATGGCCGGAGCCGAGACCATGGATCGTCAACAAATGGCGAGCCTTCTGCTTCAGTCGCGGTGCGTTCCCCATTCTTCAAGATTTCAGGCAGCCGACCGTTCCTGATCGATCGCGAGGATCTCGCGGTTGCTTTCCGTTGTGTCCTAGATCTAGTTAGTTTTTCGTAATAAAAAAGCAGACCAATACGCGCGCATAAGACCGCACGACCGAAGTGAAAATTTCTGCGAATCTAGGACAAAAATAAGCGGACCCATGTCCGAGCGTTTCTGACAATACTCATTAGTAGACTGTGGATCTTTATGCAAAATAAAAATGGTTTACATCAATTACAAAGAACAGGTTCCAGATAGAAGCGATATTCTTTTCTCTATAATTTTAATAAGCTGAGGGTAATAAATGGATGTTCTCGTATTCTTTTGATTTGTCAACTGTGTCACATTGCACCTACTCATTTTTTTTCATAAATGCATAAAATCCGCAGTCTACTCATTACTTACAAAGATTATGATATCCAGAGAACATCTTGATCATTTTAAATTAAAGAACAAGGGAAGTTGTGCTAGGCTAGGGGCTAACTTCTAGGAGGCACTTGATGACTCAAAATCATCTACCAAAATTTAACGTTTATTTAAGTTAACTATTATTATAATGTTGGTTACTTTGTTCCTTTATTTGGATAAAAAGACTAAAACATTATTCTTCCTCATTTATCTAAGAAAATCGTCCGGAACTAGGTGAACACCCCAAGTTTCTCTACTGCGAGTGACTGTAGACCAAGTGTCTTATGCTTTTGCCCAGCACTGTAGCTCCGTTAACAGAAAGGTCATCGGCGGCTGCAAGAGGCAAAGGAGCGACGCGATGCCGCGATCAACGTGGACCGTATACGAATGTTTTCGTAGAAAGGAAACAGTCGCCGGGTAACAACGGCCAGGTTAAATTTTAGGCGAGTCGGGTTACATCTTGCTGACGGTTTTTCCACGAAAAGGGTCAGAGGACACCTGGCCAGGTATAGGGGCTCGCGTTCTGTTCAGCTTCTGGTAATCTGGGTTTCGAGACCATCGTCGATCGCTGGGAATGGTCCCTTTTCAAGCGCGAAACGACAGGAAGCTAACTACATTAGAGTCGTTCTATTGAACCGGCGAATTTTCCCAGTGAACGCCGCGCGAGCACAGCTCACGCCCAGCACCCAGATTCCGCCGGATCCCGTCTTTCAACACGCCTCGAAGATTACATTCCGCGACCCGACGAAGAAAAAGCGAATGGAGGGCTTTAGAACGCTTTCGGACAGCTTGCATATGGGCCACGTTTAACGTTATGCATAATCGATAGTATCCGACGCAACGGAAGGGAGCAATTGATCCGAGGGCTATCCCAAAAAGAGGTATATTCACCGCTTTGCGAGACTCTAGGCTGCACACGTGGGTGGCGTTGGAATTGTTGTTCGGAGAAAGGAGACCTTGGCCACTTGGAAGATCGTTCGAGGACCATAGGACTTTTTAGTTCGACGTTCTTGGCGGAGTTTTAACGTGTCTGTGGTCTACTTATGCGTGGGACGTACTGCTTTTCATCCTTTGTTCATCCTTCTCTTATTTCTGACCTTGTGTAACCTTAGAAGTCACTGGGTTATACATGAGTGAATTCATCTTGACCTGTGCTCTCATATGGCACTAAAAAACGTACAACATTCCACTTAACAAACTGAAGGTCACCTTCGTTTCTCGAAAGATAATGTAAATATAAACAATTGACATAGGTTATCGTGTTGCCAGCGAGATATACCGTAAGTCAAGTACGAATTCTTCCTCTTCGATCGCGTTACATCTATGAATGTCTACTTTTTCGAACAAGCTACAGTTTCAGAAATAATTACGTGCATAGCTGAAAATAAAGACTCCTGAACGTCGTGCGTTATTAGTGGTACTAATTAACTGGTCTCGCTGTAATTTAGGCCCAGGTTTTGTTCCAAATTCGACTACTCTCCCTCATTAGCTTTTAACACGGAGTGCTGACACTTCATGAAACATTGTAGAACAGAACGATTAGAAACAAAATTACATTTGGATTTTACAATTATGACCTACATTAGCAACGTGACTAGTTTGATTAAAGATTCACCGGCGAATCTAATTAGCAGACGAATTAGCAAAGTTTCAGAAAAGTATTGGGCCTGCTCGCGGAATGCAAATAGAAAGGTCTCCGGGGTCGACTTTTCATTTCCTTCGATCAGTTGCCGTGCCTCTTAACTGGAGGTTATCGAGTTCAACCTCGGCAGAAACACATAATGAACTAGTGTTGTACATAATTACATTTCGCCTCGTCATCTGGCACAATGGATGTTCAAACTTTCGATCTACAGCTCCGTGCTCCAAGTTTCACCAAGATTTCTTGATCATTTCAAGAACGCTTCGTTACACACCGTTCTTCTACGCGACCTTGCAACCTTAAATTACCTCGTCAGATTCTTTTCCTACACGATCCCAACTTTTCACGACGAGTATGTTCGACATACACAGTTAACTAGTTAATCTTCCTGTTTAATTCGACGCTTCTCCCGCGATTGCTTAACAGAATTTTAAAATTTGTTGCCCAGGTCGTAAACTCGAGTTTTCCAGTACCCAAACCACGCAATGATTTCCGCGGCCCATTTTTCGACACGAATCGATTCGAGTATTAACGCTCTTCGGTCGTATTTTCATACAGGGCGATTCTAGGAACTGGGACAGGTTACTGCTCTCTTCTAAGTAAAAATATAAAAAAATCATATGCCATAATGCGTACTAAATTCCTATGACCTTATTTTTTACGTGGCTGCGCCGATGCAGCCAAGTGCAATTGCACTTGATACTTTAATGCAACCCAATTCTTCTGCTCACCTGCCCCAGTTCCCAGAATCAAGTGTGATTCTGTATAGTGAGTTACCTTATCAATAATTGCTTTGTTTATATTTGCTATGCTTACATCTTGTTTATGCGACTGCCCAGAGAAATTCTAGATTTATTTCGAGGGCCCTTGTAGAGGGATTATAAAAAGTAATGGTCGCCCGTCATAGGGGTGAATCTACACTTGTGAATTTGTAAAAGAAACTTGCTGATAAATTGTTTATACTAAAGAAAATTGTTGTTGAAGTTTGGCTCAAGATCAAAGAACAACTACATATAGGTCGATTTATACTATCCCCACAGATTTAGAATGGTTCTGTTCAACACCGATCAGACGAACACTTTTTAATTCTTTTGAATATTATTGCGGTTGTGCTTTAGTTTAATATTATTCCTCATTATTATGAATACTATTATGAATATCCATATTATTATGAAATAATAATATGCTAAGCATTTTATGGAAGAATGATGTGTTTTGAATACAAAAAAAAAAATTGGTGATCATGAAAACCTAATACATTATAAGAAAATATTAAAACAAAAAATCGACAGCATTTTGAGTGTTCAGGCTGTACAAAAAGTAATGTTCGTCATAGGGGTGAATCTACACCTCTGGATCGGTCTACATTTGCCAACGAAATTTGTCGCAAAAATGTTTACGCCAAAGAAAATGGTTGTCAAAGTTTGTTTTTACATCAACACCTTCTACTCATCGAAAAAGAAAAAGTTTGAAAGGAACCACATGTCACAACCAAATTGTTATTGATAAATAAGGTGTACTCTACATTATAAAATTCTAATATGAAGTATTACAGGTACTCACAAATTTTTCAGATTCTTCTGTTTCTCCGTCGGACCCGCAGCACACTGCCATTTAAACGAATACGTCCTGGTAACTGTGAAGCACGATACACCACACTTCTACACAACACATTATCCAAAATCGCGACAGCGAACGACAAGTTACTCCAGCCACGGTCGAAATACTACTGCGAATGTCACATCGTTTTTTTCGTGAATGGTTAAGGGTGGGGAAGAGTGTGGCGTTTGTTTATTGGACGCGATTGTGTCGGAAGGATTTTAGATTGAGGAGTGGGAAACTGTCAAGGCAATTCCTTTTGCTATTGTCTTTGGTCGTCAATGGTGTGATTTATGAGTGTATACCTGCTCGTACCTTCGGTAGGTCAATCGAACATATGTTGTCCACCTGTCGGGGTTGAAGTTGTTGAAGCGCTGTGGTTGTAAAATAATAATCGGCCAGTTCGGAGCCGATTCGCATGCTTTTTTTGCCGGCTATAACCTCCTTCTCAGATGTGTCGCCAGTAGTTCGAGCCTTTGTGCTCGCAGCAATAATACGAAGAGGGGCTACGCGACAGAACACAGATGATTCTCGAAAAATCAATATCTCGTTGGGAACGATTTCTTTTATTTCAATCTACCAGCCTTAATCGAATATATTGTATGCTAGGAGAGGTGTTTTCGCGCGAAAATCGAATTAATATCGCGGAACCATCTTGATCGTGGTCGGAGTAACGTCTTCTCTTTCGCTGTCACGGTTTCGGAAAGTGTTCTGTGGAAGTGTGGTGTTTCGTGCTTCGTAGTTATCAGGACGTATTCGTCTAAATGGCAGCGTGCTGTGGGTCCGACGGACGAACAGAAGAATCTGAAAAGTTTGTAAGTACCTATAATACTTCATATTAGAATTTTATATTATTTATCAATAGACTGCGGATCTTTACGCAAAATAAAAAATGTTTGCATTGATTACAAGACACAGAAGCCAAATTATAATTTCATTCTTCTTTTAATTATGTTATCGAGGTAGAACTAATACACTGGCGTTCTTAAATCTTTTTAATACCTCCATTATTTTAAATTGTATGTACCCATTTCTGTCATAAATGCATAAAATCCGCAGTCTATTTATCAATAACAATTTGTTCGTCTCATGCGGTTCCGTTCAAACCTTTTCTCTTTTCGATGAGTAGAAGGGGTTGATGTAAGAACAAACTCTAACAACAATTTTCTTTGATATGAACAATTTTGCGGCAAGTTTCTTGTACCAATGATCCAGAGGTGTAGATTCACACCTGGAACGGATAACCATTACTTTTTACAGACGACGTATACAGAAGGGAAAAATTTATTTCACCGACAATTCATTCGGCGATTAAACTTGATATTCAACTGGAACGTTCGTCCAACAAATACCGTATTGTGTGTATATATATATATATATATATATATATATATATATATATTAAATGCTAAGCGTCGAGCCATCCATTACACACAAAGCACCGAGCACGCTTTCATAGAGGAGAGCAGACTATGTCCGAGTTCCAACGGTACGTCAGAGTTTCTCTCGACCGGGGACAATATCGACAAGTTTTCATTTATCTGGTTGCTCTCGCGTAAATTAGATGCGCGGTATAAGCATCGATCACGATGATGTATCGACGGAACGAACGAACAAACCAATTGTTTTAACGTCGCGACAGGATGCAGTAAAGCTGGTCAATGCTGGTTAAACAATGCGTTCGATGACAAAAAAAAAACACACACACGAGCAACATGATAAGCAGAAAAAAGGAAGGATCTTTACAATGGAAGAATTGAAAATTGTTTCTGATGTCTGAGAGTTGTGATGGAACACATAAAAGTCGCCGCAGCTTATAGTTTCGCGATTGTTACTTCAATATTCCTCTCTTGGGTGACCTTTATCAAGCGTTCAGACGTTAATCTATTTTTACTAAAAATAACTAGCTTCATTATAGATTGGAAAACTGATCCAATATGCGAATGATGCCATCTACAGGCTCTTATGCTGACTTTTTTATAGTAAATCTTTGCAGGAAAGCTTCAGAGAGCTGTACTTCAAATGTATTTTAATCAGACTACGGATCTTTAATGCATTTATAGCGAAATTGAGTAGATGAAATTCAGAATTGTTAAAAAATGTTTAAACTTGAGAACGCCAATACATGATTCCTCCTCTATTAAAATCATTAATGGAAGAAATAACATTCGATTTAGTTTCTATTTCTTGCAATCGATCCAACCAATTTCTATTTTGCATAAAGCTCCGCATAATTTCATTTGTTCCTCAATTATTTAACTGTGTTCCACCAATCCGATCATTTTGAAACTTTCAAATATACATAGCAGAACATTGTTCCTGAATTTTTTGGTATCCCTCGAAGAATTCCTTGCAACTCCCACCCCTAAACGAATAAATTTATTTTCTACCCTTCATCATTTGCTCACAATTATGAAAATATATATGACTGCGTATAATGATAACTAGACAGTAGTTAATCTCAGCTAAAGTGATACTAACCAATGCAACAGCTGTTGAATCGTGTCCATTCTAGTCTCGGTTATCTCAATACTACTGTACTGCTTCAGTGTGTTGCACGTTAGCCGTCCCTATGGGGTGAAACGCACACGGGGAGAAGGGGCGTGGCTTAATAATGCATAAAAGAGATGTGAGTCATTGCTGAGTCATCAATGAAACGATCGAAGGACGGTGTCCACTGTTCTTTATATTTCTAACTCGAACAGGTAGGAAATGTCACATGTGCGAAGACTGAGCGCTTTGGTACGAGGACTAAAATGAAGTACTTACATAAAATTCATTGCGTAATATCTGTGGTTGTCCGGGAAGAACGTCGCATGTCACAATTCCAAAGAATTTGATTTTATGCGAGGACTTCTTCAAGGATTTACGTAGTTATCAGAAAAAAGTGATGAAAATAAATTCGAAAGGCTCAACAAAATTCTGCAATTTAACGGATGACCTATTTCAAAGCATTAATCATAAAAACGGCAATTATCTCGAAAGTGAAAGTGACGTTCTTCCCGATAGAGCCACAGATATTCTGTCCAGCAAATTCTGTGGGTCTAAAAGCGAGAACTCGGGGTCTAGTCAGCAAGGCCACAATAAGCCCAGGGGGGAACTACGAGGGCTAGTATAATTTCGTATGACGCATCGGCGATGAAACGACTTATCGATACGTGGATACGCAGAGCGGTAGCGCTTATCAACAAGTTCCATTGAGCTGCTGTGAGCAATGTCACGAATACCGATGGCCACCGCGAGGTAAAGCGAGACGGAATTCCCAGGGCGGTAGACGTGTCCCATTAAAATAATTGTAGTTCCCGCGTCGTTAACTAACGCCTATGACTGATGACAACGCTTGATTTATTATCACGTGGGCGATGATGCTGTTCGACGGTGTAGGAGCACCAAGGAGTGACCGCAGTCATGTCGCGTGCCATTAACCCCCGAGGAAATTTGGAAGTTGTAAATTCGGGGATCAGAGTTTCTTGAACCCCTAAGTAGACTATACATCGAGGCCGATACTCTACCCCACTCAAATTTATGCTAATAATTATTTAATGTGTCACTATTAATAATGTTTAATTGCCTCACTACGTTTCTGTATACCAGTTCGACAAAGATTAATATTAAATACAATTTAATTGAAGCATTGCATTTTTAAAGTACCTTTTAAAGGTCCACTTGAGGGTTAAATTTTCAGATTCGTATTCTCTTTAGATGTGAATAATTATTTAATGTGTCAAGTATTAATAATATATAATTGTTCGTGGATTTGTATGAAATTTACTGTCTCACTACGTTTCTGTATACCAGTTCGACAAAGATTAATATTAAATACGATTTAATTGAAGCATTGCATTTATAAAGTACATTTTAAAGGTCCACTTGAGGGTTAAATTTTTAGATTCATATCCTCTTCAGAGATGTGACGAGTTTTATCATATTTTCTACTATGAAAGTTTGTAGAAATAGACGCTCGATTTGTTTGATCGAACACGTTTCGTCAGGAGTAATTTCCAAGGAGAGAATGTCAATTGCGGTGGTTGAAACTTCTCTGTAACATTTAACATTGACATTTTTGAGACATTTATGTTCTACTAACTGTAGGAAGAGGAGGCGTGGATGATTACTGTGGCGCGTCATAGCTTGAGTGACTAATTCCAAGGGTCATGCCGAGTTGAAGCTTGTTTTCTAGATAAGAATCCTACTGTGACAAACAGGTATGTACTAATAGAACAAATGATCACCCATCATAATTGTTAAAGTACACAATGTTACTGTCGTGTTATTGCCACCAATCAAGCAAAGCAGGATTTCACGAACCATATATATGGAAGATCAAAGAACAAAAAGAAGAATCACAGGACATATATTCCGAAGATTGTCATTACATGTGGAGGCCACGAAAATTTGTTACTTGGGAGAGCGAAACGATATTAAAACATTTTTGCGGAATAACCCATCGTACACGTACAATTTCATCTGTCCAGAAGATGAGTCAGTGAAGTCAGTGAACGCGTATTCTTCCTGTGTTTCGCTTCTCTGGACGTTCTATTAAAATATCGATAGCGATCCAAAGCTAAGCGTTCATAAGCTACTAGTGCATGCTCGAAAGACGACCCACAAGTTTGTAGACATGTATGTCAGCTATAGATCAGGCATGAGTATAGACTGCCTCACGGGGCATTGACCTGGCTCCGTCGAAATCGAGAGCAACGAAACCACATACATACACTCCGAGCAATTTACACGAAGCATGGTAAGACAGATAGATTTCCGTAGCCGTCGAACGTCGGACTCGCGAGAATCGAGAGAATCCCAATCCTCTTTATGACAACGGGAGTTATTCGCACCGAAACGTTGCCCCCGGGAGCAATTCGGAACGCTTGTTGCTCGTGCCTGCTATAGAGACGATTCTAATCCTCGGTCTTCGCCGCATCGGTATATAAAATTTTTCCTGGGTTCACTGACATCCACGGCGAGCCATCGACTACCTTATAGTTGGCGCACTTTCGTAACTCGCTGTACATTACCCGTCGGGGAAAATTGATCGAGATACCGATAGGAGAACGACGGGGATAATTGAATAACGGGGACCATAATTCTTCTTAAATGCCAGTGGGGATCCCGTATAAATTCTGAATTAATTGATAATTCGAAATGGAGCCGGTTACCGTCACCGATCTCGTCGGATAATGGCGGAGAAGTCCACGGGCTCTCACGATCTTCGAATAAACCACGCCGGCGGCCGATGAATCATCGGCCGTAGATCACTAACGCGCCACTAAACACGCTCGATCGTCCCAATAACTTGAAAACGAGGCGCTGCACCGCGTGTCGGCGTTCGAGAGACTCACCTTTTCAACCGGTATGCCGATAATGAACATTTTCTACGACGGTCAATAAAGAAGTCTTCGCATCTAACGCTTTCAGAGTATATTTTCGTGTCGTAAATCAGTCCTGCTTCAGACGTCACTTGAACGTGGAATTCATTCGTGCCATTTCAAGTTGTGCGCGCCATTATTTTAAACAAATATTTCGTATAAAACTTTCTCTGTTTAGGGGAACACATCTTATGGCGGTCACAAATCTTCTCTATGTGGACTAGCATTTTTATTTAGTACGCATTAACCCACACATAGTATTTAGTACCCACCATAAGATTATTTAGTACCGTTTAATTTAGCTAGACGGAAACAGAAAGGGATCTTTTTCTTGGTCAGCTATCAAACGAGCCACTTCCGGCCAAATCGGCTGAAGTGTGTTTACGAGATATACGGCCGAACTATAAAAAATTTTAACAAATAGAAGACAGTACCTCGCCGACTGTGAACCGAGCAACACGCACATGTAATAAACAACTTTTATAAAAAAAACCCAACATATTGCACAGTTCCATATTCAGATAAATAATTGACACAATTACAAACTTAATTAAAAATCGCGGGATTTGGGACCACGCGTTCATTTCAAAGCTGCAAACGCAGCTCTCGATAACGTCGATCAGCGCAGGCGCTATAAACTGTCCGACTGCGAGACCTCTTTTGATCAGGATTGTGACAATGTGTCGGTAAATTAATCGGTGTGGCACGCTGCGTTGCGTGTCGTTCAATTACGAATTAATCGAATTCGCGGGGTGGTTTCGAGAACGACGGTAAATCGTGCATCACCGACGCCAGTAATTTTCCCAATCTTCACGGAATATCTCGAGCTGGTAATTATGCCAATTACGGGACGACCTTAGGTTAATAAATACTAATGCTGTCCCCGTCCGGTACAAATGTTTCTACGGCCGTGTGCCGCAACAGGCCTCGCTAACGAGCGATAATTTCTCTCAAGGCGATGATGCGAAAAATTCGCGCTTCCTATAAGAAACCGAATGGCAATCACGGTCGCCCGTTCTCCGACGCGCACGTGATGCACGCGATACACTTCCGTCGTCGTCGGCGAACGAAAATGAGTACACGTGCTTTTCTTATATTTTGTTTTTCTCTCTAATAGCAGAGAATATAAAAATTGCGGCTCGCGGCTTTAAGTTAATTCGAGGTTCGCGTTATTGTTCGAGATAATGATACGTTCGCCTCGGCTCGGAATTAACACATTGCGAACGAAGAACACTTAAATCGTTTAGGAGAGCTTTTAACTTGGCGTTGTTGATGCTTTTGACGGGCTCGCGAAAATTATTACATTGTTACAAACCTTGAAGCGGTTTACGTAACTGTCTACGTACTTCGAACTTCTGTTGTTGGTGCAATTGCGTCTGCAGACTCGGCGCGGGATCGTAACGCGATTGAAATACTACGTCGGAATGTTGTTGATCTACAGTTGCACCGGTACAAACAAAGAACAGTTGCGCCGAATTTAATTTTAATATCACCGTTGCGGAGCTATTTCCTGCTCGAATTTCATTAGAACCGTGGCCGCAGGTTATGGTAACTCGATTTTCGTACGTTCATCGAAATGTTTATCATTATATTATTTATGCAACGAAACAAATGCGTTGAACTCGTCGAATTATACGTTGGAACAATGGGAATGAACACTTTACCTATCGGAAGCCTGTTGATATTTATGTATCTCGTATCAATATATCAATCTATAAGAATTTTTAACACCAAACCTGCCACGCATTAAAAGTATCTGGTAAATATTGCCTTGTAAAAATGACAACACTTAGTTTATTCAGATTCTCCGTAATTTTCAATATAATAGATGCTTGGATAAAGGAATTCATTATATTCCATAAATGAATTTTTTAATCTTGAAAATTGTACATTACAAAACCGACCATTTGATCGTGGTAGATTCAGTATTAATAATTGTACTTTAATAATTATATTTTACATAATAACTCCAAACAAAATTATCAGATTGCGTTATTGGAGGTGATTTGATTCACGATTGAAATTGCTATCATGGACCATAAACTTCCAAAAATTATAGAATAATCGCCGATAGATAATGTGTTGAAACGAAAACAATACTTCCTACATGTGTCCAAGTTTTACCTGAAAATAAAGAGAAGGAAAAACTTGAACGTTTGACATATCTGTCGGTAATAATGTAGACGAAATGTAAATTAACTACTTGGTACACAAAGACGTTTGCGTCATACACGTCGAAGTAAACTGTCGTTTAAACATTGACAGTGAACTGTGTATTATCATATCAGGAACATGTACGCATCTGCTCAGAATTCGTACGAAAATTCATTGTAACCCATGGTGGTCACATTGAATTCATACATCGAAGGGTTAATATACAATACAGTCTATTGTGTAGAATACAATACATTTGTGTTCATAAAATTATTTCAATCTGCGGATCCGTAAATCCGATTTTCTGTACGGCAGGAAGCTTTTTACGTAATAAGGGAGGACAATTTATTCGATGGATGCGGTTTTTGCTGTTCCGTTCAATGGAATGTGTGATATACCGGCATACTAAAATATTCCTGGGTCGGGGGAACGGCGCCATTATCCGAATTGAAAACATCGCAGCTAGCAGATAGGGCAATAGGCAACCTGAAGAGCCGGTGGTTTCACTTTCTGGCTTATTTCCAGCGTCCCGGAGACCCGAATCTGCGTTACGTCTCGATCGATAGATTTTTTTCTCGTGCCAACCCGGAGATCTGTCAACGGTGCACTTTATGCCAATAACTTCTTGAATGTGCAACTTAACTTTTAGCATGAACGTGAATTGCTGTAAGTCACTCATTACTTTTTGAGAGCGTTTCTTCTTGAAATTATCGTTATTTGCCTCGTCATACTTTTCCATGGGTAATCATTTCAGCAAAATTCGCTACACAGCGTTAAAGAGCGTTCTTTCAGCTATGTGTATGCGTAACATTTGCGAGGTGATTCACGAGAAACAGAAGATAGAAGAAAATCTTCTGATTGTTGTCGTCTTCAAAGTGTTTTTTTCGTAAATATACCTTTAACTTCACAGTGTTGTGGGTAATGTCAAGACGAGTTCAATGACGTGGTACACTATGGCCTTCAAATAACCTCGGACTCATAAATAGCTATAGTTTGACTAATCTGTCTGCTCAACGGAAATTTAATTGCTTAAGCCATTAGGTCTCGCAACACGTACACCGTTAACGGAAGGTGATCTCTAAGCACGTACACAAACAAGATTATCAACAAACTCACGTTTTTAGAAAAAATACTGCCTGTATTTTTAGAACATATTTCTTTAGATATTCGTCGAGTAATGTGGTACAAACACGATGGCTGTCCTGCTCATTCTTCACGTACCGCAAGAGAATTTCTGAACAATAAATTTCCTTTTTTTATGGGGAACAGTCAAAGCTGATTTATGTCGTGACCAACCGATTGGACCAGAGAACACGCAGGAAAAATGTTGCAAAATGTTTAAATGTTTGTGTCACTGCTAGAGGTCATAATGTCGAACAGTTAATTCAATTCAAATGAAATGATTTTACGCATTTTGTAGTTATTATAAATTTTCTAGACCAAGGAATTTGAAGGTCACAGTGTGCCACATCAGTGAACTCGTTTTGAATGAAGTTAAAAATATATGGTGCCATTTGAAAATCATCGAGGACATTCAAAAGACTTTGAAAACAACAACAATTAGAACATTTTTTTATATCACCATATTTGCTACCTTTAACAGTACAACTTTTCATTGGTATATTTTAACTCTTCGAAGAATGACTCTACCGAAACACCTATTTTTTCTTCTTTAAAGACGCCTGCAAAGAGTTCACGAGAGGTCACGACGAACGTGGTACACAAGTGTTCGCTAGAGCCTCCCCAAGATGGCTGCATAAAAATTTCTTGCCCGTATTTGAGCACAGGTTACACGACTGTAACAGTTACAACAATAAGTAGCCAACGCGTTCAAGTTGGTAACGACCCAAATCGCCTAACAGCTTCCAAAAAAACCTAGTTTCAACCTCTTTTATGACAGGAACATTTTTGAATGAGTTCCACCTATGTTATAGATAGGTTCAGCCCACTGTGCGTCGCCATAACGCTGCTTTCCCATTCAGCAGCCTACGCTGCTGTCCGGTGAGCACGTGATCAGAATGTCAAGCAGCGATATTTATCGGAAGAGCTTTCTTCATCGGCTTCTTTTTTTAGCGGATCACTGAAATGTTCTGGTCGTTGCGTCGTCGATCGCCGCAGCTTCTGGCATGAATTTAACGCGATCGCGATGGAGAAGAAAATTTATTTAAACATGAAATCGATCGACCTTGTTCCCCGGGTATTTTTACGTGTTTGGAGACGTTTCGAACGGTCATGCGCCGTTTGCTATTATACGTTTGCGATGGCATTTGTCCTTTCTTTTTTATCGTTGGAAATGGCGAATAAGAGGGAAGGGTTATCCGCGGTGAAATACAATTTTTGTCTGAGTAGATTAGATCGCGCAATTTTGCTGCAGCCAGTATAATGCGAAGAATGCGGAAGAACCATAATGACCAGGCATAAATGGAAGTGACTAATTCCAGTAAGCTATTCCACGATGCTGTTTCCGATAAACACTTGGTACTTCTGGTACGACCTTGTTGTAATTATTTGCAAATGAGTATTGCTACGCACATTTGCAAGTTGGTACGTTCTTTCAGCAGCCCGATAATGAATCAAGAACGAATAGAAATTACTGGCTCTTCCAACTAATTCCGCGACTCATTGGTTCTAACGATCACGTTTTGCGCTTCTCCCGCGACCTCGATGACTATTCCCATGGAAATGCGATTGTTTCTAAGCTTCCAGTCCGCTTCGCCGACGGGTATCAAATCTAATATGAAAATCAAAGTCAAGACTGACTTTTAGACAATTAATAACAATAAACAATCCAATGTCAATCTTTGACCATGATTACTCTACAATATTAAATATAGTCAACCTGGAAACATCATCTGATCGAAGAATAGTATCCGACCAGTGCTTCATTCTTAATTTGATAAATAATAATATAGATTGTCCCGCTCTCCTGAGGCAAATCAATTTCTACGTGGCTGTACGTGTTTCGAGAACGAGAGCAGGATTTCAAACGATGAAATCCAAATCCACGTTGGAGTAATAAACCCTTTAAATCGCATTATTACAAGCTCAAACACACTGTATAATAATATTGATTTTTGTAATGGCACGTAATGGCATTTGTTAATATCGTACCTGTATTTGTTTGGTTTAGCGCTTGTCCCTTCTTCTGTAAATTTTAGGTCAAGACTTTCCTTTTGTTTTTATCAGTTCTACTGTAAACAACTGTAAACATTTGTATAAAAGGACCTCGGCCCGTATATCGTCGGCTGAATGTAAAAACTAGGCAACGTACAATTCCTTATTTTAGAGAAATTGATGAAACAGTATTTTAAGGTTTTAAGATTATGGTAGGGAGACTGTTATTTTAAACATAATGCCAATATCTGCTTATATTTCTTTATTTTAAGTGGAACAATACATGAAAAAACATCATTTTGGATTAAAAAAATTTTTTAAAATGTTGAGTTGCGCCCATTTATAACATGAATAGAAATCTGTATTTATTTTTTATCTACTTTGAGCACTGCTCACTAGATGTCGTAGATTACTTTGATAGGTTACCAAGTTTTTATATTAAATTCTACTCGATTTCTTCTTTAATACGAAGTAGATAACTCAAAATTTACAAATTTCAAGTTACCTAGTTATTACATTCAGCCGGCGATATAACAATACTAATAATAATAATTTATTCTGAATTATATAATACGGATGGCACCTGGCCATATCCAGCTTGTTACACAAATCAGTAACGTATGACGATAAAAAAACGCACTAAAAAGTATAAAATAATATCCACTCAATTTATGTGAATACACACGAACTTAAATACAATACAATCTTTTCGGAGGCGGTGCAAATATATTATTTAAATATAAATATGTTAGTATTTAGAAGAATTTAAGGATTTTCGTAATTTCCAGTGTAGAAAATTTTCAATTCTGCGCCGCCTCCGAAAAGATCGTATTGTATTTCAGTTCGTGTGTATTCACGTAAATTAAATGGAAACTATTTTATACTTTTTAGTGCGTTTTTTCGAAGTCGGTTTAATTTTTTTTTTTAAGTTTTTATTTATTTCACACTTTTTTTATCTCTGTCAGCCGTCACATTCCAAATCGTAATTTATAAATATCTGAAAGCCGCAATCGATAACGGTAACGACGTCGCGTTCCTAATGTCTAACATTCAGCGGAGTTCACGACGGTATCACCACCCGACATTTTCGCAAATAAAATCGTAATTAATAAAAAAATGTAAAATTCTTTTTGCACAGGACCATCCCGGGAACATACTCTACAAGATGCAAAAGGTTTCGTTCCGATTGGTCCATCCATCTCGGCGTAATCGGTGAACATACATAGAAAAAAAAGCGAAAAAAGGCACATACAGATCGAATTGAGTAACCTCCTCCTTTTTCGAAGTCGGTTAAAAAACGATATTGTACTATTCATTAAGGAAAATGCAAAAAATTTCTGAAAATGAAAAATCAGAACGCCCCCCGTAGGCAGTGCAAGCGTTCGTGAAAGTTATTTATCGCGAAGTATGCATTTAGTCACGGAAATAATCGTGGGGATGGTAGTTACCGCTCCCCGGAATTTAGGGTGACAGCTAGCAGAGTGCGATAGCGTCTCGCGAGCACCGCGCCGAGGTGCTCGGGTGCAAGCGTACTCGACCCAGAAGTGTCGCTAATAAGCTGTGCGTGGTGGTAAAAACGTAGGGATCAATTAGGGTTAACAGTTGTAATTTCGCGGCATTCCGGGATCCTATCTGCCCGCGCGACGTAGGAAAATGCGACGCTCCAGAAACGGGACTCAAAAGCCATAGAAATACCGATTTCCACGGCTGGCGTTGCGTGTTTAATTACATAACTGGATTGACCGATATACGCAGCCACCGTGCGCCGTCGTTTCAAATTTGAAAAGGTCCGACCTATCGGTTCGTGAAGAACTGGAAATATATTCGCGAATTTGTATCTGCCGATTTTCCGGATCGACCCGACAGCCCGCAGAAAAATAATAATGCCATGCTATCCGCGCCACGACGAATTCGAATGAGCGCTTTCACATTTTTATTTTATAGGCAGTGAAATTATAGAGCTGCGCTTCCACGAGAAATTGTTGCGTACATTTCTTCGGTCTACCTCGTTATGAAAATTGCGAGAAATGAAATGAATTCAATATTGCAATTTTTATAAAACAACGTACATTTGTGTTGAAAGATAGTACAGCATCACTTATCAGAGAACCAGTGAATGAGATTACTTTAATAAATAACTTTTCAGACAACCAACTCTGCTTTCTACTATATACGTATACAAATCGCAGTGCTTCTGTGAGAACGGAAAAAACTATGCTAGATGCTTGAATTATTTTACAATTTTAATCAACCGATTTTACCATCCTGAAGATTCCATTAAGTTTTTCAATGCCGTGTGCAAACAGTTAATGCTTTTTTTTGTAATTGTCAACGTGAGAAGCTGCGCGACGGAAATGCGCGTTTCAATTTAAATAACCAGTACAGAGTACAATCTTTAACAAAAACTATGAAACCTGATCGTGGATTGAATAATTCAAAGAATTCGAAACAGGCTGATATTTCGAGACGCGAGATTCAAACATTTTAGCGAATAATAGTACAACATACAGGGTGGGCAGAAAAGAGTGGGGCAATAGATGGCCGAAAGAGGATTTGATAAATAATTTGAAATTACCTTGAACCTATGATTATTCACAGCACTGTAAGCTACTGTATCTGCTGTCGGAATCCCCATTGTTGTCTCGGCTCGAAATTGAAATCGTCGCCGGAAGAGTCATCGCTCTCGCGCGTGGTTTCAACGAAGTTGTTCTATCGGACTGGTTCGACAAATGGCGAACGTAAATTGTCGCGAAAGTATTTGTCCGTTACGTCAAAAACGCTCGCAATTATCGCGCGTTTAGCATAGCCGTTCGGTCGATTACTCGGGCGACGAGAGCTCCCGGGGAACTGCTGACAGGTGCTTTCGGCTATCGCATGCAAATCCAATAGACGGTTGTAACGGCAGCGGCTGATATTAAATTTCATACATCCTGATTGCGAGCCAAATTCTGCGGAAGCTCTCGACCGGCAGGAAGCCTGAAGAATTCGATACGTGGCGTCCGCACGAAATGCCGGAAGAACTTCTCGACGCGTCGGAGACGCTGCGAAACTTTCTCAGCTCTTCTCGCACATGGTGTACCAGAAAAAAACCACGTCGACTTCGAGGAACGTCATAAGATACGCGACGGAAACGCATTTTTCGAAGACCCGCAACTTGGAAGCGCACTGTGGGGCGTTTAGCCCGAAAACCTGCCCAATATGTGATTTCAAAAAGTTTGTCTAAAAGAAAAGAAACAGACCAATATACTGTGCGCACAAGACCGAAGTGAAAACTTCTATGGCGTATATACACGTGTCTGTTTCTCGCTGGAATAGCGTTTCACCTCGCAGCGCGACGTATCAGACTCATTCACTGCCCAGCAATTGTTTCTATAACTATAGAATTTCATTTAGAATGTAAAAACTCCTTTGCTTTCTCAATTCTTCTTTCTTTTTATTTTTATTCACTTCTTTTTCTAGTTTTGTTGCTGTCTTTTTCATTAGTTTTCCATTTAATTCTTGGCATATCTTTTTACGTTATCTATGCTACTCTTTGTCTAGAATCCTATTAACCTTCATCCAATGATCGACAATTTGAATTGTACAAATTTATTCATTGAAAAATATCTATTTTCACATTTTTCAATCTCACTGGGATAAAATATCGCGGTAAACCGTGCAACCGCAGGAATAGGTAAATCTACTCTGTAATTTATTTTGTTCTTAACTTTTTATTGTTATTTTTTTACGACGACGGAGCCCTGGGCTGCAGCCGACAAAACCCACGCCTAGATTCGCCGCTGGATAGGGGCCGGACCGCTAAAGGATAACGCTTCTTCGATCGCGATTATAAGCACGTAGATAGCGAGTTAATTCGCGATACTCGTTCGCGCAGTCCAAGTCCGCAGCGAGTGAAACGCCAGGCATGAATATTCATCGGCTGCTTAACGTCCGATGGATCAAAGAAATCTGAATATGCATGCTTCTTCGGCGGAACGCGTAAATGGCGAGCGGTATCAGATCCACGCCCGTATTTATCGACTGCTTTCTACCAACTGAATCTTTTACTACCGAGAGAGAGAGAGAGAGAGAGAGAGAGAGAGAGAGAGAAGAGTGTTCGTTTCCTTTAAAATTTACGTGAACGATATTCATTTCAGATTGTTTGTTGCGTCGACTCTGAATGCACGTATTATTGATATTTGAAACCGTGTGTCACATATTTATTATTCAATGCCACTGGTCGTAAAAACAAGTATTTTGCGCATTTCATGAACGGTAGTTAACATAATAAAATTCACCACTCATTGCAAAAGTCCGGATACGTTTCTAACAGATGGTGTTACTCCTGTAACAGTGGAGTTGCATTGAGCGAATGGTGTACATGTATACCATCGGAAAATAAAAATGGGGGACGAGTTGGACTAGTACATGAAGATTTTTATGTAGTTGCAAGGGGGGACTTCAATCTTCGAGCCGATTCTACCCTTTCTACGTATAAAAATTTACGATACAATTTATTGTGATCAATATTATTATTGCAGCTCTGAATTTTAAGTTTTCTTATTTTCAGTTTATGTACACGTTGTTGCTACAAAAATGATGTTCCTGCTTCAAAATCAGTCTAATCTGAGTCGGCGAATAAAATGTGCAAAATCTAAAAAGTAAATGTTTCCAACTAGCAGATAAATAAATTGCTACTAAGGACAGACAGACTGAAAAAAAACATCCACGCCGACTTTAAAAATTATACAAATTCGCACAAGATTGGAAATCAACAGCATCCTGTGAACAGTCTTCTTCTCGACAATTCGAACTGAAGAATTCTTTAGTTAACAGAATAATAGCGCTCCGGTGTAAGCGGAATGCACGAATCACTTAAATCTCAATTTCCATAGAACGGCCCGTGGAAACATAAAATTACATAAACATCCGTGGAGCAATTATGTAGTAACAAAGAATCACGCAATTCCGCAGACCGCTCCATCAAGAGCGGCGAACGGCCATAAGGAGAAATGGATATATGTAATGTAGTTCGAAAGAATTCGGCAATGCGGATCTCTTGCGTGCCACGTTTGAAGTTCAGGATCGATGCTGCGCCGGCGTCCGTGCATCCTTTTTATTTTGCATAAACGTTCGCATCGTCGGAGTACACGTTCCTCGGACACGAGCGTTTCTGCAAAATCGCGGACCTTTCGGAAATCACGCTCGCGTGCGCATCGTGGATTGACGTTCCACGCGGAATCACGCACGCCGTTGTTGCACAGTCTTCTAAAGCCAAAACTTAATTCTTTAACTTCCAGATCTCCGTACATTTTTTTTTCTCAGACCACAATTGTCATTGCCGTTGAATAGTTTTTTAAATCATTTTTGCTTGTACGCTGTCTTATTCCAGTTTATGTCATTTTTTAAAAACAATTCCAAATTGCGCATGACGCACTAATCATACGACCGAGAAACAATAACGATCCCACTAACCTATAAGGCTGATTTCCAATAATTATTGAATTATGCTCCTGAAAGTGGTTTATTGATTCACGACCAAAATTCCCAATGCTATTAAATCATTCTTTAAATTGTTTGTCTTATTCATAGATTGTATGAAAATGTCTAGTCCAGTCTTATTCCAATTTTAGAAATTTTTTGAAAATAATTCCAGAGAAATTATTCGATTACATTCCTGAAGGTGGTTTGTTGATTCGCGACCAAAATTGCCATTGCTATTAAATCATTCTTTAAATTATTTGTCTGATTCATAGATTGTATGAGAATGTCTAACCCAGTCTTATTCTAATTTTAGAAATTTTTTGAGGATAATTCCAGAGAAATTATTCGATTACATTCCTGAATGTGGTTTATTGATTCACGACTAAAATTCCCAATGCTATTAAACCATTCCTTCTCGTTCACAGAATGTGTGACCCAGATAGATTTCTAACATTGTTCCAATTTGCGTAATTTAAAAATAGTACCGAAGAAAATGATTAAATCACGTTCCCGAAGGTGGTTTTATTGGTTCGCGACTAAATTTAATAGTATTCATTGAATGTCATTCTTACTTGTCACAGTGATTGACGTCGTTTTTAATACCGATGAAGAAAATATCTGTACCTGCAACAGAGAAACAAAAAAATTTCGTTAGAACAGTTACGCACGGTCCACATCTTACAATTAAACTCATTTCACGTTGTTTGTGACTCATAAACCAATTAATCAAATTCGTTGTCGGTCAAAATCGTTGTCGATGAAATTCGTTGTCGATGAAATTCGTTGTCGGTTAAAGGCGTTTTCGGCCAAAGCTATTGTCGGACAAATCTGTGTCGGTGATTTCCATGGGACCCGGTTGGCTAATATAAAGAGTCCTTTAGGCGTTGCTATTACACATTTCGCAAGTGTCCACATACTTTTGAGCGACAGTGTATGTACAACTAGAATGTCCATCCGTTCCACGATGTGGCGCAATGGTGACGCGAGTGGATCGGAAGCGACTCATTAAAAGTCGAGGTTTCGACGCGAGGTGTGCTTGATCGCTCGCGAATCTAGGCACGCGACCTAGACCCGACCTTTCCCAAGTTCCTGCCGGAACGAGGCTAATACAGACACGCCGACGACGATGTCGCGTCTGTGAATCGAATCAAGGAGTAACGAGAGTCTCTCCGCGTCTGTCGCGATTACGCGAACGCCCGGAATTACGAACAGCGGCTGCTTATCGATCGACCGTTTTAAGTCCCCGCCGCGCCGCGCCGTCGAAAACGTCGGCCGTTATTGTTTGCCGCTCGCAAATTGTTTGCTCTTCAAGCTACTTCATTCTTTACCCTGCGGAAGTGCAACCTTGCTGCCTTGATCGTCGAGTTTGCTTCGTTAGGTATTCCCTAGTTGTTGCTACGGTTCTTCTAGGAGCAAACGGGTTAAACGGACTGCAAGCAATTTTTTAAACGTCTACTCGCCGCGGCAGTTACGGCGATTTGGGTCGAAGTGTGCGTCAAGTAGCGCGTTACACTGTACATATTTGAATAGTGCAATCTGACGTTTCAAGTGAGACATCTGAGGTGCTTATACTTAATATAATATTATATAAGGGTGCAATCAAAATGTTGTACGTCCTTGTACCCTACAATATCGTATCAGACTCTTGATGAAGATTCTGAACAGAGTCTAATGAATATACAGGCTGTTTGATTCTCCTGGCATAAAATCTAGTCGAAAATAGGGAATATAGTTCTTTCACTTTGTTTGAAAATTCGGCAGGTACGCGTGTACAGAATATCGAAAAATTCAATACAGAGTTTCGAGGTTTCGCTTATATCGGAATTGTCCGTGTGACATCACATTATTCCCGCTACGAGGAGAACCGAGCGACAATTAGTGGGAGAGGGGGAAGCATTTCGAGGGGAATACGCACCGGCCTGGTAACGCAGCCAGTGAGTCGCCTGGGAATTTCAGAATTTGTTGACTGGGTCGTAAAACTGCAACCTCTCGTAGCCAAACCACACAATGATTTTCGCGTGCAATTCGCCCATCGTATTGGTGGCTGACATTTTCTCACTTGTTCCCTGATCGATGACTTGTATAGCGAGTTCCCTTATCGACAATCGCTTTGTTCATACAAGTCTTGCCTGCGTCTTATTTACGGGACTGCCGTAAAAGATTCCGGATTTATCTCGACGGCCCTGTAGAATAAATTCCCATTGCGCGTGCTTTTACCCGGGACTAGAACGTCCGCGACAACCGAACGAGGGAATAAGTTTAACGGCCGTGGACCCGGGGCTCTATAAAACCATTCACGTCGCGGATAGCACCCGGCTATAGCCAGGTTTTAGTTTCCAACCGGCGAACGTATTTGCCGGCACAGCTCGCGAAGGCGAGGTCTAACGAAAGAAACATTTATAAAGCCGTAGCATCGCCGCCGACGCGCCATACGTATCGCTCTAACGAACTTCCGGTGCACGGGGGCCAATATTTCACGAGATAATAAGGAACAAACAGCGTTCCCGTGTTCGGCGCACGCCGCCGCGTTCACCTTTATTATACAGGACACGGCTAGGCTGGGCGAAATTCGCTCGACCAAAGGCCGCACCGTGCCCCAATAAAGTGTAAATGGATTACGCGCTAAGCCCTCGATACGACTACGGGAATCCGAAGTGCCCCGGAGGCGGAGATTCCGTACAATCTCGCCCGAATCCAGTGTCAACGGACACTCTAAGAAGCCATTACATACGTCTCCCTTAGCCGGCCGAGTGGAAACGACGGGAATTTTCCGCGTTTACGATTTCACGGTGTCCGGACCACCCTTATCCCCCTCCTAGATCCGTCTGGCCCGCCTTTTCGCAGTAATTAACTCCTGTTTCGGAACTGCCATCGATTATGTCGCACGCTCCCGAATTGACCGTCGATACCTCCAACCCCTCGGTCGACGAGTGGCGAAGCAAAATGTTGCCTTGATACGGTAACTATACCGATTACTGCGGTATCGTGCTTCGATCGTACTTTAATCTTCGATCCTAGTCTAATATTATTCCCAATTTATCATGCAGTAATAATATGGACAAGCATTTTATGGAAGAGAAATCATTTCATTCAATTATTTTTCACAGAGTGCTCAGAATCTCAACTATTGTAAGATACAAATTCCTATGGTACGTTTACCGTTGACATATTTCCTGAACAAATTGTCTACGATTCGGATTTACATGCGCCACGATTAGCGTGCAAGGTAATTGTTTGCTCGTGCGTCTCGTTCCAGGTTTCCCCGTATCCTCGTCTATTTCAAATCCTTGTGATATCTACGCGACACAACGCGTCGTCCGTAGTCTCTCTCCTTTGACAATTTTACGCACTATTTACATATCCGATCAAACAGCCACTAGACCCGCGGCGAAACTACTAGCGTCAGTATTCACAGACTTCTATTTACGGAGTTCGCGTTTATTTGGCTCGATAAAATGGCAATTACCGGCAGCCGAGCTGCAGTCGACTTCAAAGTGGCACGAAGTCGGGGACGCTGTTCGTGCCACTTTCTCCTTTTCTTCTTATTTGGTTTTGTTACTTTTTAGAATTCCGTAAATATTTTGATTAGGCGGAGAGCGGCAGGCCGATTTTGCGAATTGTCTTCGTGAACGCAGCCCGAAATAGCCGGCACTAACGAACGTCTTAACGCTTCGAGTGGTGAATCCTGCGCTTCCTCGCTCCTCGAACCGAGATGCTCCGAAGTAAATGAAAGAAAAGCAACGTGTGTAGCAAGCAGACGGCAAAATATGATCCCTTAGCGAGGATCTCTAGCGAGGCGGAAGAACACGGTTCCGTTTCTAATTCCGGCAGAGCGAGCAACGCTCCGGCTACCTTTAAATTCGGAAGGCCGCGGGAATGTACAGGCCGATCCACGATTCGTGGCGGAGTGTTGCGCGTTAACGAATAAAAGATTATGGTAGAAAACCCATTTGCTACCACTCACCGAATCACACGAATAACTCTTTAATAATTGGACCAAACGGCTTGATCTTTTCCGAAATGTACTAGATTTGCATTTTTCTTCGCGATTGCGACCGGTAGCGATTTTTTAAAGAATTATTTCTTCATCGCCTACTAAACTGATTCTGCCAACATTTCAGAGAAATTCAAGCCGTTTAGCCGGCATTGAAAAAAGTTATTCGCTTCGAAATGGCGTACGAATACTTTTCACGCTGGCTGTATTGAATCCGCGTCTTTTTATCGTAGCTTTTGAAAAAATGACTGCCCCTTCGGCCTTCCGGAGCGAACTTCTTCGCGCCCCTGTACACCACGAAGAGTCGTTCTCTAGTCCTCGGCGGCGCCAACACCGGGGCACCCTGTACATCCGTAAGGCTTTCACCTCGTTTTTCCTGTTGCAGCAATTCTCCACGGAAATCTTAGCAGAAACATGACCGTGGTAATGCGAGCGTCGCGCATGAAGCCAGACGGGTTTGCAGCGGGCAAGCAGGCAGGCAAGCAAGTAGGCAGGCGCTCTGGTGGTGGCTGCCGGTGGCCTAGCAGCGTATAATACAGAGGGTGGGATAGTGTGTGCCCGAGAGAGAGAGAGAGAGAGAGAGAGAGGGAGGGAGAGAAGCGAGGACGAGCGAATGCCGCGATCGATCGGCACTCACCAACCAACGGGGGTTTCCCGTATATAGACGAGTTCTTCTGCACTCTGCACCACCACACCCACGCGTCTCCACCCCGAACCCCGCCGCCACCCTTCCTTCATCCTTCTTCCACCTCTAGCATCCCTCTCGAACCGCTCCGTTTCCCCTTGTAGCTCTTTGCCCAACTTCTGTATTTCTTTTTCCTCCGTTACGTATACAGCTCCCTCCCCCTTTCTCTCTCCCCACCCTATCCCTCGCGATGCTCCGCTCTTCGTAGTCCAAGGAGCTCTGTGACGAACGACAGACATAAGCAGGAGCAGCTGTTCCCAACACGCGCCGTGCCTCGCTTTTCTCTCTTTCGGTGCCTAACTGTTTCTCTCAGGCGCGGCGCACGCAGACACTCGCGTGACACACGTATTTACCTACTACTCTCTTCCTCTTCGTCTGTTTCGAATGCTCCCGTCACCACACCCGCTTCTCTCCCTTCGGGAGGAAACCCCCTGCCGGAGGACCGTAACGAAGTCGTAATGAAAGACCCTAACGCTCTCGCGTGTCACCGGAACGAAGACGAGCGGGAAAAATAACGCTGCTGGCGCGACGCGGATGGCCGGAATAGGCGAATCTGCGGAGCAGCTACCACCCTACGATTCCGATGATTTTTGGATATGGTAAATGTACCCATTACTGCGGTATTTTGATTGAAACACGTGGAAATAACTAACTAAATTTGTACAATTCAATGAGATATGTTCTCGTTGTCGAGGCAAACACAGTTGTCGATCATTGTCATATTTTTATAATCTTAGGTTTTGATAAATATTCTGTATTCGTAAAGGTGAAGATAAGACCATTTTTCTTCTATCTCGATCACCAAAGTCGTCGTTCACATGATTGTACAGTCTCATGATCTAAGAATTGCAGGAGCTTCGTTGTGCCACGGTGGAAATTGAATTTTTGCACATTCACACATTTGAATTTCAATCTCGTCCCTCATTAAATCATGAAGAAATGAAAGCATTTTCGGTAAGAAGAAATTAATTTTCCGCTTTTGTGTGAGCGAGCCCAAACCTTTTTACTCTGCAAAGCCTATTCGCGCCGCCCTGTGACGACTGGAGATTGGTGGTTTTTAAAAACATGTTACGGTCTTTCACATTTGACCAGAAACAGAATCTGGAAAAAGGGGATATATCAAATCTGGACATACATTGATGAAGTTTTAGTGAAAGGTAGTTCTCATGTACGATGAAAGAGAGAAAATAGCCCTTGATGTTTGTGCACAATCGATGAAAATCAACAACTTTGAGGGCTTTTCTGGCCTTTTCAACGTGCATGCTGGCCGATAAAAATACGTGCGAAATATCTTTCCAAAAACTACGACGCACTAAAATTTCGACAAATAAATTCCCATTTATTTTGGGATCGAAAATTAGTTACCATTTATTGTAGATGATTCAGAACTAGCTCCCAGTTACCTTGTTATTCTGTAGCTGGTAAATAATTCGATTACATTTATTTTCAATTTTAAACGATTTTTCCTCAAAGTTAGAAAGTTTGTTAGAGAAAATTATTACGGTAAAGCGGAAAGCCCTTTAAAATGATCAAAAACTAGTTCCTCAACAGTACTTCGAAATATCGATTCTTACAACGTATCCAAGAATCATCGAAATCGGAGGGTAAGTAGCTGTTCTGCAGTTTCACCCGGGAGGGTGGTGCCTGGCTAATTCGTTCCCCGGGCCGTTCCCCTCGATCACCGAATACCGCGGCATTTTCCTCGTTTTCTCCGAGGCTTTTTGGCCGAACGGACGCTCTGCCCCGATTCCGAGCGCCGTGATTTATGTTCCGAGGCAATCGGTGCGCCGATAAACCTTCCGCGAGGATATCATTAGCGCCGTATCGAAGATAAGGAATAATAAGGCTTTTTTATAAAGAGGGAGACGAGGACGAAGGAATCGATCGTCGAAACGCAGAGTGAAATATTTGTTCGGGTCGGCTCGGATCGGTCCAATTCCGTTTCCGTCAGGAGTACCCTGCTTATTTGCCACGGTATTAATGGAACCTGATCTCTGTCGAAAATATTCTCTTGGTTCGAAAGAATGGATCAGCGAAAGAAAAATGAGTTGGCAGGGAATATTGCACCGGAAATGGGGGCTGTATTTAATGCTAATCTATATACAGGGTCATCCGTTTTTAAACGGCCAAACGTTAACCAGCTGTAGAGGACTCCAAATGGAACAACTTTCACCCGTATCACTTTTTTTGTTTCGGCCTTGATTTCCAGATAATTGCAAAAAACCATAACGTTTTGAGTTTACATCAAATTAAATATCTCAGGACTTCAATGATGAATCTTGATGGTTTTTCCTTTGTTTAGTTTAAAATAAGAAGGGGCATCTTTTTCATTGAATAAACTTTTTTGTATGACCTTCGGATCATGGTTTTTTTTTACCGTGGAGCCTGAAAGAAATAAGTTGGAAAGTGGCGGTGTGTCCCACGCCAAAAAAACCATGATCCGAAGGTCATACAAAAAAGTTTATTCAATAAAAAAGATGCGCCTAATTATTTTAAACTAAACAAAGGAAAAACCATCGAGATTCATCATTGGAGTACTGAGATATTTAATTTTATGTAAACTCAAAAAATGATGGTTTTTTGCAATTATCTGGAAATCAAGGCCGAAACAAAAAAAAGTGATAGGGGTGAAAGTTGTTCCATTTGGAGTCCTCTACAGCTGGTTAACGTTTGGCCGTGTAAAAACGGACGACCCTGCATACATCCATTTAATCGGCAACGCGATGCTCTGACAGAACTTTCAATAGTTAATTAGCATTTTTCCAAATTTCATTCGGCAATTTTAGGAAAGAGAAACAGCACTAAAATTATAATGTAAATATTATCATACGAATCAAACTGAAAACATGTTCTCCGTATCCCCAGATCATCATTTGCGATCAATAGAGTCAGCTCTAAAATCCTCGATAATTACTGTAAACGAAACAAAAGCGTTGAAAACGTTTCTCGATTTCACTGCATCTCGCGAGAACCGGCTCGAAAGATGCAAAATATCGACTGGCATATAAAATTAATACGTGTGACAAGTAGAACGATCTGGAAGAGAAACCTCTTTAGAAATTCGCGATTAGAAACGCTGCAGGCTCCCAACATTCGGAAAACTATATGTCACGCTCCCCCGTTCGATGAATTTATTTTTTAAAGGGAAATCAATTTTTATTTTAGACCAGTTTTCGCGATCTAAAGATCCGCAGTCTGTTTATAACAAACATCATACAGTATTCTCTCCATAACTGTGAAAACTTCGGGTCTGTGGAGTCACAGTTACAGAAGAAATACTACAATACATTTTTTGTAGTCTTCCGAACGTAGAGAAAGATAACAATTGAAAAAGAAAGAGGAACTGAGGTTCGAGGCGTTCGGCAAACATTGAAGAACTCGTGCGAGCTCTCAGCGTTTTAAATTAAAAAATGAAAATCCCTTATTTTTGAGCTTCCGCCAATGAAACTTCTACCATCGCACTCGTCTCATTTTTCCGATTAAAATGACACCGAAGGCGATGTAATTAATCACACCTTGTACACAATTACAGAATTCGTGTCTCCAGCGTAAGTGTGAAGTCCGAAATTTCGATCATTTGTTACACAAGGAATTATGATCGTAATTGTATCGTGGTTGGTGTCATTTTAATGAGAAAAAAGAGACGAATACGATGATAAAAGATTCATTAAAAAATTAGAAAAGTTCGGATACTCCATACCTCGCTGACTCGGTTCCAGAAGGGGGATCTCCCAATGGTGGGGATAAAATTTGAACAGCTACGGCAGAGACCGGCGCGACAGTTACGGAGGTAATACTGTAAATTCTTCGGTCCGGTGGTGACCAATCGTGTGCCGGTTTTCGTTAAGAGTTCGCCGTGTGTAATTCGTTCCCGAGGTTCGCCACTTTCCCTGTGGCCGTCGAAATTCTCGGATTTCGATTTCCAAGTGAAATTTCACCGCGTCCTCCGGACTCCCTTGCCGCTGTAATGGAGTTGCGGGAGCCTGCGCGACTCGGTGTCTAGGATTTCTCGGGCAAATTGCTGACCGTCTTTGTTTAGCCATGAACTGGATTCCTGATCCCAGCTGCGGAGCAGGAAATGAAGCTTCGGTCTTTCCGGAGAAGATTACGGTCCGGCTGCGTTCGAAATCGAGAATCGACCGTGGGTTTTATCGCGGTTTCGTTTTGTTTCGTTTCGTCGAACGACGCGAGCCACGAGTCAGCTAGCTGGCTGCCTAAATCGGATCGGATCGGCAATCAAAAGAGAGCGGAGGAGAAAGAAAGAGAAGACAAAAGGAAAAATCGTGAAATCACCGTGGGCGCAAGCTGCACGTTGATTAAGGCGTGCAACCGGCTCGTTGATTAAGATACGGGCCACGTGGCCGCGCATTTATACCCGGTCCTTTGGATCCATTAATAATTCGGCCGCACGCTGCCCGACCGGCATGAAACTTTCAATTTCCGGCAACAAAACGGCCCGCCGCAGGAAAATGGAGAGAGATGGAAACGCAATTGTCGGCAATGCGTCCGCAGCTCCCGGCGCGTTGCCGGCGCAACATTAATTAATGAAAAACAGGAGAGAGTTGGGGGTGGCGAGCTGCACAATCGATTTATACACCCTGCCTGTGGACGAAACCATTTTTTTCCCGCGCTGCATTTTTAACTTGATCGCGCCAGGGTAGATGTCAGCCGATTACACGATCGTTCTCCCCTATCAAGCTGTATTTACAGTTCACTGAAAAATGGAATCGGAACGTAAGTCGCGGACAATTTTACGGAGTCTCGCCTGTGGATTGTATCAGGTCGTTGCAAATATGAATTGATTTCATAATGTGATCCTCATGAAGTGTTTTAATCAAGAAATACTTCTAGTATCTCCAACTTTATTCTACAGAGTGTCCCACCTAACTTTGCTGCCTCTAATAACTATTATTTATACATTGAGAAGAAAAGTAGTTACTTCAATAACACGCGTGTTATTGTAATTTTTTTACTTGGATGAATATCAATGTATTCTTTTCAATAGTATGAAATTAGAAGCAAATCGTGATGTATTTGAATTGTCTATCATGAAATGATTGAAAATATTATTTGATTCAATACGTTATGTATTATACAATACGTTCAATATGTTATTATTCGTAATATTTCTTTTTTCCCTTCAATCAGATATGTTGTTAAAAAAATTTGAGAAATGTATTGATTTATACTGGAATTGGTTCGAGGCCATATCTTATTTTTTTGAAAACATTGATAGTCAAGCTATTGGCTTATATGATCGGCGGAAATGAGTTTTGCTATTGAAATTCAATAGTATTAAATATTAAAATAAGTTCATATTATATTTTTTTTGTTTCGACAGGATTTTTTTCTCAGTGTATAGATACAACAAAATATTTGGAGAGGAAGCTGTCGTATTTGGAGGGGATATAAATCTGTGTGGGTTAAGATCATCTCAAGATCACATTTTCCACACACAAACAGTAATGTTTTTTTAAATAGGATTATGGGCCTTCATATTATCATTGTTCTCGTTCGAAAGATTCAGTAGGAGTAAATGTTCGCCCCATTCATGTTACGACTCTAAACCGATTGAAATAGGGTGATTACGTGTCGTGAGAGGATACACGTCGGGTTTCCCATTTTAAAAACAGATACTACCGAAGAACATTTATACGTTTCATTCAGTAAGCAATGTGAATTTATAGCCGATTAATGGATAGCCTTCGAATGGTTCCAGGTATAGCGAAAAGTCTGACTGGAACAGTTATGAAAAACCGAAAACAGATTGCATCGACTCTGCATCGGTTCTGTAACAGTTCTATTTCGGTAGTGCCATTCTATTTCCTGATACCGTTCTTCCTGAACGAAACAAGTATGTATTTATACATATGGCTATTCACTGTACACGTGACCGTTTGATTCGCAAACAAGAGAAGATGACTAGCAAGCCGTGAATGCCAGTTAGTTCGTAGCACGATTGGTGAACAGGTTTCGTTTGCACGTTTCGTATCATTCATAACTGGACTGCGGATGTTTATGGAATTTTTAACTTTTGCAGGCAAATTTCAGGAAAGTGAGAGCAAATAAAATCTTAGTGGACCATCCGAAATCCAACTGGAACTCTCTCGAGAGGTAGCCACACATTTTCCATCTCCTCTTGCATCGCTCTCTGCGCGAAATAAATTTCCTGTTTCAGGAAAGATGGCCTCTTTCCGATGCGACGGGTTTCTTACGGAAGTGCATTAGACGCGTCTTGAGTAAAGAGGAACGGGAACCGGGGGATTATTATTTTTCTTTCAGACGTTCGCGTAACTAGTAATTTCACTAATGAACGTGATGCTAGTATGCAACACAGTGATTCATTTCGCTGGGAGACGACGCTTTTCGTTTCTCCTCTCTCTCTCTAATTAGTCCATGCACATTTCACTCGGCTTTTAAAAAAAATTACGCAATGTTGATTGGATATTTTTAACCGTTATTTCGGAAATAGAATGTTTGTCTATACAATTCGAGCTGTTGGAAAAGAAATCACCATTAAAGCAGAACTCGAACAATACACTTGTATCATTTTATTAACAAAAATAAAGAGATGTACATTTTGTCGTCACAAAATCGAGCGTTCACGTAACGTATTTACATAATAGCAATTAATGATTCTATTTTAACATTTTGTGGCGTATAGAAACAATTTCAAACACTTCTATCGTAAGACAAGTATGTAAAACCATGGAAGAACAATTCCGTGACGAGGAAATGTACTGCGTTCTCGTATTTTTGTTACTAACGCAATGTAAGTGCATTGTTTGATTTATTTTTAACGGTTAACTATTTATTAGAACCTCGCATTGCGTGTACAAACATTTAATATGCGAAAAATGTATTTCTTCTTTGGCTATCGAACAAATAAGAGTTTTCTGCGTTTGGCGCGGTCAGGAGGTCACAAAGAAATAGTAGAAGCACAGGATCTAAGAAACAGCTGGGACCCGAGGGATTTTCTTAGATCAAGACTTTACTGTATAGCCATTTCGAGAATTTCTAGATTAGAAAATAAATTGGGTGTACATAGCTACCGTCATCTCTATCGATTGTACTTGTTACACGGTTGGTCCCATCGCTAGTTGTCGGCGACGGCAACGCTTATGCAATCGTGCGTGCTCATTTCGTTGAACGCGACCATTCTGGAGAGGCGTCTCGCGACCAGACGAATCATTATCGGAGGAATGATATTCGGTCGGTTGAGGAAAACGTTAATAAACGCGCGAACACCGGATCGGATTGGGTGGAATCGGGCCGAACACCGGCATATCCCGGAATCGGATTAGTGTTCGCCGGCCGATATAACTGAGAACACCGTTCGAATCCGATACCAGGAATTCTCAATAACGCGTCGAGGCAACCGCACCGTGATCTATCCGATCCTCTTCCGAGCTGCCTTCTTCCCACGTTAAATATAGGCGACCCGACACGTATACACACGGATTCGCTCTGCCGAGCCGAGCATATTCCACGTATTCCGCACTCGTACCGCGAACCGAGGATATAGGAAGAGCCGGAGTGGAAGTAACAGTAGAAGAGAAAAGAAAGAGAGAGAGAGAGAGAGAGAGAGATGGCTAGGAGAGAGCATACAAAGAGAGAAAGGTGCTTCTACATCCAGGTAACACCCAGTTTACTCGCGATACCTGCAGAAGCTGAAGCGCACCCGTACGAAACGGCCCAAGGGAAACGGCTGAAACGCGCGGGCTGCCCGGAAGCACCACGAAAAATTTACATTTATCGCCGCGCGTCCCCGCGAACACCAGCAACGCCTGTTATTGACTATTTCAGAAAAATAACGGCGCCGTTGGGCCGCCGTTCCTCCCACTTCCGGTCGGTTTTAAGCTGAGATTCGTTATACGGAGTAGAGCAGATAAGGCGTTGCAAACAAGGATCGAAACGAACTCGGAGAATCTCTCGGTTCTAATTTTGCACGTTCCGATTCACCCTTACGACAATAACCCGGTAACCACTCTCAATTTCTTCTTCTTAAAACTTCTTTAGCATTTTTGTTAGCAAACGGTAGGATTGGAAATTTTGATGCTTTTGGCCGATCAGGAGATTAAAGATTGTATTTTTTGAATGCATAAAACCTAACAATTTTGGTAGCAAAAATTGCAGAGTGTATTCATACATATCTCAGTATCATTGATAATTTTCTTGCCATGGAAGAATACAAAATGGCACTTAATGCCCCTGGTACAATCGTTTAGAAAATGAGTCATTAATAATGCAATTTTTCTTATTTTAACCTTACAACTAGGGCTGTAACTTTTCCGAAGCTTCGAAGTTCCGAAGCTTCGAAGTCTTCCAAGTGCTCGAAATTTCAAAGTCTTCGAAACGTATGAAGTTGTAACTTATGAGTTCCATACCATGTCACGATTTTTGATAAATAAAAATATTAACTTTCAGTCACCGGTGACTGACACTGAACGTTCCGTTTTGATTTTTCGTAATTAAACTAAAATTTAAAAGAGTGCATTCTATTAATAAATTTCGAATGTACTTAAAAACGAATGTACTTAAAAAATAATACTTTGCAAACAAAATTTTAATGAGTTTTAATAAATTCGGTGAAATCGGATATCGCGGACTAAATGAAAAGAAAGACAAGACAGGCTTGGCGCTTGACAAAACTCACGTATTCAGTAGCACTGTAACTTTCCTTCGAAGGTCGAAAATTTCGAAGCTTCGAAGCTTCGAAATCTTCGACCTTCGAAGGAAAGTTACAGCCCTACTTACAACCCTTTTGGCTCGTGACGTTTTTTATTGTTGTTTCGTTGTTGAACGACACAACCGCCACCTAGACAATGAAGTTAAGTTAATACGCTTTCGATGACTTCAGAAATAATATTCACAGAATCCATTAATGGTAATAACTCAAAGGCAAAGTTTTTTTACTTGTGTCACTTTTGTCGCGAGGGTGCGATATATCATTGGAGACATTAGTTCGGGTTTAATTTATGAAACATCTTTAGTTCGTTATTGAAATACGTTCTGAAACAACGTTTTGAGTTAGAGAAGAGATGAATCTTTTTCAAACGTTCACACCAGCCTACGCCCTTAATGCGAGCGCGAGCGTACGCGTCGGTTATTTTTTTCGGGAGCAATCAATAAACGGCCTGGTATTCGAAGCTCCTTGGAGCGGGGAACGGGGAGGGGGGTAAACCCGATGCAAAAGTCTCTGGATTTCAATAGGACGTGTGCTCGCTCGGCTTTATCCGCTCGGCATTACGCCTTTGTCCGTCGCCGGGAGTGGAAATCAATTTGTTGACGCCGCGTTCTTGCGTTATCCGAACGTGAAAACCGCAGGCGTCGACGGCGGCGCACAATGCTTTTCGATACAGTTTTATCCCGGCTCAACGAATCGATTAGACTTTGACCACGCGTGCCGTTTCAAGTTTGATGAGTCTCGGTCGCCCGGCTCGCTCGACAACAATTTGTTGGTCCGATTGGTAATTATATCATTTAATTATAATTGGTTCCGACCTGACAATTGTATCATAATGAATTGTGCCCGGTGCGCACAGCCTGCTTGAACTCCGCACACCTCTTTCGTCGTAATTGATTATCGCGTTCGCAAACGTTCGTTCAATTTACGGTTTTATGTAATGAATTTTCCAATCATCCATCGGCTCTGGCTCGTCGTGGGACGGTGTCGATTCGAATGTGTAATGTTCGCGTTCTATCGTGACGCAAGAAACTCGACGGTTTATGCGCGAAGTAACAGCCCGTTCGATGCATAAAGCTTTAAACGAAGCTGTTCTAAATGTCGATCGTCAGGCATATTACGATCAATCCGCGAAGCGGCGTGATTTTCTTTAATTTACGCGAACGTTGCGCCGCAGGTTTCGCGATTAATTGCCAGTAAAGAAATCCCTAATGCTGTTAGCAAGACAGCCTTTCAATTAGATTTACGAGGGAGTTATCGAATCTTTCGACTGATGACGTCAATACTGAAAGCCGGCAAGTGCACTCGCCGACGATATAACGTGTCGGTCACGATGAAAGCGAATCAACTCGAACATGAAAAATTGCTCCGCGAGAGGAGCCTGAAATTTGCCTCTTTAATCAACGCTCGATTCACCGGTGGTTAATTAGTGCAGACCAACGCACAGTAATCTGCGTTTCACTATTATGTACGTGTTCTAGGGTTGCCGACCGTCCTGGAGTTAAACTTGCTGTCCGGAATCCCAGTTGAATGTCAAACTGTCCCAGGATTTCAGAGAAAGCTGTACTATTGGAAAAACTCAGCGATATCACCGTTGAAATAGTAAGAGGCTGTATGAACAACACTGATTCAACTTTATTTATCTACGATTGTCGAGATTGCACAGATCTATTTGTGGAAAATTATTCGATAAATATTATTCTCTGCACACAGTAAATAAATAATAAATATACCCTTGTTATTTTGACAAAGTAACATTGCGTAATAGTGGCCGCGTAATCTCGGTGATGAAATAACTAATTTCAGTTATGTGGTCGGATCGTTCGATGCAAAAATAGTGCAACTCGAAACGGTTAGTCATTGGGCAATGAGTAATGATCGATTAAGTAGAAGTTGTATAAAACGCAATAATATCGAAGAATGTTGTGTTCGTCTTACGCAAGCAAACCAACGTTGTGTCAAAACCAAACAAACAGACATTGACTCACGACCATTGTTCGTTAAACGGCGCACGCATTAATTGAAGCATTTAGAACAAATGTAACACAAGACGAAAGTGGATCGTCCGACTTCAAGTGTTCCGATCATCACTTTTAGTAAAGGTTTATTTGTCCGGGGCTAACGAGAGGCTAAAAGTTATTCGAGCGATCCGCCGATGTATGAAAGACATACCGGCACTGTGCTGTTAAAAGCTTTCATTCTATTTGCGTTTTGTGCCTGGCCGTCAATGGCGCAGCGGAGTCGGCAGTTTCGGAGTAATGGAGAGCTGATTCTTCTGATCGCTGGCTCTCGAGGAAAAAAAAACTCGAGATTCGAGATTAGCCGGCTGTTCTACGACCCTAAGGGAGCGGCCTAATTGCTTCTCGGTATACTTGGTGTCGGCCGTCCCTTTCAACGCCTCTCGGAGCCCCGAGTTTCCGTCCCTGAAGGCGACCATTCTCTCTTTTTTTCTCTCATTCTTCCTTTTTTAAACAGCGGCGATCGCTTTTTCGAATCCGGGCCCCCCTCTTCGCCGGGGGAAAGCCTCTTAACTTATCGCGTCAACTTGTCCCTTAATTAATCCTAGGAACTACAATGTGTAGCGATTCATTTGAAAGACCGCCGCCAGCCCATCGAGATCTCTTGACGCTGTAGCGATCTCCGAGCATGAAAGGGATACTCCTCCCGCAACGAAACTTTCCGCCAAGTAGACCCCATTTTTTCCACCGAAGAACCTCTAACCTCTGGAGATTAATTGGGGAGTACTCTTTGCTCCATGTGCTGTACCTACTCCGATTAGCGTCGAGGGTCTCCCCGATGTTCGTTAGCAGCAGCGATGGCCAGTAGCATGGACCTTATTTTTCAACTATGAAATTTTGAGCACGCAGATGTATCTAAAATTTTGTGTAATGAATGCGAAGTTTTGAAATGCGACGAGTACATTGCAGATTCAAGTTAAATATTTGACACCTCCAAAAATATCACAATTTCTTACGTGCATTCAAGCACAACGTTATTTTGTACTAATTAAGATTATTTCATAGTAATTAGCCTGTCTAATTTCCGTCCATCTTCCCACCTAACAAGTCCGTTTTCGCCCATCCAAAATCAAGAAGATGGAATACGTCTGATTTGTATTTTTCTCAGTAAATTGTATTTCGAAGTTCACTTAACTCAAAGAGTAAAGAAAAAGCAAGCTCCCTAATATGTACCAGAGATCATCTCGGTACCAGAGATGTGTCGGTTTTTCAATTTGCTCTTGTAGTTATGTACAAGGGTTGTTATCCTTGCAGATGAAGGTTGAAACTTGACAGAAAGGTTCCTTTCTTGGTGAAAGACTTGTCAATTATCTTAGTTCCTTCGATGAAGTTAGGTGGTTGTTAAAATACTAGTTTGGTCGGAAAGAAATCCATTAACAAATCCAAGAAAGCTAAAAATTGTAAGATGCCGTTGGAAAATTTACCTCCCGTCGTCTCTACAGCAGAATGTCATTCGTTTCCATGAATAATGATCGAAGGTCAGATGAAATCTCTTCACCGAGAAGTACGTCAACTGTCGGATATAAAACTGATCATGGACACCAGTACGTAGTCGGAGGGCGGGCAATCAGGGCAATAAGCCGATCAGTCTGGGTCCTCGAGGGACCAGCTTTAAGCTGTGTCTCCGTTAAGCAATCGAGCGAAGGTAATAAGGGCTCTTGGGACTGGCACTTAACTGTAATGCACAGCGTCTACAAGTAATTCTTACTGGAGAATTGGTTTAGGTGTTCTCGTCTGGTACAGTGGTCGAAATTTCTATAAAGTCACTGTGTTTTGTGCCCGTGCGAAATCAATACGGCCCGTTTTATGTACTTCTTTAAGGCCTGGTTTACGTTGTATTTTTGTCCAGAAGAATTTAAAAGTTGTTGCACACGTCTTGTTGTTACTGGGAGCTCCAATTCAGCTCGAAATTGTGCTGCATTTTTCCTTTCCTTAGCTGCAGACCTTATTAATATTGAATGTTGTCTCTTTGACTATTTTTTATTACTATCTTTAAGATGATTTTTTCCGTAATTTTCACGTAAATTGATATAATTATTAATCACAGTATATGACCGATTAGTTTTCTTAGCAATTGCGCGATTAGAGCAGCCCATATCTGTATAAGCATCGATTGATGCTTTTTCTTCACTTGTTAGTACTTTTCCTCTCGGCATTCTAATACACGTGAATCAAATTATAACAAACAGGATTTCTATGAGTTCTAAAACTAATACTTTTAGAATATTTGCAGTTTTCCGTAGTTCTCTCCTCAGAATACAGAGAAACACTAAGTGACTTTATAGAAACTTCGCACTTGTGTTCTGCACCACACAGAAAAAATTTAAAAAAAAAACGTAAATAGTAAACATAGCGGTCTAGAGTACGCAGTCCCTCTATCCGAGTGTCTACAAGGCACAAGACCAGATACGATAAATCAACAAAAATGGTGATATTTTTAAAATATCTATGAAAAAGAAGATGACTTTATAGAAATTTCGACCACTGTAGTACGTTTCCGAAATAATGTGAGTTTCGCGCGTGCGATGGGAAACATAAGAGTTCAGTTCGTTTCAAAACCGGCTGAGCCCACTCCAATCTTAGATATTTGAGGATTTTACTTTTTTGAATATATCAAATGAAATTTCGAATACGGTGGCTCACGAAAACATTCGAATGCCCTTTAAAACGGTACGGCTTTTCTAAAATCGGACCAAACGATCTGACTTTCTTTTAGCACTTCTTAAAACTTTTCTGAGTACCGCGCATTTCCGATAACCCGACAAATAAATTACTCAAAATAAAATCAGCAAAAAGTTGTATATTTAACCCTTTGCACTCGAATGGCGAGTCCGAAGCGCCCCTAAAAATTGACATACCATTATCCAAAACAGTTTTAACATTATTAAATTTGTCTGTATCCTATAAATTGTATAAAAGCTCAACTGTTATATAAGAGAACATGTTCAATTTGATGTGAACAATGAAGAAAAGATTACATAGAACAGAAATGATCTGGGTTGGAACAAATATCGATATTGGAATTCAAATTGCTTCGAGTGCAAAGGGTTAATAAAAAAGATAAAGATGACATTTTGTCTTCTTTTTTAAAATATTGGGGTCTCAGGTCGAAAACGGATTGGTCAAGGAGTTATTAATTTCCTGCAGACTCCTCTGCCAAGTCCGCACACCGTGCGACGCGCCGGGACAGCAGGATTAGAGCGAGCTGGAAAATAAATAGAGGGTTGTTGGCAGAAGGACGCAGGGGGAGGAAACACCTGGATGCAACCCGAGGAATCGATAGCTCTCGAGAAGGTGTCACAGCGTGCGGAGAGCACCAGATTCGCCCACGTCACGACTACTCGAGCCTCCTGAAATAGCATACTTTTCTTCATCGATCAGTCTCGCGTCTGCACCATCTCCACCCCGTCCGGTCGCCCTCCGCGCCCTTACCCAACCCCCGAACTCCCCTCCAATCCACCCTTCCTCGGTCTTTTGGTACGAGAAGGCCGGGGGTCGAGGTTAACCAGTTCCTCCGACATCCCCCTTCTTCTACCACCTATTCCCTCCTCTTTCCCTCCAGAACACCCCCCATTTCGTCCGCCGCCTTCTCCCACGGTTACTCGCGGCTAGATTATTCGAGAAGCGGAGCTATTTGGGTGGTCTTATTAAATTACCACCCTCGACACGGAACGAGGGACGGATTTCGGATCGAACGCAGTCGACTTGCGGGAC
Organism: Lasioglossum oenotherae; assembly: GCA_028455765.1. Classification (NCBI taxonomy): domain Eukaryota; kingdom Metazoa; phylum Arthropoda; class Insecta; order Hymenoptera; family Halictidae; genus Lasioglossum; species Lasioglossum oenotherae. The sequence goes on along the minus strand of CM052282.1, from coordinate 897,415 downwards.
GTCACATCGTCGAGTCGTCGTCGTCTCTCGCTCTGCCTGCTTTAAAGCGATTTCCCTCGAACCCGCGGATTATGTAATTTTCCCTTCTGCCGGATAAGTTGGCCGCGCGAAACCACCCCTGCGCGGTCGTTAGGGTGACTTCTGATCGGGGGAGACCGATTTCGAGGAGGAAGCGAGCGTATAATCGGCTCGCTCGTTCGAATGCGAGGGTGTTTGTGCCTCGTCTTTCGTTCCCACGTAAAGCTGAGTCGTCGAAACATCAAATGTGTCTGTTGGGCTGTGACGGACAGCGTCGAATGCTTCTGTAATTGAAATACGTCCATTGAATGCATAAATCAATTTCTTGCGAACTAGTCGGGAAATTTTTATCCGCGGTCTATTTGTTGTACCGGGTGTCCGAAATGTTGTACTTCCTCGAAGTGATTACTAGACTGCGGATTTTACGCATTTATGATAAAAATGGGTGGATGTAATTTAACATAGCAAAAACATTAAGACGATTTAAGAACATTCATATGTTATTTTCGATTTATTAGAATTGTTAAAGATAGGAAGAAATTTTTATATAGTTCCTGCATCTTGTAAGTGACGAAGAAAATTTTTATTTTGCATAAAGATCCGCAGTCTAGCGATTGCTGAGGTAATTTTAAAATGACTTCAGCAGTTACCCCTTTCAAGGAAGTACAACATTTCTGGGAGCATACTCCTTAGGACAGTCGGACATTAAAAAACGTATTTTCATATGTAGAACAAGCTAAATTAGGTGTCCAAAGATCTTTCAAACCGGGTCTGAAACGAGAATACCCGCTTGCACATGAAAAGTTTAAATTGTGTCTGGTATTCTCGACACAGTGTCGGTAGCCACATTTTGCACAGACGAATCTGCCCCTCCATTAATATTGAAGATTTATAATTCGGTGAAGTAATTTTTAGGATGAACTCGATATTTTGAACGCAGAAAATCGTGAGGTTCAACATATTTTAGATTGTTGGTAACGTAAGAGACTGATTAATTTTACATTCTTGTACGTATATAAATTATTTTCAGAATAAATTGATGCTCCAAATGTTTTTTAACACGAACGCACTTTCGGACAGTGTTGAATGATGCTTGTTTCTCGTTGTACACGATCATGGACTCAGATTATCATCCCATACAATGGATAATTGTGTAAAGTATACACGGTGGATATCTGTGTACAGTCATCTATCACTTTAATTACGCTCTTTTGCCGCCTCCAGTAGCCGCGTAGGATTTATTTCCACAGAGCATTATCACCGTTATTCCGGATATGTTCGTATCGCTTCACCTTTGCTCATCGATTCGCTGCTGCCCCATCGATCGATTAATATTCAGTCGAGATTATTTGTTTCTCGTAGTTCCTTTCTCTCTCTCTCGGGAACACCGAAACAGAGATACCCTGTGCTCGAACATGTCAGCAGATTCTAGAATACCGAGGACATCGAACGAAGAAACGTTGCACTGCCGGTCAAAGGTTAACGGCGCGACGGGGTTTCGATTGACGCGTGAGCCGACTCCATTCTTAATTCGTTCGAATCCATGGCGATAAATCGATATTAATATCCACGCGGAGCAGAGTAATATAATTCTTCCGAGCCATTTCCATCGATTTAAATGGACGTTTATACGGACGTCGATAGCCGTGGATTAATATATCAAGATACGAGTGGCATAAAAATCGATCGTTTTTTATTAACAGGGAACGGTTACATTCATATTGCAATTTATTTCGAACTTTATCTGACCCTGTTTTGGTGACGGATCGAGTCAATTGCAGCAGAAAATGAATTGTTTCAATGTTGTACAATTAAAATCTGTTTTCTTCGTTGGCAGAGCATTGATGAAATTGAAAATCTGGGTCCGAGGGTTAAAAATATGCATGCAACTGCTTTTTATAGTCGAACAATAGCGTTTGAACGGCATTTCACGGAAGACAGTTGCTCGGGTGAGTCATCCGGGGCCGGCTAAAACACAAAATCACGAATCTTCTCCGTGTGAAAGCTACCACGCACAGCCACTTCGATTATTCCTCGTGCTATGCATTGTTCACACGGGACTGTGCATTACTAAAGCCGAGCCGAGCAGCGTGTAAACACCGGATGTTCTATGCAACGCCCAAGAAAGCCTGCTTACGAAATTAACTGTAGCCGTGCGCTCGGGTAGACCGATTAGAAAAATCGCCGATGTAAAACAGGCTGCCGCCGCGAATTGTTATCTCTTCCGAGAAGGTCTCATTGTCTAAACGACAATTGGTTTTCTGCCGTGAATGAATAATCGCGGTCTATTCTGTGGAAGGCAGCTGCTACTTGCAGGAGGTGTCCCGACGATTTTTGCGGATAAAAATGTCTTCGAAATAAATGAGATGACATTCAAATGAATTCGCAAATAACTCCGTCAGCTTCGTTGCGACATTCTACTGCTTTACTGGACAACAAACAATTATCGTTTCTACACTACAGTTTTCCTTGGTCAATTATAAATATTGTCTTTTTGGATCTCCTAGGAAGTTTTTCATTCTTCATTCTTCTTTACAGAACTTTCGCCAACGTATTTGTGAGGTTTTTCTGATTAAAACGAGTCTGAATACGGCATAGTTCCGACAATATTTACTTATCTAAAGTATGATTAAAACTCTGTCGAGTTAAGTCTTTTTTAACCAGGAAGTCTCACAAATCTATTGGTGAAAGTTTTGTACAAATGAAACTAAAAATGAAGAAATTAGTTCACACAATGAATGAAACTAACAACGTCTTCGTCAGTGATCACTTTCGGAATAATGGAAGCGAATTTTAAGAACTTATGTTTACACTGATCACTTCTGGAGCAGTGGATGCGTCGAGTTTAATGAATGACGGCGCATTACACTGTCCAACACCAAATTTGATTTTAATATACTGTTGGGTCCTTCTTATAGAGTTTTTTGCGCTGATACCAAATCTGGTTTTAATTTTTTTCCTATACGGACAGTTTTTGAAAAACATGGCTTTGAAAAAAAAA
>CM052282.1:850656-894296 GCA_028455765.1 Lasioglossum oenotherae | reverse complement strand
AAAAAACTCTATAAGAAGGACCCAACAGTATATTATAATCACAAAAAAAGTTGAAATTTGTTGGACAGTGTTATTAATTGATCATCCTATAATACAATTTTATACTTTGCGACAGGAAATGAAGATGAAGAACTAGAATTTTCCCTGTAACATTGATACTATCTTTGTAATAGAGTTTGATTATTTGAAACTACGTTCGCCCATTTCCGCTACAAGTGTATAAAATCCGCAGTCTACTGAAAATTTGAAGGAAATCTTGTACATTTCTTACACATTGTACTTCCGAGGATTTCACAAGACCCGCCATTCTACGACGATGCTGACTTGCATCGCAGAATCGCTGTGACGCGACCGGTTTCCGGGCGCGGGACGATTACGGATAAGAAAAGTGAAAACACTTCCTCGCTCCCCAGTAGTAATTGAAGTGGTTCGACGTGGAAACGTTCGAGACTAGATGGAATGTTATTGTTGACGATCGTCAAACCCGTTCCCGGAACATCGAAGCCCCCTGCTTTCACTCATCATCGTTTCTTGCCGCGATCCCCCGGGGATAATTAACGACCAGCAGGGAAGCTCGGTTACTGGGAGCTTCTTTCTTTCAACGCCGAAGCTCATTAGGCTAATTATTCCCAGACGATTGTTAATTAAATAAATTCCGATTCGCTGGTACCCCGTACCTCCCGCTGCCGGGCTACCTTCCACCCGTCGCCAATTCGATGGGGGGAATCGAGACGATCGTTAAGCAGCCATTGATACGTCGGTAATCTCGTGGACGGAAATGAAAACTGATTTCGTTCGAGCTCCGGCATTTAATTAGACTTCATTTCCTTGTGATCTGCGGGTTCCAGCGGTCTGATCGGAAGCAGAGTTTCATTCAGAGAAGACGCACGTTTTAGAATCCTGCGTGTTGACTTTCTTTGACGGAGACGCGTTCGGAACGTTTCAAACAAGCGACGACCGAGTGCCGCTGCTTTGTGAGACTAATTACTAGACTGCGGTACATAATTGATTAACTGTTTAGAATATACTTGCTCGGTAGAGGAATCTTACATCCAAATTTGAAGGAAAGCGGTCAGGTGTTGCTTACAAAAGAGCCTTACCTAAAACAGAAAGAGATAATTGTTAGTACGAAATGACTAAAATACACTTTGTATTGCTATTTTTACATCTCAGATAGGCGGTGTTGAGATTGTTAATACATACTCGCAATATCAAGAAATAAACTAGACTTCAATATGGTTTCAATAACTAGAGAGACAATAATTTACGTGATTTATTATTAGACTGTGGATTCTCATGCAAAATAACAACTTTCTATTTCAATTGTAGGGCATTGCAGTTAAATGAAACTGTATTCCTTCTTTTAATAATCTTCACAAAGTTACATATTTTTGTTATAAATACACACGATACGCAGTGTAAGTATTTTTAATTGTTCTTCCTAATTTTAGGCCGTACTCTGCTCCACCTGGTGGATAAGAAAAGGTGTAAACAAACGTGACGCCCCGAACGAATATTTGCTACGCTGCTTGTGTCACTACAATGTCAGCAAACATATCGCGTTCCGTCATATTAATTACCGATGTTATCGATCCCTCGATTGTTTCCCGGTAGCCGTACAACGCGACATCCATATTATCGTTCAGGTGGCATTGAGACGCAACACGAAAGATAAAAGGATGGAAAACTGTCGGACCTAGGTGGTAGTGCAGGAAGTATGTACAGTGGGGGACAATAATATACGGACACCATTAAAATACGAATAACTTTTTACAGATCGAAGGAAACGACTTAAATTTTTTTTTAACGGTCCGGTTACTATGTTTTATGTAAATCTAAATACATATATACATACATGTACAAAGTTTCAATGAAATCGATTAAGGTTTCTATGAACCATGAGTCATTCAAACCGGCAAAAATTGTGGAAAAATATCATTCTATTTACAAAAACGAAGTTGACATTCACATGACCTTCACGCGTCCACTCACGAAAAAAGTAATACTACCAAAACATTGAAACATTTTTGCTACGAGTGACAGTAGAATTTATATAGTAATATTTAAAACTAGTTTTGTCTCTTGAAGCACAACGTACTACCGCAAGAAAAAATTAATTGTTTTAATCACCACGAAAACAAAGTTGTTACGTCTGCAAACCTCGATAGTTCCCCGCTGCCGTGTTAGATACGGCGAGAGAATTGCTCCCAACTCCGTCACAGAAGAATCTTGCAATAAGATAACAGGACAAAGGGGAATACTCTAGAATGGAGGTTCCACCGTACCATGATCCCTCTGTAAACTAGTCGTCAAGTCGGCCTCGCACCCTCCGCTAACTTTCGCGAGCAAGTTGAGCGCAATTAAGAGCGACTTGCGGTCTCGATGTAATCAAATGTGGCGATTAGATTGGCCGACGGCTCCGCGTTGCATTAACTCGCTGATATGGCGCAAGTATCGTTGCAACACGCGCAGAGCAGTGAAAGCTGCTAATAGAATATCTGGAGGTATCGCGCATCTTCGGATTCGTTGTCGGAGTCGCCAGATGAGGGGAATTTACCCGAATTTAGGGGAAAAGTTACCCTCTCTCTGCCAGTATCAGGTAGTCACGTGACATTGCGATACATGCGTGACATAAATGGAACGCGTCACGTGACCGGGCCGTGGCGAAAGCGTGGGGGAATGGCGTCGTAGAAGGGGAAGGTAGAGTGGGGACATAAGTCATAATCTGGCAACTCTGATGTCGGCGACGAATTTCTGACTGATTTATTCCGTCTCCTGTGAACGTCAACTGCAGTCCTCCAGCATCCGTGCATTGTCGGACGAATTATGGCAGTGCAATTTATAGGGCTGTCCGGAAGTAGACTAGCTGGATCCGGGGGTCACATCAAACCAAATTGAACTTTATTCATAGGTACCATTCCATAGGAACCTCAATGAAAACTCTCTACAGCAAGTTTCGAGTCGGTACCACAAGGGTAGTTGCAGGGTCAGCACGGTTTAATGAACTATTTCTTCCGTTCTGATGAACAAAATATTAAGAGATAATTCATGAACATTATACCGAATAGCATACTCGACTGCGAATTTTTTCCGAATTTTTGCCTGCACTATCGATTTTTAAGAAATTCTTTCTACTTAAAATTGCTGAGTAAGAACGTAATACATAATTAGAATCACGAAATCATTGTTAAAGCCGTAATATAATTCGCAATTCTCCTGTATTATATTTCCATTACGATCACGATAAAATATTATTGATAAGATTTCTTTGAAGTGTCCAAATACTTCTGTACGGTGACGTAACGCATCATGGTACACAAAATATGTCTTCGTTACTTCGCAGAAAAATACGGACGAGTGTTAAAATAACAAACTGCGAAATCTTGTATCCTACTTTCTTCTTTGAACAGCGATTCAATATTTTCTACCATATTATATTGTTTCCAGCAAGACAATTGACACAGGGTGGAAAGTAGGCTACCATTTAAATGCTGCGCGTTTACAGCAATCTCTCGAGTTATCACGCGAGAAAATCGTGAACAAAGAAAACGAATCTCTTGTTAAAAAGTCGCTCGTCCCGTTAGAGACATCTTTATTATCTGAATAAATAAAATGAAATTACCACCCAAAGGGATAATCCCAGTGCGATGGTCGTTACAGGAGTGTTCCCGGGGAAGTTTAATTATTCAAATATCAATTAGAAAAGACTAATGGAGTCTTCGACTTAAGTGGAGTTTATGAAAAAAAAAGAAAACGGAATTCCGGTATACCCGGAGCGGAGTTATGATTTCAATTCCGCCGAGGAATTATATGCTTTTCAGAAATGTCGCAGGTTCGAGCTAACCTGGACCTATTATTACGGCTCGCCGAGGGAAAGTAAAGCTTCTCTTTGACGGGAACACGGCAAAGCACTTTGCTCGCCTAAGAAACGCATCGCGTTAAAGCGTTCGCGATCAATTCGCCTTTGGTATTCTTAGCATCCTGCACGCTGGGCAATTTCAGGGGCGGTAATATCGTGACGGTCGTGGCGAACACCTAATGGTCACTGTTTTTCGGGAATAAGGTCAGGCGATCTCATCGCGTCTATTTTTAGAAACCTGTCATCATACTTGTTACTGTCCCTTCAAAGTAGACAACTTTTTAGAAAGGGTTAACCAAATAAAAAAAAATACGTGTCGAATTTTAACCCTGTACCTCGATTAGGAGGATAGTTATGGAGTAAAATGGAAAAATCAAGTTTTTGCCTCTTATCTTTACGTAGAATAATTTCTTTGAAAATGACTCGGAGAGTCAACCACTAAAAATTGCTGTACCATTATTCAAAATATTTTTTACATTATTAAACATGTTGGTAGCTAATCAATTACTAAGCATTTAAGTATTGTATGAGGTATTATATCAATTTCATATCCATAAAATGAAAAGAATCACATGGAATGTAATTATTCCAGAAAGACATGTTTAATTTTTTTTTTAAAACAGCTCCGAGTGCAAAGGGTTAAATAACTTTTTCCTTTACGAAAATGCTGTCGAACTTTTCAAGTTGAAAATCCTGGTTGTAAAAAATCAGAAGCCTCAAGAAAATTGAATAAATGCGCATTCAAAAATTTGAAGGCGATACTATCTGCACTTCGAAGAAAAGCGAAGCACAGAATTGTGTTGACGCGACTCTGCGAACTTTCTAAGCAGAGTAGTATAATAAACGTCGTATAATTTTGTCCGGCACTGCATAGAGCGCACCATAAAGGGAACGGCGAAGCTCAACCGGAGTCGTACGCTAAATTTCCTTATCGATCGTCCGCCGGTCACTGACCGCCGATACAAAAATCGAATCGTCGTCGATGCGACCGCTGTGAGCAGGTACGAATTCGCGTGGGCGTTTCCATAGGCGGAAGCACCACTCGAACACCTTGTAACCAATAATAGAACCCCGTCAAGACAATCGCGTCAATTTTTCCGTCTGCGTGTGCAGTCGCCGCCGCGAAAGAAGAAGTGAACAAAGAAAGGAAGCCGAGCGCGTGCGCGAGAGCTCGTCTCGTTCCACGATCCGTCGAACGAACCGGAGTTAGGGTAACTGTAACGATTACTGCGGTATCATGCTTCGATCGTAATTTATTTTAATACTATTCCTAATTGATCCCCCCGCCTCATGAAATTATAATATACGTGTAAGCATTTTATGGAAAAATGATGTGTTCTGGATACAGAAAAAAATTGATGGCATTCGAGATCTTAAAATCTCTACTCTTTCTTTGTTTCTTAAGTTTTCGTTTCCATAAGGATTTTTGTTACTATTTCTTTTCATTACTTTTCGATTTAATTTATGCCATATCTTCTTACTTTATCCATAATACTCTTTATCTAGAATTGTTTATTCTACCTGCTTATGTATATCGAATGGATACCTAACCTGTAAAACGTTGGGTCGACGTGAATCTCGATTCTCATCGGAGTTGCAATTCGCACCGCAGTATTAGGGACATTCTTAGTGTTTTTGTGCCGCAGTAATGAGCTCCTCCTTCGATTTAATGTACGTAATGCTGAGGGCTTAATGTGTTTATTAAAAAGGCAAGTTTCTTTTCATATTTTTATGTGAACAACATAACAACACAACAACGTTTCGCATGAGCAACAGTCCTTTGGTATAATCAAGATAGAAGAAAAGTGTCTTTCTTTTTTTACCTTTTGTGAAGAATGTTTCTTAAAATCCTGAGATTATAAAAATATGAAATGATCGACTACTTTTTCCCATTGAATTGTACAAAATTCATTCAGGGAAAAGTATCTATTTCTACGCATTTTAATCTCGTTGGGAAAAAATACCGCAGAAAAACGTACACCCGCAGTAATGGGTGCGTTTACCCTATACGAACTGTTTGTTCGTTGGCGGCACAGAGGAACGTCCCGATTCCGTTCAAACGGGCCACGCTCGTTTCATCCCGCCGAATAAACGCTCGTCGCCTTTTGCCCGGCCCGGTGGCGTATTTTTTTTGCCTCCCCCGTTACTCATAAATTCCGTCGCGTATTTTTAGCGGGACGCGATCGAAACAATGACATTATTTCCACGGCGTTTCTGGGACACGCTTTTCGTAAATTCAAGCCATTAAATATGGAGACCGCGTGTCTATATTTACTATGCGCGCGCGCGCGCGATTCCCTTCTTCTTCTGCTTCTCGCGCTGACAGATTCACCGGGAGGAATTGAATCTGGGGTGCGACGCGGAGACCTTTCAGCGAGGTACACGCCGCCGTGCAGCGGTTTTCCTAGCAGAATGCTGGCCAGGGCCATTCACCGGGGAATAAATGGCAAAACATGCACCGATGTCTTTCGAATGTAGCAAAATATCATCCGCGTAACACTTTTCACCTGGAACCCTATTAACCCTTGGAACATTAAGGAAAAGGGGCATTGAACCAGAGCTGGGCGACTTTCACTTTTAATGGAAATGAGAAACTATTTGAAACGATTCGTACCGCCATTTTCAGTGCTGTTATTCGCAAATAAAACTAGCTATTTCAAATAGTATATTATAGTACAATTTCAGTTATCGATCGTAAATGTTGAATATCAAATTTATAAATGCTTTCGACGCAACCGTTTCGATCCATTACTATAGTACCTTATATTGACGTTTCTTTATTTCAAGGAAAGAATTTCGTAATGTGGTCCGCTTGATATCCTGCAACATTTGTTTAAAATATTTGTATTCAAATAATTTTATGTCGTCGCGTTAGGAAACTCGGTCGCCTACACAAACAATCCAAGAAGATATGTATTGTGGCAGTGGCTGGTAATTACATAAATTATTTGTACGTCGTCACAGACTTGTCGCAGCGAGCAATAATCACTTTTATTACTCCATTTCTATCAGTAAAGTGAAAGATATTTTATTTAAGACGCCTCCGATAAAATATGAAAGAACGGGGGGAGATACAGACGTCGGCATAATACTGCATTTCCGTTTCAAACGATTAAATACCGACGGAGTTATCGTGGCAACCTTTGGCTCTATCAATAATTTCTTTTTCTCGTCGACAACGAGTAGAGGTAGATAAGAAAACATACAATTAAACCCAGTGTTCACTCGCTACTGCCGAGTGATATATCGCAGCCTTGCAACAAAAGTGATACGTGTCAGAAAAACTACGAAAAACAGCGAACAACTGTTACTAACAGAGTAGAATATAATAATTAGACTGCGGATTTTATACATTTAGGCAAAAATGGGTAATCATAATTTAAAGCAGTGAACGTATTAAAAATATTTAAAGACATCAACGTATTGGTTTCAGCTTAATCAGATAATTAACTTTCAATAATTGTGCTGTGCCAAAAGAAAGCATAGAAATGTTCTTTTACATTGCAATCTTAAATGAGACCATTAGATTACGTTATTGAGGGTGACTTATTAGTTCACAATGAAAATTGCTGTTCCTATTAAAAATTCCATTAGAAAGTGTTTAGCCTTGTATCGTAGATTTTTCAAAATTATGCAATGATCACCGGTCGGTAATGTGTTAAAAAAAGAAATAAATTTTTATTTCACTCCTGTGTCTTGCAATCACTGCAAACATTTTTTATTTTGCATGAAGATCCGCAGTCTAATAATAATAGTGGTACATTATAAATATCATGCAAATATAATGGTGCAAAACATTATGGGGTACCGTCACAAGCCTCGTGGACCATGTGTAAAGTTCTAAATGTTAATGATCGGTATTAGGTGTTATCGGGCATTAGGGAAACCGCCCGTTACTTATACTAGAATGAATACTTTTCTGTACAATCGAAACTCGCGGCGAATAATCGCGGATCGGCGAATAATACGGACAAGCGTAATCAAATTTGTACGACACGTCGATGTGACATACCGGAAGCGAACCGACGGCAGACCCTAACGGAAAAACGATTATCTTCACGGTCGGATTAACGCAAACCCTATTTGCAAGAGCGGCGATCCCCGCCGGTGTCATCAAAGCTGCAAGCGAAGGAAATTTCACGGATTTGTGATTTCTCGGTCGCACTTTTGCCGGATCGAACGCGGTCGACGTGTCACCTTCCACCCATCGAAGTTAAATCGTCATGAAACCAGAACGAAGTTTTCGTCGGGGAAAATTTCGATCGACGTTATATTTTATAAAATGCTTTCGCTCGAGTAAGCATTCTTCTTCTGTAAGTAACGCAAGTCTCATTGGAAATTAGAGTACAAGGTGTTATAAAAATGTTGCACCTCATTCGGAGGGATCATCCCTCACAGTGCCGCCATTTCGAGGAAATCGAGGGGGATACAGTTTACCCCCTCTCTGATGGCCAGATTAATATGTGACCAGTCTGCGGTCAAAGGAAATAGTGACTTTTTTCAAATGATCTGCGGAATATTCCTTTATGTCAAATAAACAATTAAATAAATGAGGACACTTCTCGATCGAAGTGTTTGAATAAACTTGGAATAATGTTATCGGCGCCAGGTTCGATCAATTTCTACACTAAATAGCTATGTTGTAGCAAACTCCAACGTTTTCGATTCGGATGCGAATCTGTTACGTATGAGACCACGTTTGCTATAGAAAAATGTTTGATAGAGAAAACCTTTCTCTTCCCCTAATAGAACAAAAATGGTCCACATTTGGATCGAAACGTCGAGAACAATTTAAACTGCAAAATTGCTTAGCGAGTAACATTTGATCGAACCTGTGGCGTCGAAATCATTAAATTGTTTATTCGATCTGAGAAATCATCCCTCTCAAGGAGGTACATTTCTCGTAGTACATTTCTTCTTTCCCTATACTATTTCTGGGACAACCTGAAGATAGTGACCGTGTTTTAACCAGGAGTTACCGATGACCCACATTTACATTATTTTACATCCACCGTCGCAAGTTACGAACATCTTCCACGTACACATTCAGCATTCATGTGTATCGCACACATTGGACAGAACATTCATTCCCACGAGTCTACGCGATCCCGACAGAACGAACTCGGGGTGCAACTGATATCCTTAAGTACCCGGTGAACTCGATCCCGCCTGCTACTTTTAATATTCCATAAAGAAATTTCGGAAGCGTCACGACAAGGGGGCTGGCTGTCGCGTAAACACGTCCCCAGTGGGTCGCGGGGACGCGTCGCGTCGCGTAAATTACGTGCTCGACATGCGAAGCTCGAAGCGCCGCGGAAAATTTCCACCCGCGACGCGCCGGGCAGAAACTTGCTCCGACTACACTTTACGTCACCGCGCAGAAACTTGAAAAGTTAATCGTGCGCGAATTACTTTCAGCTCCCAAGCAAGTTCGTTAACTTTTTCTCCCTGCTCTTCTCTCTCTCTCTCTCCGACTCCCCGGTTTATTATTTCCCTCGCTCTTGCTTTTCGGATTAACCGCTATTCGAATATTTCTTTATGTCGATCGTAGATAGTGCAAATAAACAATTTAATGATTTCAACAGGTTCGATCAAATGTTACTCGCTAATTGTAAGCAATTTTGCAATTTAAATTGTTCTCCACAAAAATCTGCAATCTCAACAATTAACTCCTGTTCGTTCCCCGCAAAATAACATTTAAAATGCTTCTGAGAAAGGTCATTGAGTGAAAGTCGAGTTTACTTCAGTGAATGTCCAATGTTCCAGAAAATAGAATGATTAGAAGATATTGATTTCTAATATTCTGATTAAGAATAATCGTTTTGGATGATCAATTAAAGCGTTCGAGGGGCCCCAACCCTGGCGTAGGTAGTGTGATGCATGATTCGGAGCCAACATGGCTTAACTTTCTAAAGAATAGAGCGCTTTCTTAGTCGCAATAACGATCCCACCGCAATCACTGGGAACTGACAAGACGGGCGTGCTCGGAGCGGGGGGTTGGCCATCTATTGTGATTCCTCGGGGTATCCCGGTTCTCTCAAAAAACAGTCCATAATCTTAGGTCTGGCCCGTGTTCAGCCGTGAACCGTTCCAAGGATCCGGGTTGCAATTATCGAGACCGTAATTCTTGCGTGCTCCAAAGAAGGGAATCCCACTATTTCGTGACTGACTGTTCCATGGGATAGACTCACGGGTATCTCTCGTAGGCAGGACCTTGGGGGTGATCGCGTAGCCTGCGGGAACCATTTCGGATTCGCGACTTCTCTTCCGGCGAGAACCAGTCGGAGGGGCTTTCGAATTGATTTCCTCTTTTCGCCGTGGGTGTTTTACGTCTGATTCGGCCGGGCCATAAATTCCGAGCTAACTTAACCGTTCGCTCGGAAAGCTTTCTTCGTTAATGTCTCCCGGGTCTGCACTCCCTCCCTCTTTGCCTCCCTTCCTGCTCCCCCGCAGCCATCCCGCCGTTCCTTTTCCTGTTCTTTTCTTCTCTTTTCTCCCCCGTTGCGTCGGTAGCCACTTTCAACGGTTCCTTTTTCTGGGACCTTTGAATCCCCACCGCGGAGAATGGAGAGGAAAAGTGTGAGATGGAGAGAAAGAGACTAAGACCGAGACGGTGTTCCAGCGGGCTTATTATGCTGCTCAATATTCAGCGAAGAATATGGCACGAGAAAAACGAGGCTGGTAGTTATGCGCATAATTTAGATCCACTGCCCAGGACGTTCGATTCGATCGTGCCGCCTCCCATTCCCGCCTCAATGTTCGTGTAATGGCCCGCGACGACCCACGTATCCGTTAACCCACTGCTCTTAACCCACACCCGGCGAAAGCTGGGTCGAGTCTGACCCAACAGTAAAGAGTATCTTCGAGGAGATAAGACCCTATAAATCGATGAATTTTCATCCATAAGTCGCTTCTAAAACAGTTCAGAAATGTATTGCCAAAGTTATAGACTGAAATTCAAGTCTGCATCGAAAGCATATATAGTATTATTACTAAAATCAAGTACATATTAATGGTTTGGCTAAGTTGTTCAGAGAGTTTCACCCTTATGCAGCCAACCAAAATGTGTAGACTATTTAAAACATTCTGTATTAAACATATTTGCAGCAATTCTCATTTCTCAAGACTTTAAATGAATGTATTTGCAATATTTCTAGAGGAACTTTAACAAGTTTTCGACAGAAATGCAGTACACAAACAAAATAACTCTTCGAATAACGTTCGAATAATTATGTAAATACTATTTTCAGGAACAGAAAATATTATCCTGCGGCAGCTGTAAATTGTTGACGAAGGATGGTTACCGGTGAAGAAGCAAGCTTCGAAACTGTTACGTTCAGATACTTTTTGGATCGACTGTAGAACATAAACAGCGTTCTCTTATTTTTGTCAGCCACTGCAGATTATTGCATTCCGATGCTGCAAAGCCTGCGTCGAGCGACTTGCGCAACGTCCTCCAGAACCAGCCGAGCAGCGAAACGATTAGCCAACGATTTCTTCTGGAAGCAATAAAAGCTCTCTTCTAAAACAAGACGATCGGAGTCGTGTCATCGTATTCGGCGGTCTCTCGGTGTTAAACTCGAAGGTGAGCCGAACAATAAGAGGACGAGCGCGATACAGTATGCACGACTCGCGGCGGCCACGATCATAAAATCCGAAGCACCGCTCTGAAAGTTGTTCGCTCCGCGAGTTAATCGACCGCGAGTTACACGAAATATTCCCGTCGATAAATCAGGACCGAAGAATCCCTCGGGTATTTTCGTGGCACGATTCTTTTCCTCCGTTTCGCCGAGATTCCTCGCATCAAGAGAGAGAGAAAAAAAGAAGAAGAGAGAGCGAGAGAGAGAGAGAGAGAGAGAGAGAGAGAGAGAGAAGCACCGTTTCGAAATATCCTTAACCTTGGAGCCGCTCCAATTACACGTTCAATAAATAGAGAACAGCGGAGGGCACTGATAAAATGCCAAGTAGTACTCGCGAGGTCTACTGGGCGGGCCCGAGCAGAACGTGAAACCTTGCGCGACCCGAGAGAAAGGTAAAATTCGTATCACACGCATGCACACATGGGAGGAGATAGAGAGAAAGAAAGAGAGAGAAAGCAGATTCCGTTTGGCCATCGTAAAATTTTCTCCAGGATTTTACCGTTCGCGCTTCGCGGCGACGTGAATTTCTATAAAGCAACGTCCGACAATTGAAATTATTCCGGAGAGAATAAACTGAAAGGCCGAAACGAAATTCGTTCAAACGCGCGAGAAGAATCGTACCCGCAGACCCGTTCGGATACAATAATGTGTTCGCTCGTCCGGATTACAGGGCCGTGTTAAAGTCGGACGGTCCAGATTCTAGCGCGATATTTTCAACGCGAATCCGACGTACCAGACAATTATGCAACGCCAGACGATTCTTCGAACGTCCCCCGAGCGAGTGGTTTCTCGGTGAAACGTTCCGTTCATCATTCGTAAGTTGTTCCGATCATCATTCATAAAAAAAGAGCAGAACAGACAGAAAGAGTTGCACAAAAGGGCCTAGGATAATATGTCACACATTTTTGCTTTACACTTGAAATCAACAAAATGTGTTTCACTTATAGCGTTACATTTTTAAGAAATATGTATCGCCACAGGAAAGAGAATTAATCATGTTACAGTCTATAAAAATAGTAAATGGGTGAATTTTCTGATGATTTCAAGAGGACATACATTTTCGTTTAACTTTAGCTTTTTACAATTGCCTCGGACAATTTTCGTCAGTCTGGTAATAAGACAATGCGGATGTCAGCGTGTTGATATAAGCTACTCCGACACTATAATCGCGTTTTGTCCACCTCTTTCTAATCGCATTGTTGTATCCCCACTTTCGTAGCTCGACTGCAGCCTTTCTAATAGCGAGACAATGAGAAAGAGGAAGAAAAAAGGAGCGAGAGAGCGCGCGGGACAAAGCGGAAGTGAAACTTCAGACAATGAAACCATCCTAAAATCAGTTCCACCGGTCTCTGTAATCACCGTCCAGTTCCGAACTAGGAAATTACAGGAACGATACGCTGTACACAGTATTGTCTATTATTGTATTTGCGATAGGACTAGGTCGGTAACAATAAACGGTATCAATTACCAGTACTGTGGCTGGACAACCAAATTTGGGATGCGAGAGTTCTGTTTAATTTGTAAATATGGCAATTTAGTTATATTATTGCCTATTGTGATGTGGGAACTAGCGTTGTTCCAATCAACCAACCTGGTTTACTGGAAAATATTGTGGATTGGTTATGCTCTCTAACTTCCATTACAATTTTTGAATATTTCATTCAAGTTTCAGAAACATTTACCTTCTATGACAAAATTTCTCTTTCAGTAACACGTGCTCGATTGACGCAAACTTGTTATGTACAGCATTATTAGTTATTGCCTTGGGGAAGGCCAATATACAACCAACAATTTTTTCCTTTCTTTATCAACGTATTGTCTGTTATAGAGTATTTTCGTTTCTCTTTCATGTTAATATTTGGATTAGCAGCCGAGAATAAAAATGGTAAAGTTCAGGGTGTTTAGCCTCATACATATCATCCTTAAATGAAGGATCAGCGTAGTTTCAACGTAGAAGCGTTGTTTTGCAAGCGATATCGATAAAAATAATCGTAGGGACCATGCTTATCCTGCTAAATCCAGAGAACGGGATAGGATCGGCGGGGAACGGCCTCGGTACCCAAGATTACGTAAACCGCGGTCCGCAGTACGAATTAGACCGATTCTCTAATAGCTGTCCGTAGAGACGACACGTTAACTCGCAATCGGCCACGAGCGAGGTATTAAATGGTTGACGAGCTGCCTACCAAGCTGACCGACCACCACCTATCGCGATGGACCATTCTCGCAGAAGGTTCCCCCGTAATACCGGTTAGGTTGGCGCTCAGGTACCGCGCGCGCGGTCACATCCTGCGGCTCGTATTCGTGGCACGCTTTGCGATTCAAATTCGTTAGACTAATGGCTCGACGTGTCGGCGAGCCTCGCTCAATTTCGTAGCATAACGGCTAAAAGTTGTTCCCCGCGTGCTGATTGGACGGCTGCATAGAAAATCCCGAATACGGCGGGCGAATATTCTCGCGGCCACTCCGAAAACCATAATCCAAAAACGAGCTCTTCCGCGAAAATTAATGTCTTATATTTGGTATGTTCTGTAAATATGTATGTCGGACAAAGTCGATGTATAATCCTGATTCTGATCCGCGTCTAGCTCATCGGAGACATCGATGCTCAGAAAACGAAAATTTCGTACCTTCGGAGCGTGTCTGAAATCTTCGCTTTCTGTGCGGCGAGCACTCTCGAGGCAACTATGTGCGCAGAAAACGCGCGTAACGCTCTGCCGCGGAGCCGTAGAAGCGGGTTGCAAAGTTATTCCGACGAAGTTTTAACAGTATTCCGAAAGAAGCAGCCGTTGAGTTGAAAAGTGGCAGATAAAAGTTGCAAAATGTTTTTGCACAGCTCGCCGCGTCCTCGAGGGAAATGTTTTCAGGCAGTTTGCTCCATGGCGAAGAGAATCTCTTGGTGAACGCGAGGAGATGCGTTGTTGTTTTTGTAAATAATGTTTTGTGTTATCATATTTTGAGGAGGGCTTTATTCTTTGCGTTTGTCATTCTATGTTGCGAGGCGAACGTCACACCTCTTCTACTTCAGTGGAATAAAAGTGTACATATATACTATTTACCATGAACGCTTTTAGTACGGTAAAAAATATTTGCGGAAGAAATTTTTTATTGAAATATTCTACGCATCCTATCCTGTTCGTATCGTCTACAATAGATTATGGAACAAACTCATGGGAACCGGATATTTCGAATCTCACTTAACACGGTATGCTAATTTGTTCAAACATACGCTACAGCTGGTTTTCGCACGCCGTACACAATAGTGAACTTAGCGTCGCAATCCAACAAAATCGTGTTATACAATCGTCGTTGATACCGCAGTAGGATATGTATATAGAAAATGCAATTCATCGATGTACATGTGCACTGGGTTTAACAAGTATTTGAACAGTAAATTGTACCCGATTTTTGAAAAATTTCTTATATTTCAACTGTGAGAATTTCGCGAAAAATGATCGCACGACGATAAATTTTTACTCGCTTTAGAAGCTTCTGATTTTACAATCCATCGTTCAATTTATTAAATTATTGAACACCTATTTTTCCGCTAAACGTGCTTCTGAAAGTGCAAAATTAGTTTTGGAAGTAACTGGTGTCAGCGAAGGATTAATACAACGATTTTCTAATATATTGACAGTCCCTTAACCCTTTACACTCGGAGCAATTTTAACTTAAATATTATGCATTTCTTCCGACCTAGAATATTTCCTTCATTTTTTAAATTTTATACTGAAATGTTTAGTGATAGATTAGATACTGAATAATTATCGTCTAGAAACTATTTTGTTTTAGTTCTGTATTTCACAAAAATCCCATTAAAATCGGCGTGTTACGATTGAGTAACCACCCTTCCGCGCTTGATAAGTTCGTTCCTCATCGCAGAAGTGACGAGACGGAGTACAGGGACCGGCTATCAAAACAAGATAAATCGCTAGATAAATTAGGGCGTGGATTGCAGGTTTAATCTCAAGCTCGATTCTGCAGACAGGATTAAAGGCAAGATTGCCGGTCCAAAATGAAAAAACTTTCTTCCTAAATTCCTTCGAATGTCTTTTTTTTCGTTTGAGCTCTCTGGCCTTTTACTGCCTCGTAAACCGCGATAAAGTTGCTTGATAGCAAGCCAACTTAAGAATGTTCGGTAATTTTGATTCGTTTAGCGCGAACTTTCAAGCGCGGAGCGTTGAACCAAGGTCCTCGGGTTTTGAGCCGGTCCAATTACGATCTTTAAATCTTGAATCGACCCGATTCGAATCTCTCGGCCGTAATTTTCCGTAATTCAACTTCATTAATTCCGGTAATGATGACATTACGAGCATGCCGAACCTCGCCTTCGTGAAGGGGGCAGGTCGGTCGCACTGAGAACGCACTTAACCTTAAGACAGGTCTTCCACAAACGACGTGTTTAAAATAAACTTAATTTATTTTAATTTGATAGTATATTAATACAATTTTCAGTTTCATTTTGAATTTGGCTCTCGAAAGAAATCTAAATCGTCAAATATCTGCTGATATTTGGCTCTTTTTACCACGTTTTTATTAGCTCGCTTTCTTGTTTGTTTATTTGTCTGTCTGTCTGTTCGGTGGCAAATTTTGCAATTGATTTTAAACTAACTTCCCGAAGAGCTAGAGGCTTGAAATTTTAAACATAGCTCAGAACTGGATGACAATGCATTATTCAAAAAAAAATTTTTTAAAAGTCTATCCGTTTCGGAGAAATAACAATTAAAGATTTACCTGTTCACCTCCCCGTGAAACCTACGGCATCGCCAACCGCGCGACAGCGCTCCCTACTCCACTACGCGTTCCCACTCTGACTCACCCCCACTCCACTGACCCGCTTCGCACCAAAGGAGCTCAGTGTGCGTTTGAGCTCCGTGCGGTGTTTACAATGTTACTACGTATTATTATACGATAATGTTTGTTTACCAATCGAAAGGACAGTTACACCGAGATTTTCGGTCGAACATGTATCTTTGATATTTTACCACGGCGTTTGTTTTCGATATGACGCGTCGCAATACCGTCTGAAATTTACTACATTTCTCTGTTATAATCTCATCAAAATGTTCAAAATCGATTGTAAAATTTCACACATACAAGACTAAAAAGCAGAAAATAATTATTTAAATACAAAAAAAATTTTTTAAAAATAGCACGTTTTTAAAATGGACTAAAAAGTATAAAATAATTTTTCCTAGCTCCCTACAGACTCCTAACCACGTACAGATAATCCTGAAAATTTGTGATTGTGAATTTTTAACAGCTACGCAAATACTTGTAAGATTTAAAACAAAAAACGTGGGGCGCATGCAATAGATAATTGATGCATGAATAGTTCACCCAAATTACTAAAAATTTTATTGCTTCGCAAATGATATGAACTGTTGTGTGAGATTTCTCAACGGCTGCTACTCTCTACACTCCTTACTATTATCTTGCGCCCCACGTTTTTCGTTTTAAATCTTACAAGTATTTGCGTCGCTGTTCAAAATTCATAATCACAAATTTTCAGGATTATCTGTACGTGGTTAGGAGTCTGTAGGGGCTAGGAAAAGTTATTTTATACTTTTTAGTCCATTCTAAAAACGCGGTATTTTTTTAAAATTTATTTTTATTTAAATAATTTGTCTAATGAATTTGCCGCCGACCACTGCTCTACGAGCAACTATCGGACAAAATCGGGGTAAACCTTGAAACAGGAGGGAACGAAATGAGGTTATTGGCTACAGAAATCTTGTAATAATTTGCAAACCGAACATCGGATCGAACGGGAGTCAGAAAGCAGAAGAAAGTGATCATATGGTTTCGTTGGCGTGCCGGAATGTCGTATCCGATACGCAAATTCGACGAGAAAGTATAATCTCTAGCTTAAAATACCTGAGTTTAAACGAGCCTTGGGCGAGCCCGCACTTTCTTCGAGCACGCAGACAGCCCTTAGCAATCGTCTCGATTGATCATCACCACGAACGAGCACGCCGATCAGTAAAATCCGCCATTTAATATGTGTGAACGGTATGTACTTTCTGATTTTCTCTCGCCTTCTTGCGGGAGATTCAACCTATCGCATCCGGTTACAGTTCCTGCGGCGTCTGCCCGACAGAATTCAGGTAGAACTTTATTATTTTTCGCGCGGAACAGTTAAAGCGTGAAACCATAAATGACGGGATGCTCCAGCCGCGGCGGAGTCCTGGATAAACTTTTTCGTGGATCGAAAGCGGGACTTCGTGAGCCACTTACTACACTATAACAACAGCGTTACGGTATACGGGAACGGTACTTCGGGTACATGCGATCGAGTCTCTACGAATACCGTTCGAAGTTAATCCGGTTCCATCTTATGGCATCGACGTTCGCCCGATCGACGATTATCTTTTACGGCCTACGTAATTCCCTTTCATAATTTCGCCGGGCTACCTTCCATGGCGCCCTCCGTCTACTTTCACCCATCGTACGGTGGACCGAAATCCCAAACAGCTGGACAAAATTCATATTAATTGCATGTTATCGATAGACTGCGAATTTTTATGCATCTATGGAGAAATTAACTGAGTGAAATATAAAAAATCCAAGAATACTGCTATGTTGTTTCCAACGTAAAAAGACTATTAAGGGGTAAAATGAATTTTTCTTTAATTACTGCGTCCTCCAATCGATGCAGAATATTTTTATTTTGCATGAAAATCCGCAGACCAGTTATCAACCACAAGACAGGATCTTCATGCAACATGAAAATTGTCTGCGTCGACTGCAGGAATAGGAACCAAGTAGAATATTCTTCAATGAATTGAATAAATTGACAAGAGTTGCTATTTTTGAATCCCTTCAATCTTCCAGCTATTTTAAATTTGACGTGGCCATTAATTGCAAACGGAACGGTCTTGACAGCTTTTGGGATCGCGGAATTTAATTCTGGTATTACATGCAGTCGAATGATTAATGGCACTCGGTAAATTTTTTATAAATACGTCAAACGACTTCAGATTTCCAGACAAGCTAGACGGATTACTTCAAATTTTGTCGCAACTTTTTCATTCAGACTTGTAACGAAAATTAAAAAAATGTGTTTCGTAGATTCATATAAGCTATACACGTTCGGAAAATTTCTATTAAATTCATTAGAGCAAGGAAGAATATTCTGCTTGATTTCCATTCCTCGCAATGCGGTATAATGAATAACGTATAATTAATAAATTAATATTGTCCAGCTTTGTTCGATTCTGGTCGAGTGTGCGGCGCGGAAAAGCGCAAATCCATTTTCGAAAAGAAAAGCCAGGAGCACCCTGTTGAATTCCGATTTGAAGGCTATGCTTGTAATAACGACGGAGACCCGGCGAACGTCCGCTTTATTGTCATCATGAATATGTATGCGACCCGTTATTCGTTTACACGGAACACCTGTATCGTGTAAATGTGTTTCAACCGGAGAAAGTCAGCTCGGTTCTCGAATAGCGTCGAAAACCTGGCGTAATTTCGCCGATTGTAATTTTCCGTTGTTCTTCGGGCCCGCTATCGTAATCCGCTTCCACCGATTCCGCAATTAATCCGAGATGAAAGCAATCCGTCGCGCAGTGGACTATCGGGCCCGAAAAATCGGAAAAAAGTCGATTTCAAAATTTTGCGTGAGTCGTACAATTTCTGTTGTCCAACGTAGTTAATGGATTGTTTCTTTTTTATTTGTACACCCATAAAGTACTTTATGACGTTCTAAAGCAGTCTCTCAAACAATCTCTAAAACAGCATTCATTCATTAGCGATTTTCAAGTGTTTGAGGAAATTGTGTGAATTCTTCCATTGCAGAAGCTTTTCAAGTAGGTACACAGAGCACTTTCACACAGATTTCATTTCGTTATCATCTAAATTACTATGCTGATAAATATTTGAACACAATCAATTCTGTAAGTTTTTTTACGATTATAAATCTTCGTTGGCGATTTTGTTATACAATTTGAGTAACATCCGGTGCTCTTTCTGGTATCATTACATTCGATAAAGGTTCGTAATCATAGTGCAAACAGAATTAGTCCCCTACTTTCACAGATTGAACATTTATAGCTAAATTAGTGTTTCCCGATGAAAATTAATAATAAGAATTTTTGATTTCATAATATGTTATGGCTGACGTCGAGGTTTTCCGACTTTTCGGGTCATATACCCCATTGCGCGTCGTTCAGATCGATCGAATCCTCGTCGAAACACTTTCGATGTCCGATATCCGAGCTTCCTGGAAGATACTCGAATTTCCTGGATCGGTGTGTCCCATTACGTAACATTGATTGCTCAAACGTTTCCCTTATCGTTTTCCCCGACTGTCACCGATACATCGGCTCATCCTTTCCAAACATCCCGCCGCGCCTCCGTGGAAAACGGATATCGCCATTTTGTTTGGAAATCGTTCGTCGCAAGCCGTGCTAGATTCCCGCCGTGCACTCCGTAGAAAGTCCTTATCCTCGCGAGTAATTAAAATTGAAAAATATGAAAGGCGATATCGAATTGAAACGAGACAGCGACTGCGATCCGCGGTCTACTTTTGAATGTGGGCTACGAAATTATACGGGGTGACTATGAAATACGCAGCCAAACTAGCAGTTTACTTAAAACTTCGAGAAATCGCCGAGATAATGTGCGAATTGTAAAACGGTTTAGTCTGGATGTGAACAAGGAACATTTATGTTTACATTTTGTGTGAAATGAAATTGTTAAATAAAAAATCTGGAGCCGATGGCGGTTAGTTTAGTGTTAACAGAGCGACGAAACTCCCAAATATGTTTATTTAACCAGTTCAATAACTGTGAAATAAAAGATCTGAAACCGGTGGTGAAGAAACTCCGATTGTAGAAGAACAGACCCATCGTGTCAACGAAAATATAGGAGAAACCGTAGTTTCGTACCACCGTGTAGATTCGATTCTCCGGTATATCTGATCTGAATTGATTTCGTAGTGACGGTGTAGCGCAATCGTTGTACGATCCCGTGAAAGAAGACCGTTCAAAGCCGAGGTCAATGGTAGATGACGCAACCACGCCGTAACACATCGAATATTTTACACAATTAATTATTGCATAACACCCCGGCGAGCCGAACGAACGAGATCCTTGATACAGTGCACGTACGTATCATGTGTCACGTTAGAAGCGTTAGAAGTATCTACGGTCTTCCCGGCGGTATTACCTTCACCTAGTCCCCTGGTCACTTCTAATCCTTTTATTCCTGCCCCATTTTCCCTCTAATACCAATTAGAGCACGAGCTGTATCAGCTTTATGGTTTTATCAAGTAATATGAGAACAAGCTGGGAACATTGCGGCTTACGGAACGATCAGACAGCTGCCATTTTCTGGAAATTTCACGGGAAAGTATAACAAACATTTGTGTGACGCGAACAATGCACTTTCGATTGATGGATCGAGAACGTTTGTTCGTAAAATATAGGAAAGAACTGATAGTAAGTATGTACTATATACTTCTGGAAGAAAATCATCCAGATCAACCGTCTATTATTATCTAAACTGCGGATTTGATGTATTCATGACAAAAATGAGTAGGTGTCATTTAAAACAGTAGAAATATTAAAATAATTTAAAGACAGCATGGCCTCGATCTCGAGAAAAACCCTCGGGTCCGTGTTGTTTCTTAGATCCTGTAGTTCTAGTATTTCTTCGTGGTATAGTTCAAATTGTATCGTGTTTAGAGTCATTTTAATCAGAAAAGTGTCACAAATAAGTTGGCGGAACTCCCATAAAAGAGAGTAATGAAAAATAAAGAATTTTAAAGGAATTTTTTTTGATTATACGGGTCAAGAAATCTATCTGACCTCCATCTAGCTATCAAACCTCCAAAAAAGTTATTACCTCACATTGTCTATAGAAACATGTGATATGCGAACAAATTCTCTGTTTTTCGTTAATCAAACAAGACTTGCACAGCTTGTGTCCGGTTAATTTTGTAAGTAAACCGTCCGATCGGAATGTTTCACACGGAAATATCGTTTTGCGGGCATGTGCCGTGCCATGTATCGCGTTCGTATGCGGAGCAATCGAAAGAGGGACACCGAAAAACTCCTTTTGTAGCGTCGAACGCGAGGACTTTCACGGGGGAGCGCGCGTTCGCACGGTATTACTCAACAACTCGGATCGGCGAGCCTCGTTGCCGATTCCACGATGCGGTTCGGGACATGCGCGACTCGCGCCGTGTAACGTTTTCATTGCCACAATTCCCCAGGAAGTTTTTCTACGCTTTCGTAAAAGTGTACCTGACCGCGCGCAAAGAGAAAGTGCGCGGACTACTTGTGCTATTCTTGCGAAATTCATGGTGGACGCGTGGCCCGATTACTGTATCGTAACTCCTGCTCGGGCAACGCGTGAACCGCAAACAACGCGCGATGTGGAATCAACAAACATTCTGATTGCACTCGGCAACAATACTAGAGCGAATAATCGCCCGACAGGGCTTCTCGTGTGACGGCAGTGGAAACAACTGATTTTTACGAATTTTTTCAGGATAACTATTGCACTAGACCTTGTCCAACAACGCAAAGATAGCTTCTTAGTAATGGTAGAATTATTTTCGTGAGTGTGTATACAGTTTAAAATGTTGTCCGACTTTCATCTTAAATAAATAAATAAAACAACACCGAACAACATGCTTGGTTTGCATGGAAAGTATTTGTGAACATGTCTACAACAATATTCTAAAAGAAAATCTTACACATGTTTGTGTCAAAAAAAGAAATTCATGTTTTAATCTTCCAATGCAAGACATCAGAATATGTCCTCCTAGAGTCTAATTTCTATACATTTATTTTTAAGAATCTTAGAACATTTTTCCGATTTTCGAAGAAGAAATATACAAATTTTATTGTTTACTTTTCCCACCAGATTGATGTTCCACTGAAAATGAGCAAGATTAATAGTAAATATGCAACGGACGACAGTTACAGAAGAGGAAATCGTTCGAGTTTATGGGTTTCTCAGGAAACGATTGACACAACGGCGGCTTACAATAAGGCACTGCTTATGAATTAGGTCGTTTACACGTTTATAGCAACGGAATTCTCCAAAATCGATGCCATTTGTCTTCAAGGAAACACGATCGTTCAGTTTCCAGGCTAATCGTTCCCGCCACTGTTTGGATTGAAGTCGAGAACTACAGTGCCGGTTATGCAACTTCGTGCTACACTATAGTCGAGCGCCGCGATGCAAAGTTTAAGATAGCAAACTCAGAACGCCAGACAGTGTCTGCGCCGAAAATGCGCGCGTCTAGCTCGCAGTGTCCTTCGACGGAGGTGTGCTGGCAACCAGTTCGACTATAGTGAAAGATTTATGGGGTAGAGGTTCTAAGGTGTATGTAAATCTGAGGGATCAACTAGAACTACGGAAAATCGACAGTAGGTCTCAGGGATGGGTGAACGTCTTGGAGCCGAGTTGCTGAGCCTGCAGAGCTACTGGGATCCTCCACGTATTGGGTCGTTGCGAAAGTCTTGATACGTTTCTAACAGATGGTGTTATTCCTGTGACAGTGGGATTGCATCGAACAAAGGGTATTATATGTACAATACCATTGGAATGAGTGCACATTGCTTTTTGACAGCAGATTTGGGTTATTTGCGTAGCGTTTTCGCAATAAAAATAATTGCTGAAGGTGATACGATATGAGGTTGCATGAGCTTCGAAGCGATTCTACTATTCCCACCGTCGTCAACAACGTGCATATACACTAACGAGCATAACTGATTCCACACACTTTAAATCAGAGCAACTTTGTTATGAATAGACCAAACGACTTCAATTTCTCTGTAAGGCTAGAAGAATTAGTTTAGTAAATAACGCCTGAAGAATATTTTGAAAAGATGCATTTGGTCGGAATTGTGAAAAGCAATAGCAAAAATTGATTTTTACGACTTTCTTAGCTGGGCCAATAACGAAAATTTAAAATGTAAAAGATGCGTTTGGTCAACTCGTATAAATTTGTATACGCTCCGAAAATTTCATTGAAATTGGTTCATTGGTTTACGAGTTATGAGCGATCAAAAGTGGTAAAAGGCCGGAAATCTTGAAAAATCGCAATTTTTACCAATTTTGATCGTTTATAACTCGTAAACCAATTAACCAATTTCAATGAAATTTTCGGGGCGTATATAAATTATACGAGTTGACCAATGACATCTTTTAAATTTTCGTTATTGGCCCAGCTAAAAACAGTAGTAAGAATTAGTTTTTACTATTTTTTTCACAATTCCGATCAATGCATCTTTCCAAAATATTTTTTAGACGTCATTCACTAAACGAATTCTTCCAGCCTTACAGAGAAATTGATGTCGTCTGGTCCATTCATAAAAAAGTTATTCTGATTTAAAGTGTGTTGAATCAGTTATGCTCGTTAGTGTTGGCCTTTTCGAGGTCACCTCAAGGTCAAATAAAAAACAGCATGATGTGTCCGCGACGAAGGCATACAGCTTCTGTTTAAATCATTTTTTCGTATCATTGAAACAAAACCGAACGTACCACTGAACAACATCTACGCTGATTCACGAGTGAATTGATTAACACGGCAAAAACAAAACAGCGCTCGCCGATTGCAACTCCGCTCGGGATGATTCATGAAATAATTAGGCTAACCAAGCAAGGTTACTCGCTCTCGCCGGTGTATCGTGATCAAACTCTTAGCTGTAGACTATGGAAAAATGTTATCAAAATCCACATTTCTCTGATAATCATACATGAATGAACACAAACATAACGATTTTAGGGGCTATGGAGCTCATAGCTCATTACTTCGCAAATATTGTCCTTCGCCCCACCAAGCGGAATGATTTAATGTTTGCTACTCTTGCAAACTTGTTTGTTGCCTGGAAATTGATTTGCATCGCGAACTTCGACGTCGGGACAGCTTAATCGGCTCGGTAATAATGTAAATATTATCATTCGACGTTTTGAATATAGAAATGCTTCGCCAACTTATTTATTCACGTGTTGCACCGATGTTACTGCGTTGGAACGAGCGACTAGGTGTTTTGACACGTTCAC
The DNA here is from genome assembly GCA_028455765.1 of Lasioglossum oenotherae. Lineage (NCBI taxonomy): Eukaryota > Metazoa > Arthropoda > Insecta > Hymenoptera > Halictidae > Lasioglossum > Lasioglossum oenotherae. The sequence continues at coordinate 869,777 of CM052282.1, read as the reverse complement.
GTGTTAATAGGCCCGCGAGGATTCTTGAGATTCCCGGCTGAGCCCCGCGCATTCGAATTATGTACTTAGCCAAGTTTCTCTTGCTGCGTGTTCCTTTGCGTCACGTTCTCTTTCAGAAATCAGCGTTATTGTCAATCGATGTAGCTGTCGCGTATGATTTCTAATTATGTATTAATCGGGTCCGATACCCCATGCTCTACTAAAAACATTTATACAATCATTTTTATTACTTCAATAATTGTGAAATAATAAATCTGGAACCTGGTAAGTTTAGTGTTAATAAAGTTGAATGATATTTTTAAAAATAGCAGAGATAATTACGTGCTAATATGTACTGCAACGGCCTGCATTACCTACATTTAAATAAATAAATGTGTCGAATTAATGGGCACCATAGTTTCCGATACACAAACCGGATCAGAGATTCATATAACAGATCTGAATAAATGAATATATAGTATCCAATGCAATTGATATTTTTGCTTTTGATAAACATTCTAGACCGGTTATTCGCGTCGAGCAAAACAATTAGCGTACATAAATATTTATCGTATCGAACGACTAAGAATTACGATTCGTCCGTATGCACACTCCCAATGTTCGACATGCGTAGTATTTGCACTGGAGCTCGCTATTTCGCGTGTATGTAAAGTAAATATCCGTGTAACACACGAGTTCGGATCTTAATCTGTGTAATATTAAATACACTGGCAACCGTGTATTTTAATTTCGCGAATGTTCCTGTATTTGCATTACACGACGTGTATTTTAATACGCGATGATATAACGCTGAACAGTTGAGCGTGAATTTAGTTTTTGTATGAAAATACACGGATATCTACATCCGTGTACACAAAGAATAAAATGAGCACAGTGCTTCCTCGAACAATGAGGTTTCCGTTATACTCGTTGGCAAATTTCATTTTTATTTCATATTTATTTCGAGTCGATTTAGCACATCGTTCATTCATGAGAAAAGTGACACTGGTCAAAATATATTTCTAAACAAAGGTATAATAATCAATATATAAATTGCGGTGTAGTTTATATATTAGATGTATAGACTGCGGATCTCTATGCATTTATGGCTTATAAAAATGTTCAAAACATCCTAAAACATGGAATTCGATAGAATTCGGTACGTTTTGTCCCACTTTGAAAGACGGTAGGACTCCTTGGAACTGAAAAGATATTCATTGTCAATTCACGATTCTCCTTAGTCAATTAAATAATAATTTTTTAAATAAAGTATAAGCAATATATTCCCTATAAACTATTGATAAAAAAAAACCAATACATATTATTAAATAGATTTTCCAGGGTATCAATAAGAAATGTTCATATTTGAACGCTTTTTCCGACTACAATTTACGGAAATTTCAATCGATCTCATCGTTTTCAAAAGGGCTGGACGTTTGTAAAGCGATGTATTAAATTCGGGCTTAATTATTTATTTTTTTGCTTCATTTCTCCGCAGTCACGCGGCTCGCAAAATAAAAATTCGGCCACGGAACAATTCCAGCGTGTCCCGTAAATATGGCGGAAATGGAAGATCGGAAAAGAAGGAATTTAGATTATCGCGCAGCGAGCGTGCGGATGCAGTCCCCGCTGCGCCGGTAATTCCAGCGAAACAGACCGCTCGATTTTCGCGCGGTTTTGCGGCTGCGTCGGATGTGAAACGGTTTCGCGTAAAAACGCTCGTAAATCTGCTTGCCGCGCGGTAACGACTGATCAGCCGCCTTACTTGCCAGCTTTAAACCGACGACTTGGAAATACGAGCGTGTTGTACGACGCCTCCGTATCAATCTCGACGAACCCGATCGAAGATACCGAGGAACACGTAATCACCGGATGGCCGATCCTATTTTTCACGAGGTCACTGCTCGCGAAATCAGACACGTTTTTGGCGAAGAAGATTCGCAGGAAATTTTGAATACTACAAACAAATAAATAAAAACCAGAAGTGGGCTAATAGCCTTAGAGAAGCTCGCAAAGAATCAAGGTAGACTAATTCTCGAATAGACTCCTCTGTTCGCGCAAAAGAAGTTCGACAAATCAATTTTCTTTGGTTCTCCAGGTTTTCTCCAGAAGATCAACATGTTTTGGCTGGTCGCTCGTGTGGCCGCGGCCTAAATACGATGAGGTTTCCCACTAGGAACGTTGATTGTGATGTACGATCGTCCCACGACTTCGCTACTCTAGATTTTATTTACCGTTGGAAGGTTGGGACGCTGCAAGGGTCGGGAAATCTAGATCACGAAAGAGAAAGGAACTTTTCGTAAACTTCGGGGACGCGGGCTCGAAATAAATATTCGAACAATACACAATACAGAAGGAACGTCGTCCGCTATGCTCGCAGAGATGGCCGACGTCGGGGACAAAGACTTTGTCTGACCAGTTCATCCGCTTTTCTTCGTTGCCACCGTTTCCTCTCTCTCTCTCTTTCTCGAGCGTTCCCTCCCGTCGAACCCTCCATCGTCATTTCCCTCAGCCATTCTTTCAGCTTCTTTCTCGTCTCTCCGCGGCCGTTACGGTTACCGTTTTCCGTGGAACCGCGGCACGATGAATCTTCCTCTAACCTCTCTTTCCTTCGTTCCCCCCGTTCATTATCGTTCGCTTTGAAGCTTTAAGTAATTAATAGCGTAACGGAGATAACCCTTACTCGTTCTTGCGAATGCCTCCGCCGTATTATTACGCTGAGAAGACGCCGGGAGAGAGCCGGCATTCGGTGCACCGCGGGAACACCGGGGAATATAATTACGCGTTAGTTTAAACACGGTGCATCAACAACGATAGCCACTCCCGCGGCTATTCAATATTCTCTTTGAAATAGTTTGTGTGCCGCTGATCGGGCGAACCGAGCCCACCGTGGGAACCGAACGGCCACTGCGCGGCGCACAGTGGTCTGGAAAACTGCTGTTCTTTCAACCAAAAGCCGATTTTACACGTTAAGAGCCGTTACGCGCTGTCGACCGGCCGCAAGCGACCACTGGATACGGGAAAACAGATTGATCGTAACGAGAAGACGACAGAACTTCTTCTTACACCTAATATGTACGGTGGGATGGGATTCGACACAGTATCCTGCATAGAAAGGGACTTTCTGGGAACATTAATTCACTATCTCCCGCTACCGGGCACCTACACAACGACTTCATTCAACGGCATCTCGAGGAATCTCCAAGTTTCGAGTAGAGTCGCCGGATCAGGGGAATTGACTCGAATTCAGGGGGAAAAGTTACCCTCTCTTTGCCAGTGCCGGATTAGTGGCCGGGCAAATATATTTCTTCGGAATATTACTTTATAAACAACTTCGATCATTTCAGTAAACTTGATTTCAATAACAGTAACACCAATAATCCACTGAAATGTTTGAAGCAATGGAAAATAGTATTTTCTAAACCTAAATTCGAACAACTCGAAGATTGAACGGCCTCCTGGCAAGGATCTACCACAGTCAGCGTCGCCAGATCAGGGAAATTGACTGGAATTGTGGGAATGCATTTACCTTCTCCCTGGCCGTACCGGATTACATAGTCACGTGACCGGGCGTGGTAGAAGGGGAAGGATAGAACGGGGACACAAATCTAAATCGCGATCAATCGCCGAAAAAGAACGATCGTTGCAAAGTATCGTCCGAAACGGGACGCGTCTATTCCTTTGTCCCCTTTCTTTCTTTTCCGGGGGCGGGCGGTATCGCGCGGCGAAAGCGATTTCGACGTGCGGCAGAGCAATTGGCCGAATATGTAAATTCGGTGATTTAGGTCCTGTGAAATTCATGATACGTTAAGCATACATTGCCGGAGCCACGTTCGACTGATTGCATCAGGACCGTATTCTCGTATCGCAATTGCCGGCTCGATTCGTTACCACTACAAGCCGCCGCGCCGGGACGGACAGGTGCATAAGTAACTGGCATTCGCGATCGTTTTCGAGTCCGATAATATCCGATACCGGAGCGCAACGCGAGAGTCCGATGTATAACGTATACATATGTATACATATTTCTTCAATAACAGAGCGCACAATGAACCGCGTGCTCGTGCACGTAACAGATGGAATTTTGTAACACGGCCCGCTGCGAAAAGCCCGCTGCAACTGTTTTCGCCTTCTGTGCCATGCCGGTTGCCCCCGGTAATAAAATACAATTAAGCAATTTAACTTTTACGATCGGCGTTTTCCACGTGCGAGATGCAACCCAGCCGCGCTCGCCATTTACATGGGCGATACAGCGATTGTACTATCGGTGGAGCGACGCTAACAGCCGCCAGTTACAACGAAATTTACACCGAAAAATGGAATGCGGCGAAACAATGTCTTCGTTATCGGCTACCACGGACAGAAACAAAGTGTGAAACTGGTCTCGCTGAATTACTGTAATGCGAAACAATCCTCTGTGCACTGTACTTTGCGGTCTACCCTTCTACACTGAGAAAAAAATACCGTATATTATTATTCGTAATATTTCTTTTTTTCCTTCAATCAGATATGTTGTTAAAAAAATTTGAGAAATGTATTGATTTATACTGGAATTGGTTTGAGGCCATATCTCATTTTTTTGGAAACATTGATGGTCAAGCTATTAGCTTATATGATTGGCGGGAATGAGTTTTGCTATTGAAATTCAATAGTATTAAATATTAAAATAAGTTCATATGATATTGGCACTATTCAATAGTACATCTTATTGAATCAACGTATATTTTTTTGTTCCGACAGGATTTTTTTCTCAGTGTACATTCTGTATTCTACAGGGTGCCCAAAAAGTGTGAACCCCCTGGTAGAGGGGATACAATGTTAACACTTTCCGTAGAAGCGATTTTCTCGCTACGAGAAGGGAAGACTGTCTGCTGTGCACCAGACGGCTCAAATATAATCTCTTCCGTCTACTGGAAGATTTCCTCAGGTCAATGAGAAATGAAAGCTTTATTAATTCCAGTTAATATAGTCGCATCCTTGTATTTCACAAAGCGCCGGTCATAAACGCAGGAAGATGCTCAGCCTAGCAATAATCCTACAGCAAGTATATTTGAATGTTTTCTGCAATGTCGTCAAATAGTTCGGAAAGATGTAACTGTGCATAGCATTCATTCCGTTTCATTGAGATCGTTCTTTGCGAGCAAGAAGGAACTTCTTGATAAGAGTGCAGTCAAACGCCACTCTGTGCTTCGGAAATCATTAGACTCTGTTTGAGATACATAATTAAAAAGTATTACGTTCAGTCTGTTCTCTACAGTTCATTTTACTCGTGAATATCATTTTATTACTTTCAAAGTACGCCGTTTGTAAATGGTACGTGGAAAATATAAATCTTTCCATAAATTGAGTTCGTTTATAATACACTGTTTAATGAAGCACTTCATATTTGATTTGAAACGAGCAGGCTTCCAATGAGAAAATGATATTTTCATTTTAATATCGAGTTTCGTAATGAAGTGCATACATATGAAAGCATGCCACACTGTGTAAACACGAGGGCGTTGCTTCACCTCGAAATGGCGTCCCCGAGAACGCATGCAAACCGAGCCTGACCATCTGCAAGATCTCTTGTGTTTACCTCTAACAAACGTTGATGTTCTCGACCATGGAAAAACCTCTCGCGCATGAAACAGACGGAACTTTCTGACAAGCCAAATAAATACACAGAGTCACGATACAAAATGTGACTAGCAGAACGGTCAGGAAATTAGCGCGACGCGAAGTAGAGGCGCGGAAAAGTGCTGGAACGACGCGTACGCAGTTCAAGCGGCGTGGCGCAGCGGTTTTGTTTGTCTTCGTATCAAGCCGCGGTAATTTTCCCGGCGCCAAATGTCTCATTGTTAGACATGTATATCGCCATAAGATCGTTCTACGAAGTGCGCAGTCAATTATGAACCTTGTGAAACATCTTTGGTCGTTGCAAAAATACGATATAAATACAGTGGCTTCATACGACGGTATTTGAACACGAAATTTCCGAGTCTAGAAAAATTATATACAGGCTGAGTCAATAAAAATGACCACCTGGAATAACTCATTATTAGATTGCGGATTTTATGCATGCATGACAAAAATGGAACGGGTAATTTTAGAACAGTGAAGACATTGAAAGAATTTGAGAACATCAACATGCCATTTCCAGCTCATTAATGATTCAGGAATTAGACTGCGGATTTTATGCATTATTGACGGAACTGGAACGGCAAATTTTAGAACAGTAAAGACATTAAATGAATTTGAGAACGTCGACATGCCGTTGCCAGCTTATTAAAGTGTTTCAAGAAGGAGAGCAAGGTTTTTTAGATCCAGTTTCTTGCAATCGATGAACTGCAGTCCACTCATTATTTACTGGCTTCATCAAAACATGGTTGAAATGAACTTTATTGTATCCGAGGGCTCATATTATTCGAAATACCAAAGTGACCTCCAAATTTTCAAATAGCGCCAATTATTTTTCTTGTTACTACATTATAGTCTTTAAAGAAATGAATTTAACGACCTATAACAAAGTACCTTCAGTCTATTTTCTCAAAACTCGGCTATACCCGGGTTTGGTGGTGAAATTCGCCCCCGGCGGGATTTTAATCGAGCCTGAACCATTCGATAGCCTATTCAAAAAACCCTCTCTGCCAAGTTTCAGCCCCATATCTCATCTGTAAGGGTAGTTATTGAGAAAAATCGAAAAACCAGTTTTTGGCCCATTTTCCCCATTTATTGACAATTACAAATTCTGAAAAAAATCTGACACATTTCGGATACCAAGCCACATATTAGGTATCACTTACAGATTTTTCCGTTGCAAGCTTTGCTTGTAAAAAATGAAAAACACGAAATAAATTGAAAAAATGCAGATTTCATGTAGAAATCTAAGAGGTGCCACTCCAGATTTAATTTAGCAATGAGATATTACCGTAAGTATTGAGAGTAAGTATGAGAGTGGGGTGTCATAGTTAAAAAAATATAAAAACCACTTTCTTCGGCGTGTCATACCTTTTGGATCTGCTGTATGTATCACCTACTGTATCATATTGCTTCTAAAATACAGAAACACTTCGTGAACTGTACATACATAACTTCCAAAAGCGGAAGTTGATGAAAAAAAAGGGAAAATAAAGGGTTAGGCTGGTTTTGATAGTACTCGCCCAGAGTAAGGCGTCCACGCTAATGCGAATTGTATTGTGTGCCGCCACATGGTCGGAGGAACCCGTGCCGCGACAACAATTTTTATTTGCTCGACACATAAACAAGACCGGTTTCTTATGAGCCGTGGCTCTCTGTCTCGCTGCGAGCTCCTTCAATACGGAGCGCCCATTAATGAGGTTCCTGTAGTACGCGTGTAAACGTGGCACGCGTTGTGTGCACCGCGGCGAGCAAAAGAACAATGGATTCAAAATAGAACGGGGAAATGGCTTCGGTACGAGTTCGCGAGCACGAAGGGGCTTCGAGCATTCTTCAGGGAGGACGCGATCCGCCCCGTAAACGCCGAGTCGCCATTGTGACCGGGAAAAGTCTTCCTCTATCGTGACACATTTTACTCAATATCTCACACACAAAGAATGTGCTTATAATTTTCAATTTTGTTAAACACGTGTTTGCCTATAATCCGGAGAAGATACTCGCTGATAACCACAACAAGACAACTACCATAACGTCAATATAAAATCAGCAATTTTCAGTTTTCGGAACTTTTTGCAAATCGATTGTGCAGTTAAACATTCGGAGAAATTCAGAGTTGTGTGTGCTATCGGATAGAACGTTCGTGAATTTTTTCGTAATTTTTCGTTGGGCAGAACAGAAAAAATGGAGCACAATTTACTAAAACCAAGACCACCCCAGAACCATCCTTGCGGTGAGGGTACCGACTTGAAACTTGCCACAGAGGGTATTCTTTGGGAGCTCTATCGAATGGTACGAAGAAAGATCAGTTTGGTTCGAGTGCACCTTTATTAAACTCAAAGAACATAAAAGGATTCGCTTCGAAGCCTTTTTGGATACCTCACCGAGCCCGATCCGAATCCGATATTCCATCCTTAACGATCGGAATGACGCTTGATCCCATCGCAAATGTTCTCAAGCCCGTCAATGTCATAAACTCCACTAGATCCGGACTTTTTTTCGTTTACCGCCGGAGGCTTTTCAGATTCCTTTCGCGCGCGAGTTCTCTCGTAGTCAACGCGATTCCTATATATAGATCTTTTGTTCCATTACTTTTGAATGTCCCTACGCTAGATACGGCCCGCATACTTCATACAGCGCGCTGCCTTGACGGTGTGAAAAGCAAAGAGCACCCGCTTTTCCATCTTTTAAATGTAATGAGGAGAACCCGAGGACAAAAGATTGAAGGTAGTGGCGGGATAACCAGCTGGCGACCTTGAAATTCGTTCCGACAATGTGAAGCGGAGAATACTTGAGCGATTCTCGCCGCTTAGGCCATCATCGGTTAGCTATAGGTGGCGAGATTAATCAGGCGAACGTGGCTTCAAACGTTCTTTACGAATGTCATTCTGGATTCGTTCTAAATCGTTGAAATAATCCTTCTCTTTGCTAATATTTTGCTTCATATTTAGTAGATCCCGTCTTTAAACAATGTGTAACTTACATATAGATCCACAGACTAGTAACGTTAAAAGCCCAAGCAAGAAGAAAACAGTGGATTACCGATCGGCACAGCTTCCATTACGGTAAGATTTCTGAATTCCCTCGGTTCCCAACGTTTCGTTCTTCTTCCGGGATCGCGGGGAATTGTTTCGAGCGGCCGGTATAAAAAACAAGCGGGACAAAAGTACTGAAGTTTTACGACTGGTACGTGATACCGTCGGATTTCTCTCGAAGGAGAACGCGCGGCTCGCGTCCAGAATACTCGATGGAGGTGGTACGTGGTGGGAGATGGTGAAACAGAGAGAGATAGAGAAATAGAGAGACGGAGGAAATCCACACGACGACGGTGTTTTTTAACCAGCTAACGATCCCGCATGATCCATGCAGTTTGCCTTGATCCTGAATCAATGCAATTAAAAGTGAAACACGAACGCGCGCGTCAATCGTGTTCTCCGACGTTGTCAATCCTCATTCGCAATAATAGTCGAAAACAGTCTTTAGCCATCGTCTTATATCGAAAGAAAACTGTATTTCAAGGTTTAAGGTTGCGGTATAGGTCTTTGAATTCGTCCCGACACCAGCTAGGATACCACGAACTCAAAAATATATATTAAAGTTTAAAAAATCGGGCTGACCATTCTTTATAACAAGAATTATTTTTTGAAATTTCTAGAAAACCGAGTAATAATTTAGTATGAAGTAGATTATTGTGGGGGAACTTCTTTAGGCGTAGCGTCTACACAATTGTTGGGCAGTGGACGAATCTGATCCGTCACGCTCCGAGGTGAAACGCTATTCGGTCAAACTCGGGGGAGCCCGAACAGACAGGTTGTGCAATCACAATAGAAGTTTGCACAGTATCGGTCTGTTTTTAAGATACAATTTGGTCCATTTGAGCTATTTTGCAAAGAGCGAAAGAGGTAAAACGAACAATATTTTAGATTTTCGATCTTCGACGTGTTTGTGACACGTAGGAAAAACGAACGTGGAAAATGTTAAACTTGAAAAATAGAGTTTTGGTCACTTTTTCGCATTCTCCGGTCACCGTGCTGCGGGGCGCTGTGAATTTCACGTTTTCCCTCGGCAATGGCTCCGCCCGCTTTTCAGTGGGTCACGATACATCGTAAAAGCGAAACAAGCATCGCTGGCCGGGCCGGTTAAAAATTCGGAGCACCAACGTTAACTTTCCGTTTGAATGGAGAACACGGTACAAGGCGAAACCGCGTTGCCCGCAGCGACCGACCCAGCCCACCGGATACAAAAGTAGTAAGAGCCCTTCGCTTTGAAACCGACTGGCATCAAACGGCTCCGGTGCGGACACGTAAAACAAAAATGATAGAACGAACGATCTCTAACGGTGGACGTAAAGCCATCTTCAGGCCTTTCCACTCGGCCTCGTGTCTTCTTTCTCCCTCCCTCGCTCTCTCTTTCTCTTTCTTTCTCTGGATAGTACTCGTTCGATACACGCCGTTCCGTTTGCAGGTACACTCATCCTACGAGTTTCTTGACCGAAGTTACGGCTGGTACTCGAGACTCGTCGAGGAAAATTGCAGGTCGAAGAACAATATTGGAAGGAAATTGTTCCTTTGATCTCTGCTCGACGGAAGAAGTTCCAGTCTGCGTGAAACAACTGTGATCTGTTTTTAGAGAGACCCCGAAGCGTACCAGTCATAATTAGACTGCGGATTTTATGCATTTATGGAAAAAATGGATAAGCACAATTTAAAACATTTTAAAGACATCATTGTATTGGTTTCAGCTTAACCGGATAATTAAAAGAAGAAAGAAATTTTTATTTCGCTTCTCTGTCTTGCCATCGATGCAAACATTTTCTATTTTGCATAAAGATCCGCAGTCTAGTCATAATACACCGCGCAGCATAACTATGGCGCAAGGCGCAACCCATGCGTTCAAGATTTTTGATAATCCAGGAAAACAAACTGCATGATAGATAACGAATTTTAAATATTAAAATGTGTATACATACAGAAGTCTTAGGCCATGTAAAATTTTGAATACTTTAGTAAAGTCAATGATACGTAGTTATTAGCATATTGTAGATTCGAACACTTGGTAGCGCCATACCTGGTCTACTTGTTGGGAAATGTAGTGAAGGAGTTAACAGCTGGCCACCTCAAAGTTCTGATTTGAATATTATTGAACATATTTGGGATTATTTGGACAGAGCACGGAGAGAAAATCAACCAAAAAATACAGATGTATTGTTTGAGGTATACAAACAGAATGGGAAACATTCTAATCGAGATTGTTAATAAATTGTATGCAAACTGTATGAGAAGAGTTGACGCTGTGGCGAAGAAATTGAGACAAAATTAGTTAGGAGAATTCTTCATTTTAGCGACTTGAACCATAATTCCATCAGTTTACTAACATGTAATAGTGCTATGGACATGCACGAACCATACATACGTTTTTGGATTAGTTAGTCAAGTATTGTTAGTCAAGCAGGAAAAATCGCGGTGGGTAAACACATTGAGAAATAGGGTCGCACAGATACCGATCATATTGGTGCAATAACAATGAGTCCTCGAGCCCCTCGCTAGCTCGACAGCAACACTGACGAAACGACGTAATTGTTTTCGCAAAGGGTACAGCTCATAGCCGCAAGCCTCCCACGCTATTAGATCGCTATCAGCGTGTCTTCAAATCCCTACTGAATGTACCAGCAGCAGACTGACGAAACGTCGCAATCAGTTCCCGACAGGACCTACATACCTGTAATCCCAGTTCGCCATTAGATAAGTATCAAACAGCCATGAGACCCTTGACAAAGCTCTAACTGTTGATTGACGAGAGAAACATCGGAATTACTTCCTGGAAAGGCGGGACGTCTAAAGTGACTTTACCGTGCAATCGCTAACGACAAATATCCGCCCATTTTCGGGAGAACCGTGGACTATCGAATTGAAATTATTCATCAAAATCAATACTATCAGGTTGTTGCATATGATACGTTCGATTCGTGAACATGTACTTTGAACAAACGTGACTTTCCTCTAAATAAAACTGATTGATAACAAATGGCGAGTTTTTCAAGTCGGAAAACATTGAATTTTTTGGTCGTTTGCGTTCTTCATTTATCAGATTGCCATCTCTATTTTTGAGCTTCTTCTATGATTGATCAACAGTGCGTTCATTCGCTATATATTTTAATTAAACATCACGTAAGGTTGTCGTCAATATGTTTCTCACTCGGTCGGCGAGGTCACAAAGAAATAGTAGAACCACAGGATCTAAGAAACAGCATGGACCCAAGAGTCTTTCTTAAGTCAAGGCCTTACCGTTCATCTCTGTTCTTGAAAAAATAATATATTAAAGCAAAAAGAATGAAGTCTCCTCGACAGTATTTCATACGTTCATAAATAACGACAGTCATTTAGGTATGTATCCCTATTTCTGTACAATACAAAAAGCGATACTGCAAACAGATGCCAGGTCGATAATACGAAGTAGCATTTTATCACGATAAAAATGCTTTTCAAAGAGATTAAGTCTGAATATACATCAAGGGGATTAAGAATCGTGCACTATGGCGTAATTAGAACATCAGGAAACGTTCCCTTATTACTCGAGCGTGCATGCACTGAAAGCATATTAAAACCGATATGTTTTTTGTCGAAAGAAAGCCACTGACGGTACTTTTTGCGCGCATTTATAAGAAAATCATTAACAATAATCTTCGTATACGAACGGATCAATATTTCTTCCGTCGCGATGACTTTACGTTAAACTCGGTTCCTCGTTTCGTGTCCACAAAAACGTGTTTTTATTGCACTTAGATCGCTCTGTTAAACAAACGGAGCAAAAGGCTTCACTAAATCACGCACGGAACGTTTCATTACCGCGAACCGAATATTAAACCGCAAGCGATTAACGCGAAAATGCGCGCCAGCTGACTATAAATATTCGTAAAAACGCTTGAAATCAATTTATCCTTTTCGCAGCTCCTTTCACACGTCCCCGGGTCTCTCTCTCTCTCTCCCTCTCTCCCCCCCGTCTAATTTCCTTTCTCCCCTCAATTAATTCGTATTCCCGACGCAGCCAGTTGTCGCGCAATAAACCACCGACTTTACAATCATCGTTTTATGACGTGATCAAACATTTGCAAGTGAAACGCGAACGAGCTGCGTCTCTCGTCGTCGCCGGTTTTTATCAGCCTCGCGGGACTTCATCCGCAAGGAGTCATCCACGTGATTCAGGACCGCAAATGAATCGTCAACTCTGCGAATGACCTCGCGCGCGATCGACGCCGGAAAGAAAAGAGGACAGTGTCACGGTGGCCGCTCGATAACCACCCGATTTTCGGGCTCTGGCGGCAGGCACGGGAAACGAGCAGTTATCGAGCGGCCAATTACACGCTCGCTCACCTCGCTGCTCACCTAGTCGCTCTGTCGATGTGATATTCACTTATTTCACGAGAACTGTGGACCCGTTTCAAGTTTGCGATTACTTCTTTAAAATCGCTGGAAATTCGAGTAAGCACAGTCCTGTTATCTTTCTAGTGTTAATTCAATACTCTTGGATGGACTGTGCAGTTATCATTCTCTACGAAAAACATTGGAAAGCATTTTTCATCGTTCGAATTATCATTACTTTAATATTAGGACTTTGTGGGTGAAGGACCCGTGATGGTTTTTAGGTCAGTGTCATTTGAAATGAAACTGAAGATCTTTTGTTACGGAGACTGGCCTTTGGAACATTCTGCGTGACAAAGTACGAAGACGGCGCACAGTAGAGTGACTCGCTTTGAATGAAAAAATGAGATATTTTATGAACACGCGTTGCAAGAAGCAGAAAAATCGACGCAGAATAATGTACAAAAAAAGAATCTGCTATGTTACGGCCTCGCAGTACCACGCAGCTTCTACCCGATAAAATTTCAATGCGTGTACTTAGAGATCGTTCGTAGCGAGCAGTTATCTGGATGGTTATAGAGCAGGCTCTATAATAACAGAAGGGGAAGGGGAATCGTTCGACCGGATGCGGGAAAAACGATATGGTCGTTTCACTTTTAAACGGATTCGACTTGATCCAGCCCCTTTCTCCGGGTACCGCGGGCCATTTTTACCTTTGTGGGCGTAGACCTATGGGATCGTGGAAAGGGGTGAGAAGAGGGGGGTTCCTTTTTCGCCACGGTTTATTGTACGAGCTAGAATTGCCCGGGCTAGCTGGCGCAGTTCCCTTTCTCCACCCGGTGAAAAGAAATAAATTCTGTCTGTTCTTTAATCGACCTTGACCGTGGGTTGCTCGATATCAACGACAATGGCGGGGGGCTGCAGCCGCGGCAGAATCACCATTCGCGGCCAGACACGTTCTCTTCCCTGTGTTTGTGCTGCGCCTTCTACACACGGACCTCGTGTCGACCTGATGACTTTTCAACGGGATCAAATGTGTTGATAAATCACGTAGCCGACGAGCGGAATGAACCGTGAGAATTCGGTGGTTTAGACGACTCACGCCGTTACCTTGAGAACGAGATACACTCGAATGGAGTGCATACGTAGCTATGACGCAACGATCCTCGGCCGCTTTTAGCTGCACCGCTCGCGGGCTCAGAAGAGGAACAGAACGTGGAAATTGCCTTCGGAATGACGCCGACTGCAACACGATCTTTCAACCATTTCGATACTAACGACCACTGCACTCCGCGACAACACAGTGAACCACGGTTATATTCGGACACTTTTAAAAGGTCGATAACTTTTTTAATATCGGATCATATGACTTGGATATTTTTTTGAGAAGGTGGAGAAATAGTTCGATAAAAATTTTTGGAAAAATTTCAATTGGTCGGAATTACAGAGAAAATACTAGAAGTTGTTGTTTACGACTTTTTTATGGGAGCCAATACTGAAAATTTAAAAAATATACCTTGTAGATCTGAGTCTCTTTTATTTTTCATTCTTTTGTTATAGAACTTTTACGAACATACTTGTGAGACTTTTCTGATTGAAACGAGTCTAAACAGAGCATAATTTGGACCATGTTTATTTATTTCAGTACTTTTTTAATTAAAATAAAACATAATCAATACTCTGCCGAGTTTAGTCTCCTTTTAATCAGTAAAATCTCACGAATCTGTCGATGAGAGCTTCGTACGACCAGACCTAAAAATGAAACCGACGTCTTGTTCATTGATCAGTGATCAGTTCAATCATCACTTAATCAAACTTGCTGGATCCAAATAATTCTGATGAAATTTTTGATTCTTACGCGGCATTGTATAGGTTCCCAGCTCTGATAAAATATTGTCCTGCATTGCGGGAAGCTTTTAACCAATTTGGTTAGAAGCATGAAAACGTAGAAAAAAATTATTGTAGTATTTTCGAAAAAGTGAACAAATATTTGCACGGGAAACATGCGAAAACGTGATGATATTGTGTATAAGAGTAAGTCAATTATAACTTGTAAATTCGTGGTAAGAGTACTAGAAACGTGTACACATGATCTATGTATCTTTGAATCAAAATTCGAGTGAAACGTGCAGCCCGACTGTACTATGTACATACCGCTGAAATATACGCTATTGATTCAACCGCTAGTTGTTGAATTTTACAGTCGGGTACAGGGCTTTGCTAAAAATACTGCAGAACTGTTTATTTATTATAGTATAATTGTGGACGATATCTTGACTTGACACATCTGGATTATTTTGATGTACCGTCACCGGCTTCTGCGGCCCGTCATGCAAGAATTGATATCAATATACATATTACTGTAATAATTTCTTTGGAGACCATGCAGTTCATCGAAACACCCTTCTCACGACAAAAAATAAACTCTTATTCAAAATTAACTAAAATATAATTGCTATTATTTAACACGCGTACTCACAACAGATAACAATGACGGATTGCTTTTCCAGTTTACCTTGGCTTGCTTGCGTCTTTAAATGTCCTATTTTTTCTCTAACTATGGAAACATGTGAGAATAGTTGTAATCAGTGTGTGCGTTCTCATTTTTAACTAAAACAAAATATATTCGTATCGTTCCTAACGAATAACATGGTAATCTACGCGTCTTTATATTGGACTTTTTATATGGCAAACTATTTACTATTTATTTTATACATGAATCCATTTTGTGTGCGCCGAGAGTTGGTTTATTCATCAGCGCTATCGCTGATCATTAAATAGTGTATACAATGGCGTCTGATCTGAAAATGAATGAAGGCCACAGTTGATAGCGATGTAGAAATTATTTATTAAAGAAGATATGATTCATTAACGTCGACTCGATGTTCACAAATAAGGTCCTCCGTGAAGTTGCATGCCGGTAGGTAAAAATTCCTTTCCAAACGTGAAGAAACTAAAAGCTAAAAATATAAAACGGTAATTCTTCGTGCAGTCACAAGGACAAGGACAAAAATCCTGTTTTAGGAGATGGAGAATTAATTAATCGAATCGAAGGAAAATAAACGAAGATCAATTATGCAAAGTAAACATTCTATACCTCGATTACAACAAACTCGAGCAAAATAAAAATGGTTCTCTTCTTTTAATAGGTTTTATAGCTTAAAGATAATGTAACAACAGTTCTAAATGCTTCTAGTGTGTTTTCTTTGCTCATTTTCGCGGTAATGATCTCTCGGGGTAAGAGAATACCGATGAGACACATTTAGCATCATCAGAAGATTAAATAAATCGGCGATAGAATATCCTCGCTATCGGAGGCAGCAAAAAGTCGACTGGATACTGGATGCTCGGCTCGCCAGTGGAATAGCACCTCCGCCATGAATCCCATTTTGCACGATTAATTGTAACGAAACCAACCTTCTCTAGCCAGCAATTCTCCGCGGAAAGCATTTCTTAATTGAAAACTCGCCGTCGGCGTAACGGGACGCAGGTATTCGATTTTGTTTTTTAACAGGAACGACCGCGACCGCGTTTTTAACCGAATAATCGTGACTGCGGTAAACTTTTATATAATCGTCGCGAACTCGTCGCTGACACGCGAGCAAATTAATTTTAGCTCTAGCACATTAAACGTGTTTCAAAGTTTAGCCGCCATATTTCTGGTTCAGTCTTGGTCCGACAATAAATAACTCTCGGTAACATAATTCGTACGAATTTGGTATTATAAAAAAGATGAAACAATTATTTTGTCTATTTCGCTTTTCAATCGAAATATTAGGAGTACCCGTAACTAATGCCATTTCTTAATATTTATTAAAATGTTGCTTTGTATAGATACTTAATTACAGATTATAATTCCACGATAAGAGCGCGCTACTAACTAAATACTAATGACTGTGATTGGTATGTAGACTAATATAAAGACCACTTTGAGCTTCTTGTGAAGAGTTAATTTTAATCCCAACAAAAACATTCTGTAAACAGGAGCCAAGTTCTTGTGGCCGTAAAAAGTTGTGAGATCAAACAAAATACGGCCAAGTTCGTTAGCTTAGAAATAGCTCTTGCAATACTGAAAAAAGCGCATGTGAAAAATTAATTTAAAAGAACGCTATTTAATTTTTAATGAATTACATGAGGGGCTAAATTATTCAAACTTGGCCGCTACCAATATCTTTTATGGCCATTGGTTTAAAAAGTAACGGCCAAGTTTGAATAATTCAGCCCTTCATATAATTCATTAAAAATTAAATAGCGTTCTTTTAAACTAATTTTTTACATGCGCTTTTTTCAGTATTGCAAGAGCTATTTCTAAGCTAACGAACTTGGCCGTATTTTGTTTGATCTCACAACTTTTTACGGTCACAAGAACTTGGCTCCTGTTTACAGAATGTTTTTGTTGGGATTTCATCCATTTTTGTTGAATCGAAGATTAACACTCTGCTGACGACGCTCAGATCCGTTTGCCCCCCGCTGCTATAGACGATGCTCGGTGTAGTTTTTATTATTGTTTACGTGAGAGCGATGGTTTTTTTCATCATTATTTATTGCAACTTCGAAGCTAATAAAACGTATACTTACGTATACATATATATGTTATGCTGCTATGTTCTATCCTACGTATTTATTTCGTAATGTTTTTTTTTTCAATACCACCCCTTTAAGGTGTAAAATTTCAAACTTTGACAATTATTCCTTTGAAGGTTTGTTATGGTAGACCTGTGTGCCAAATTTCAAGCTTGTAGGTCAATGCGAAGTACCCAAAAGGTTTTGATGATCCGTCAGTCAGTCAGTCAGTCAGTGACAAATTTAGCGATTTTTGAGGTCCTATATCTCGGAACCTACTAATGTTGGAACATTAATGTTTTGTCAATATTGAGACATGATAGCATTTAACAAGTGTACGAAATTACATCTCTCCATCTGCCTCCAGTGCCGAGTTATAAGCCTCTAAAAAACGGCGAAGTTGTTTCGTGTAAAAGGTGGTAGTGCAAGAACTTGGCTGGTGCACTACCGTGCACCTAGATCTTGCGGTTGAAGAGAGAATTGAACCCTGCGGAGAAAACTAATAGTTAATAAAATATCCTCTAAATGATTTTGAATGCAGCTACATTAACTCTCGAATGCACGGATCGGGTCTGTGAGATCCCTGTTTATATATTTTTTAACCGATCTTAGAATTCCTCAAAGAATTCTTCTTTTACCAGTTTTATGCAACATAGTAACAATATCATTATGAACGGAAAGCTCTGAGTTTTTAGAAGAAATGTCACCGAAAATGGACACTTTCAACTGAAGGGTTAAAGCAATAACTGGTAAATGGGAAAGTAATTGGTCATTTTTGACGAGCCTGATAAGGTCCCCATGCAAACGATCTGTGGGCTATCAGCAGCCTGTAGTTAATAACGCATCGACCTTTGAGCGTTGAGAGTTAAACGATTGAGCCCGCGAAATAACAGCAGAATTCAATGTCCGAGGCGATTATGTCTTCCCTTTATTTCGCGGCCAACGAAACCCGCGAGAATAAATCTTCATGCGGCGCGAACGAGGAGCAATCGATATCGACGGCAATTAATCGCGAAAGGAAGGCTGAACGAAAATAGCGGAGGAGAGGCGTGCATAATCGGCGCGAATCCTCGTGCACAAATATTTGCATCTATTTAATGGTCTATCAATGCCACTGCATTTTGGATGGCCGTGATATTTCTAGCTGCTAATAGGTCGGATCAATCTATTTTATCCGCAGTGCTGCTACACGTTATTCCAAGGGATCGAACTGAACCTTCAGGGTGAACAAATCAGTTTAACCACCGTTACTTGTGATAATTATACAACGGGTCTTTATGCAAAATTAACATTTTCTATGTAAATTGCAACAAACCGCAGTGAAGTAGAAATTTATTTTCTTTCTTGAACATATATATGTTCAAGAAATATATGTGTATTAAACATATATTTATTGAAAATATTAATGTTAAATAGGTTGGAAATAACAATAGTATATCTTAATTCTTCTAATATTTTTACTGTCTTAAACTGCACCTATTCATTTCTATCATAATTACATAAAATCCACTGTCTAGTAATTCTCTTTCACAATATGTTCAATAAGGTTGAGGATAACATAATAGTATTTTTTAATTTTTCTAATATTTTCACTGTCTTAAACTG
>CM052282.1:664623-850556 GCA_028455765.1 Lasioglossum oenotherae | reverse complement strand
CGGAGAAGAAGTCTCCGATCCACGGGGGATCAAAGGCGAATCAGGCAGAAGGCTCTGATTCGAAGGTGACGCGGCGCGTACAATGCTTGCAGCCCAGCTCCGGGCAGAGCCGATACCCGACGTGTCCTCACCAAGAGAAATGGACAGTGAGAAGTGTTCAAACGATATCCCATTGCTCTACCAACTACCTGTCACCAGACAACGCAATGCGTTGAGGTGACTCGGGTAGGATGACGAATAGAGAGGACACTGTAGCATGGCTACACGAGTGAACAGGTCTCAATGAACCATCCCTCTCAATGTATCGACGCCGAATACCGGCTCCAACCGGTCTGGTACATACAAGCAAGGTCCGACACAGCAGAAGGCTGTGTCGGAAACAAGAAAACGAGCAAAGTGAAGTTACGGCAATAATCACTCGACATATTTACAATGACGACATACAATCTTAATGTATAAACCAAATGTAACTAACTTAAAAATACACTGCAGTCTTGTTCCTCTTCGTTGGTGTGTCGTCTTTATTCGATGTGTCGTCCTCGTTAGCAGCCGGCTGTTGTAATCTAGCTGAAACAGACTAACTGTATTTAGAAACAATGCTGTTGAATACAGAATTAAATCATGCACACGAGTGCGAATGTAACCAGCTCACGAGACCCGCACGTAAGCGCAAACCTAACCATGCACATGAGTGCGAATGCAACGAAAGAACCAGCTCATGAGAGCAATTGTAACCTCGCACATGAGTGCGAATACAACCAGCGAACCAGTTCACAAGAAGAATTATAATCCTGCACATGAGTGCGAATACATCGAGAGAACCAGCTCATGAGAGCAATTATAACCCCGTACAAAAGTGCTAATACATCCAGTTTACACACACAATAGCAACTATAATCCTGCACAGAAGTGTGAATACAACCAACTCATGAGAGCTATGTTAACTCTTCACACGAATGCAGCCTATTATGCTTCGGGTAGCCCCGGGTACGCTACACCCCGTACTCACTCACGGCCCCATCCGTGAGTGAGCCCCTGAGGGACCTCCGATTGGAGGAATACCAATTTCAATAAAGAAGTATAAATTTGAAGAAGGCTCAATACTAAAATTTTCGGTGGAAACTCCAATTGGCATATTAAAGATAAAAATTGATGGTATCCGTTGAACGTGTAGTTGAAGAACATGTTTGTTGAAGCTGGGTAGACAAAGATTGAACAATGTTAGTAATAGTAATAAAACTTACTGGTGCTGAAGGTAGGCCAGGGTAACTGTAGATGACCCCTTGTCCACCCGTGGTCCACCTCTGGTCCTCCTCTGGTCCCTCCGGTCCTCCTCTGGTCCCTCCGGTCCTCTTGGCGCTCCTGGTCCCGCAGCACGTCCGCTCTCGGCTCTCGCCGCTCCCCCCGGCCCGACTGACTGACTGACTGAGAGCTCTCGCCGAGCCGCCGAGCTCGAGCGGCGCCCCCCACTCTGCCGAATATCGATCGATGTCGATCGCCGTGACAATTATTGAAAAATTTATTATTTCCAGCTGGTTAATGTTTATAACAATTCTATTTTACAGCGATGTCCACAAGTAATTCCTTGGCTATCTGGCCACCTAATTATTTAGTCAAAGTGGCTAATAGTTTTCGTGATACGGAATAACTTTTAAACTATAACATTCGCACGCATTAATTTATTCGATACAATTCACAGATAAATTTATTATTTCTGGCTGCTTAATGTTTATAACAATGCCTTTTGCTACTGATGTTAACGAGCACTCCCTTGACCACCTTGCCATCTAAATTTTTCGTAAAAATAGACAATAAAACTCGAGATTGAGAATAACTTTTAAACCATGAACATTCGCACGCATTAATTTATTCAAAATAATACTATGAGACATTTATTAATTCTAGCTAATTAATGTTTATAATCATTCCTTTTGCCAACGATGTGGACGAACACTCCCTTGAACACCTTGCCATCTAATTTTTTACAGTAAAGTCTTTTCAAAATATTTCTGTCCAGATCGATTCTTGGAACATTTATGTATAAAAAAGTGGAAGGTAATAATTCTCGTTTATGAAATGTTTTGAAATTATAAACTGAGGTGTCTCGTATAAAATTTGAAATAGGAATTGTTGATTTTCCTAAAATTATGATTCAATAATATATTTCTAGGAATTCTTTATCCTTGAGTTTTGCTTTTAAATATTGAAACCAACATCGTCTGAAATCTGCTCGGTATAGAATGTAACAATTCATGATGATGAATATATGGTTCCGTGACGATTTGCCTTCTCACCGACGAGAATCTCCTCAGTAGCCTTCTGCACCGACGAGATCATGTCGATAGCCTTCTGTTTCTCACTCCAGTCAGAATATATCTTAGAGGGCGTAAGAGGACACCGAAATTTTCGAGTGACACGAACTCTCATAAGGCTGGCAGTCTTTAATAGTATCTCGTCGGTGGTTCTACCACCGACGAGATATGTAGATACTGTAGATTGTAGATACATACTCGTCAAGTAGAAGAAGAGTGATATAGTCTTAGCGCATAACCTTGTCGGTCATTTTGGAGTTTTGACAGTTCGCGAATGATAAGATTACGTTGCTTTGTTTTAACATTGGCTCATATGTAATCGAAGAATTATGTATAACGTTGTATACTTCATGTATATTTGACGTACAATGCAATATCTGTGATAAGCATTTTATAAAAGTATATAAAGAAATGTCCGCAATTATAGATGATAAAGTGGTCGCAGGGGCACAATCCGCAAATGTTGTCAAAGAAGATCCTATTGTTGCTCTCACGGTACATTTACGAATTTATTTCAAGATTTACGCAAAAACAAGTTCATCGTTTCATCAAAACTCATTCATTTAATTTATCTTCTGATATCTGTTCAAATTGTTATAGGAGAAAGTGAATGCATTGTATTTTTTTCGAGACCATTATTTCGAAAATCGTCCCATTGAGGAAGCAATTAAAAAAAACGGTGATATAGAGAAAGAAATGAAAGACACATTAAATAAGTTCGATGAATGCAAAGGATATGAAATTGATGGATCACGAGCGAGATACTACTATCTGAAAGGAAAGGCCTTAAATGTTACGGAATGTTTTGTACCTCAAGCAGAAGAACTATTAACTAAAGCAGTAAAATTAGAACCTAATTTAATAGAAGCATGGAATGAATTGGGTGAATGTTATTGGAAGAATGATGACATTCAACAAGCAAAGAATTGTTTCGTTGGTGCTCTACGTCATGTAATACATTCATACATTCTCTGTTTACTAATTTCTTAGGCGAATGTGTTGTAATTATACTTTATGTTATAGGGTAAAAACAAAGTATCTTTAAGAAGCCTATCTATGGTTCTTAGACAGGAACCAGTTTCTACTAATGAGCAACGAATACAAAATATACAACAGGGAATGGAGTACGCGAAAGAAGCAGTTAGTCTAGATACAGCGGATGGTACTTCCTGGGCAATTTTAGGGAATGCCTATTTGTCTTCCTTTTTTACAGTAACACAAAACCCTGCGACACTACGTTGCTGCATCTCAGCTTACCTGCAAGCAGTAAGTTATATACAGTGACTCCCACTAATATTCGGACACTCTTAAAAAGACCATAACTTTTTTACGAATATAATCCAACTTCTCAAAAAAGTTCGAATCGTAAATTCCAATATTAAAAACGTTATCGTTCTTTTGAGGGCGTCTGAATATTAATGGGAGTCACTGTACATAATAATTAGACTGCGGATCTTTATGCAAAATCAAATTTCCTTTCAGGAAAAGGACATTGTAGCTGGAAGTAATTCTCACTTATTTCATAATAAAGCAGTGGTGGGTATTTTACAGTCTCCAAATGCAACACTTGGATTCAGATTTCTATTTATACAAATAAATAATTGTATTAGGCTTTAAAATATCAAGAAGAGTACTATGCAGCATTGAAATCATTCGAAAGGGCAATGTTACTAGATCCAATATGGGACACACCACGCACTAAGAGAGACGAATTGTTACAATATCTAAAAGATGTGCAAAATTTAGTGAACAATAATGGAAAAGTAAAACCAAAGAGATTGTACCAAATGATACGGGTATTTAAAATTTTTTTTCATATATCGTGTGTCATGATTTCATTGTACTATCCATTGTTTAAGATCGTAGAAAATTTAGTACATTTAATGTATGACTTTGGTACATATACATATTTATAGGTTTCTGATTAACTGTAGGCATTGGATGTTAAACATTTGGGACCATACAAGGGTGGCTCATTCACATCTGGTCAGAAAACTGTGAAACTAGAATTGACAATGCTAAAAGATTTGGCCGTTGGGGTCAATCCGGAAAAAGTAGTATTCGGGAAAGTAGTATGTTGGATACAAGATACAGATTGCGTACCTTTGTAAGTGTATTCCGTATTGTTTATAGAAAAAAATAACAAGTAAGAAACAGTATTTATTATCTTATTTAATAAATACATAATCTTTCAGCGCTTTTTGTCTCGTTGACGAGGAGAAAACGTGTATAGCCGTGACGGTATACAATCTGGCTAAGGGTCGTGGAGTTACTGTAGGAGATTCTGTGGCTATACCTGAACCTTTCGTTATCCACCAGAAGTTTTCGTACCTTAATAATGTAGGTGTAACGCGAACACATTGCTGTGATATTTATAGTACTTATTACGTGTCTTTTTCCAGGACTTCGATTTCAAATCTATACGAGTTGAAACACCGGTCATATTGGTCGTCAATGGTAGAAAACTAGGTAGAGAGCAACAAGCCTCTGCAAAATTTCATACTTTTAAAAAGACGGATTGAGCACGAACTTTCGAGAGGCGATAGTGAGACACGGTTAACGCTCAGATTTTTCTGTAACTCGAATGCGAATGAGCGACGACGGCTACTACGATATTTGAATTCTGAACTCGAGCATTATTGCATTCATAGAATTAGATCATCTTACCACAGTCATCCTATTGTCGAGGATTGGAGTATATTTACTTGTATTGTTGGCCGTTTGCTTTGGGAGGATATCGTTCAAGTTGCAGACGATTAAATTGTTACAGACGTTTTACATGGTTTGTTTTCTACACGATAGTTCACGTCTCGTAAGTATTATTACGTTTTGTTTATGATACGTTAACTTACGAACAGATGATTCTATGATTCGTAATATGACGCCATTCTGTTTTTGGTAGCAAGTCACCTTGTGCATAAGAATTTATCAAAACCGCTAAAGTAAGGTTCCTAGGTCCCACCTTCGAGTGTCGATTACATTATAATTTATACAAAGTACAGTTGGATTACATATATAAATACTGACTTTTACATACACTTCAGTGTACTTTTCAATTTCAAAATAACGTCCATTTCAATGCTATTAGTATAAAACTTCTTATGAAAATCGTTTTGTGCTCTCACTACTTTTATTGAAGTAAGTTTGCTGTACGAGGGGAAACGAGAGAAAACATTAAACTTAGGCTAACGCATGACATTTCATTTTCGAACAAGCTAACATTACGATAAAGTTCCATTCATCAGTCATCTCACCGTGCCTATCAAACCAATTTCGACTATGTACGGAAAATACGCAACTAACATTCTCTTTACTCGTACTCAGTATTTTTATTAATTTATTTTAATTCTACTAGAAATGTCCATGACTTCGTAAGTCTCAGATCACGTTCCGTGTATGTTTACTTTCATATGAATTGGTTCGTCGACCAAACTTCACCTAACTCGAGAAGAATAGTCAAACTCAACACGAAAGAGAAAAAGATCGCGAGTCTTGTTTCTTCGTGAATCGAATTACCCTCCAGGATAACCGAATTAAAGCAATACAACTACTGTCTAGAACGTAACAATAATTCAAGAAACAAGACGTCGCTTATTTCTCAGTCAAGACACTTTTGCGAAAAATGCTTGTGATATATTTAAAACGTTTGTATAAAAATGTTTTCTATTATCGATTATAATAATAAATACTTATTTATAACAACACGACAGTTGACCGTTTCTCTCCTACATCCTAGGATCCGTTCGACGGCGAACGGTAGTGAACTTTCAGAGTGGATCTCGATACACGACGATCCGGAGCTGAGATTCTTTTCGAGCTGCAGATGATCGGTCCTCGCTGGAAGTAATTCGAGCTTCCTTCTCTCCATTGTGCAAACACGTGGACCAGATCACGCGAGGGGAACGAAGCCGACACTGACTGTTTGTGCGTCTCTTTACAACGTCGGCGGGTGTCCTCACATGTTCACTTCCCACAACTTAAAGTAATTGTCGATCACCTCGAGGAACCATTCGCGCCGCTGTGTGTCGTTGAAGATCGGCGCCAGTGTTCGCAGCTGCAGCTGCAACAGTGCTTCATTACCCAGGAGCTCGTCGAGCTGCTTCAGCAGCATCGCGTCCCCGTGCAGTTTCAGTAAGCTGGCGTGTGAGAATATGTAATATTGATTACGGAGCCTTTCCACCGCCCATGCTTCAACGGTGCGGTTTCCGCTCGCCGCTTGGATCGTGCCGATGTGCTCGGCGTACCACGGCGAGAAGTAATTGCTTAACTCGAGATTCGACAGGTTCGCTACTCCACGGGTCTTCAAACGTTCCTTTATGCGCAGGTACGCTTGAGGCGTGTACACGAATACCTAAAACAAAAATTGTACTTGTTAGTTGGCTGCAATTACTATCGCGCTTGGTACTGTCACTGTATAAGTGATCAACACTAAACCTACCGCCACCGATCAAATGACCGGTTCCAGATTTTTCATTTCACGATTATTGAAATTATAGAGATGCTTTTGTGGTAAACGATCACGAACTTCAAATAAATTTAATCTTGTTATTTTGATAAAGCAAATTCAAATCAAGTACAAGTTTTTACAATCGTCGAGTAATTTCAAATATTGTTGCGAACATTCTTGAAGCGAGGATATGCTGAAGCAATAAATATCAAGTACCTATCAATCTCTTCTCTTTCATAAGACGTTTAAGGATGTAGAATCATTACGCGCAAGATTGACTACGTAGGCTTCGAGAGAAGATCCGTGTCGAATGGAAGAGAACTATTATAAAATCCAACTTTTCCACACAGTATCCGTACCCGGCTGACAAGGACGTATATAATTAACAAAATATCAGGCTCTCAAGTTACACCGTCGTGAATTTCAATTAGGCAACTTATGTAACCCTCATCGCTTCGAGTACGATGATGCAAAGTATTGCAGACGCTATAAACCGAACAGTACCCGAGCGCAACATCTATCAGAATCTTTTAGCGATGGAAGGTAAACATTTCGTATCACAATTCTCGTTCCCTCTAAATCATGTTGAGCAACCTTGTGCAATCACGTTAAGGTGTTCAGCTTGTTTGCAAGGTCAATTTCGGCTACATTTTTATAATAACAAATAATTTCCATTTCTTTAGTTTCTGCACAAGAATTATGACGATTCAATTTTTGGCAAAATTCTTATTCAGTTAGTAAACTAACAAGGAGAGGTCACAGCGGTGGAGTCGTCGATTCTAATTAAACTTTCTCTGGTGAATCGAGAGGAAAAAGAAGCAGGACCAAGATTACTGAAATCAGATAAAGCCCGGAAAAGTTAAGATACGATTAAAAAATGAAGTATATCCAGGGACAGCTCTAGGGGGGAGGGCAACCCGGACATTTTTCCGGGGCGCGAAAATTTGGGGGCGCCATTTTAGCTGTAACTGTGAGAAAAATATTGATGTGTTAAATACCCAATTATCTCTAAAAATTCGCCAGACAAAGTTTCATTAAAATCAACGACCCCACCACTATGACCTCTCCTTGTTAGTTAAAATATCCAACGATGGACACTGTACGATTTTGACTGTGAGTTTTTGGTCTTCCACAATTGGAAGCTCTTTCATGAACGACTTGAACGCGCGAAATTATGATTATTTAACAATCCTCGCCTGGTACAAGGAATTCCCGGTGACATAGGAGGCGATATAGTGCGAGCCGAAGTTCTTGATGAATCGAACGACGCTCGCGGTATCGCCGACCGTGACGTTCTTCGTTTCCCTGAAAACGGCCTCGTCGAGGATCATCGACTCCGCGGTACCAGCCAGCTTCTGGTTGTCCCGGAACCTGGCGACGCGCACCAGCACGTAACAATATTCGCCGGAGATGAAAGAGGCGTTGATGCCCAGGTGCCGGGCGATGGCCACTTTCGACCAGCTGCCGGTGAACGCCCGCCACGGTCTCTCCAGGTTCTCGAACGTGAAGTCCCGGAAGTAGGCCTGCAGAAGCTGCCGGATGTTGTCACAGAACTCCATGTGGAAGTCGCCGTCGAAGAACGCCGTCTGTTGGCGTTGTCTGTTCGGCGCCGTCGCCGGGACCGGGTTCGTGAAAACGTCCAGGGTCGGCTCCCGGAATATCCAGGTGTCAGTGTCGTTTCTGGGCAACACTCTCATGCTGATGCTCAGGTAGCCGTATCGGCTGAAGATGTTTACGGCGCCGCCGAGACGCGGCCCCTGCGACCCGTCGCTGACCCGCGTTCCCACCAGCAACGCGAGCATCCACGCCAGGACCAGGAATCGCGCTCGTGACCACATCTCTCGCGGCTGCCTGTGGCGGTACCACCTGGAACGAGAAAAAGCTTGCTTTCAAACTGGTATAGGATGTCTTCGAGCAATCTCTTCACCGTGAGCGTCTCCCAAACCCGTTGATCACCGACGGTCTCGCGAACCTCGGCGGCAACGCAACGTACAGGGTGTAACAAAAAGCTAATGATTCTACAGGATCGTCTACAGGGTAAATCTAACATAATCATTGTCTAAAGAAAAGCTTCTGCTGTGGAACATTATCCTAGGATCTCTCTTGCAGCCATTTCTGAAGAGCGCACGGGTAAATAATCGTCTACTTCAACCTGGACACCCTGTGTATGAAGCATAACGCTAATTAATACTGTAAGGAACCAGTACTGAAGATAAAATGCACAACACTCTTCTCAGGATCCTGATCATCCATTACACACGTTCACCATTCCGATAACGATACTCGCGCTCCGCCGATCAGATATAAAACGATTACTGAACTACCGCGCAACTATCCTGACGAGATACCTTCCGCGATACCGGATGAACGAAGATACGTTGTGCTTTCAGACTGCAGCGGGAGATGCGTTCTCCGCTCCCGGTTCACGGTGTCTGTCGACGTATGGGCGAGTGCACGCGTGCATACGCGATGCAACTGGCTGCATGCCGGTAGATAGCCCCGAGTAATCTCGTTTTGTAGGTCTAGGTGTACGTTCTCGAGGCATTCGCACGAGGCAGCTTGCGCGACCTTCATCCCTACCTGATCGCCGGACGAACACCTTGGTCTATCCGCGTTTCCCGTGATAACCCTTCGGAGAAAGGATTAATACAGAATAAGACGGAGTTCTGGGCCGATCTAGGACCACGGCGGATTTCCACAACCCGAAATTCCGAGCTACCGGCAATAGCTACGAGAGCTGGGCGACTCTCCTTCAAGGTAGTTGTCCGGCACGTTCGATCGCGTGCAGGCAACTCTGTACATCTTGATAAACGTCCGGGTGACGCGATTGATTGCTATGCACGCCGACTGCGATTTATGTGCCAGCCGGTGTTAACGGTATTGCTCCAAGTGGACTGTGTCCATCCGGTCGCGGTGTTCATTGAGACGCGTGTCCAAAAGCGCAAACGACTTCGCCTATTTCCGTGTCGCCTTCCGTGCAACTCATGCGATGCAAATCGGGACCTTTTTTCTCCCCTGAATCCATTAATATCCCATTAGAATAGCCGAAGGTGAGCTATTTCAATCCTCTGCGATCCACTGTTCCAAGATCAAGGCCCTGGAGCGGATACCGCGTTGAACGACGCCATTCATGCGTGCGCCGCACAGACGTACGAAGGTTGCCCCAGGGCCCTTGGACTTCTTCCAACCTGGCAATCGTCCTGGTAACGCAATTGTTTTGCCTCGTTGCGCCGCGCGCTCCAGGCACGCCGCTCATTACTTGTTGAACGTGGCTCTACTGTCTCGGGGACCGCTGACAATTACGCGGTTGCCTCGGTCCGCGGTTTCGTTGGCTGTTGGTAATCATTGGTGGAGCCCCTCTCGCGCTAGAGTCCGTGATCCGAATATCGGCAGGTAACTTTTTGCCCCTTTCCCCGGTCTCGCGAGACTCTTGCCGATTTAACGACCGATGCCAACTCCCGACTCCAGGATACAAAAGAATAGGAACGAGAGTCTGACAACAGGAAGAAAACTGAATAGGGAACCGCTCCGTAGACTCGGTGAATATGGTAAAACGCGATTGTTCTTACGGAACCGTATCCTCGGGGGAATAATGAAACGGAAGTGAACGAAACGGATCTGGACCGTCACAAAATGAAACACGCCGTGTCAGTCCTGAGTCGAGAAACGAATTGTAGTGGAATCACCTGTTTAATGAACACTTAAGCTGTCTGTTGAAATTATTGGGCTGGCAAGAAAGTAATTTCGGTGTTTTAAAGTGGAATGAAACCCAAGTTTCTTGATCTTTTGCCATCTTTCTGGTAGCTTCCGCGCTCATAAAAGAGTCAAAGAGTTGTGTAAACTTCAAAATAAATGGTAATCGGATCGTATCCGAGCTATATGATGACTCCATGAAGGATTAGAGACACCTCGTTGAATGATAATTACACAAAGAACGACTGCTAAATAAATTAACACATTATTACCGGTTATTACATAATTTTGAAGTATCTATGGTACATGGCTAAATACTTTTTAATGGAACATTCAATAGCAACAGTAATTTTCATCATGAACTAACAAGTCACCCTTAATAACATCATCTAATAGTAAAATAATAAAATAAAATAGTAAAATAAAAATTGTCTGCATCAATTTCAGGAAAGTACTACGCGCGAGCTGTCCAATGAACGAACCAATGTCGCCAGATGAACATACGGTAAACGAATTCGTTGCACCTACACCTCTAGAACCGTTACGGCAACGAACGTCGTGGAATGTCACCTAGAAAATTAGACCTTTCACCGCTACACATCTACCAATTTGCATAAGACACTTGACTCTTGCGAAGCGAAGCTTCCTCGAACGTTAATTTTCTCTGGATATTGCATATACACGGTTCGATTGACAGTTTCATTTACAAACTCCGGTATTTCCTTGGCTGTAACTGTTAGCTTCGAATATCTTCGATACGCAACGTATAGCCAAGTGCAAAGTTTACTCTGTGGCCTTTAGTTTTGTTTAGAAGATTGCGGTTTACTGGTAATTGAGGTCAGATGGTTCAAAGCTTGCTTAACCAGACTTGAGCATTATCCGAATAGAGAAATTAGAAAAATAATAGTTAAGATAAGTTATCTTATTTGGCTAGATGTTATATGAAATAATCACGCGTTATTTTAGTTCAACAGGCAAATCATTCTTCTTTAGATTACTTCGTTACTTAGAATAGTTTCTCATTTTACTTTTATATATATTATTATAACATCGTATGATTCGATTACACTTCCAAGTGTAGCTTTGTTAGAGTATGCCGATCATGCCTATCAGTACCATTATCAGTATTAACGAACGGAGTGTAGCCCAGTTAAATAAATAATTATTGGTGCGAAAACTTTCGAAGGTGGAAGAAAGTTCTGTCGTATTTTAAATAAGCAATTGACAGGTTATCTGAAAGATGGCACCGAGTTGTCACAAATAACGGAAGTCACATCATTGAACAATATTAAACACATATTTTTATAAATTGATTCAAAGGTTTTCTTTAAAATACGACAGAACTTTCCCTCCAACCAAATAAATCTGTCTGCGACATTCGCTATCTTTATACGCAACTGAACTTACAACTGCTGACTTTAATTGCAATCGACGCGTGTCGCGACGGTATAAACGCAGCGCCTTCCAATACTGAAAGAACGAAGTATAATCGGAGTGAAAGTGAAATTAAAGTCTTCCGTCGTGCACCGCTTTGGTCCCCGGTTGTCCGCAGGCTTTTGATCCCAATAATTTCGATGGGTTCGATCAATCTGTACACCGTTCGCGTAACCGAATGATTCACTAGCCGTAACCGGCGTCGCATGATTACGACATATACCATCAAAAATTTTAATTGACTGTATCAACGAGGAATCGTTGATCGGAACGCGTAAATATGTGACGTCACACCGTCCTTGACCCATATTCTCGCATCTGCTTTCGCTGCTTTCGGACCAGGCGCTTTCAGCCGGGTCAAAAATCGTCTGCAGTCGGTGCATCGGTCAGCACCCGAAGTTACGCGAACTTTCACATTCTACGAACGGAATGTTTTCTTCGCTCAATGGCTGTTGCTTCTAACTTCGGCTAGTCGATAAATTCACCCGGTGTCATGGAATTTCGAAATGTCTCGAAGAAGCTACGCTAGCTCGTGGTTCCCCAGACGCACCAACGCCGCGTGACGATTGCATCTTCGGAACGGCCCACAGGCGATACGATTTATTGTACAACTAATTGTACGACAGAAGTTGCAACGACCGTTCGAACGACGGTTGCAACGTTTGTGGTGCTGTTGTACAACTTGTAGTACACGGTCGTATCGTACGATGGTGTAGCATGCTAAAAATCTGTCGTACGACGAGTTTGAACATTCGTAGACACGCTGCGACTTGAAGCAATTTTGTCCTATCTGTGTTTAGGGTTGCCAACCCTCTCAGATTCCAGAAATGTCCAGAATCTCGATTAAATATCAAACAGTCCCGGAATTTCAGAGGAAGCTTATTAGATTTTAGTTTATTTATTTATTTTTCCAATTTCTCTCGAGGATCTACCCCCACGAAACAACTTTACCATTAATTTTAGTGTAGAAATATTTACTTCTGTTCTCTTTGTGCAGTCGTCGCGAAGTTCTGCTAATAAACTATAGTTTTTCATCGATTCTTCTCCTGTACGTTCAATTTTGTGAGCAACTGTATATATTTCAGTTTTGGGCAATGCATCCCGGAATTGTCTCGGAAAAAGTCTCCAAATTATGTCGCCTGCAGGCCGTTCCAACGTTTCGACGATGATAATATGTAATGCGGTTGGCTCCGATTCGAATAGATCACGCTTCATGCGTCGTCTGTTGATAAAACGACTCGTGTCAGCGAACTTACATAACGGGGAGCTTTTTATCGATTTATCTCGAGAGGAAGATCGTTCCACATATACAGATTCTCAGTCGCCGTGGTGCAAACGAAAGTAGCCATTACATATTCATAAGGTTGCGGCAAAGGGTTAGGTTCGTCGTGTGGAACCTCCGCGCCTTCGTGGCGATTTTATTCGTGACCATTCTAATGCGTAACACTAGTAGCAGCGATAAGAAACCCGATGTCGCGGCTAATAGTTAACGCCAGCAACTGTCGTGTCAAGATAAACCCGGAATTACTCGAGTAATTAACGAGCGCCACCATAAAATATTACGGTCCCGTTGTTACCCGATCTATTATGGCAATAGTTCGGAGCAGGATAATGTTATCTATTCAATATTTCAACCCCGCTACGGTAGAGTTGAACGAGACAAAGTTTCTCTTTAATTCTATTGCCACGGTACGTTTGAGAGTAAAAGCGCTCGCTGTGTGAGAAACGGAACAGCTACCGTTCCCAACACTTTGTCACGTTATTTCACAAGGAACGCTGAGTTTAAAATGAATATTGTAATGGTACAGATAATTTTATATATCCACAAATTGATCTATTCTTTCTGTCTCATTTCTCGGTAATGCAAAGACGGGGTTTTATAAAAGATTATAAAAGATACGCCCTACTCATAATGGTTCAGAATGCAACCCAACGAATTCGCAAGGCTACTAATAATTTCAAACGCGTTCCATCGACTGATGAAATGCTCCTCAAACGTCCGCCTGTCCGAAGCTTCCGATTTGGTGAAGCGGAAGTGGAACGGGTTCGACTTTCGCCATTCTCCGTAAAGTGCAGGAAAGTGGCATGTCGCCTTGATTAGAAGTTCACGGGCGTACGAACAGGTGGAGATCGTAGAACGTACGCATTGTTGTTGCTCCCCACCCTCTCCCCCCAAATGTACAGAGTATACGGACATTCTCCTCAAGGTTACAAGAACGGTCCGTCGAAAGTGAAATTTCGTGATCGAGCCTAATTGGTCTTAATTGCGGAAAGATTATTGCCTCCGGAGCTGGGCTTCGGTTTTCCTTGGATTTCACCGAGCGCGGCTCTGACGCTCTCGTTTGACGGGAAATTAGAAAGTCCCGTAAAATTTAATGTTATAATGATTACAAACGGACGCGTTGTTGCTCTACACTTTGCTGATGGCGCGGCACATGATACGCGAACTGTTATGCAACACGTGTTATGCATGAAACGAGTGGCCCAATAAGGTGACCCTGCTGTAAGATAATCAGGTACGCTCCACGCCAAGGAGGAGAAAATGAGGACTCTTTGCTTCAGTCGTACGTAGCCGTCGAACGAAGGAAAGATTTCCATTGCTTTACTTCAAACTGTAACGGATAGCCATTCGCGTTCGGTCGATTTCGAACAGTAAACACTTTATTCTTAATAAAATCATTAGCGGGGTTAATTATTCATCGTTTCAATTCATTCTGTCGGTAATTTTCGGTAATTTTCAAATGAGACTCTCTTCTGAAATTTCCCTTTTTGACTCGTGTCACTTTTCTTATGAATGAACGACGTCATCTACCGGAAGCCTAGTAGGCTTTTCAATAATTGTCCTGTATTAAAAGGAAGTTTAAAAATGTTCGTTTAGGTGGGTGATTTGTTGGTTCAAAACCCTTAGACATGGACCATAGACTTTAAAAAAATCATTGGATAATCGCCGGGAAATATTGTGTTAATACTAAACACTTAAAATTAATCATTTGTATTCAAATGTGTATGAATACGTCATTAAAACTCAAAATATGATTATTGTCCCCCACGACAAAATTAACGCACTGTGCGTCGCTTTGTGTCACGAATTCTAGCCCACCCGGTATACAAACACTGTAGAACTATCTTGAACGTCTCCCGAAAGAAATCTAGTAGGTGTCTCGAATCGCATAGAGTGCCTAACCACAACACATTCCGTAGAAAATGGTTCGACATCGGGATATGGTAACGGTACCTTGTTGAAGTAACGATGCGTCGGGGTTGAAGGATGTTCGAAGAGATCCGCAAGAGATATCCTCGGCAATGAAAGACCGCGCGCACGATGGGTTTCCGTGTGCGACCGATAATAACGCGACGGACAGCCGCGTCATGAAAAATCTCCATTGAAAGAACAAACGAGTTACGCGGCGGACAGTGCGATTCAGTTGTCGCTGGTGTACAAGGAACGAGGTCTACGTGACGCAGAAGTCAATGGGGAAGAATGATTTAAGTAGTATCGTGTGGTTGGGTGGACTTGGAAAGGGGTCTTGCGCGTCAGATTAGGTACAGGAAGTGCCGCGATGGAACACGATGCCTGAGGAAATCATTTCTATCATTCGATTAATCCGAATCATTCTCGGCCGCCTCGCAGTATCTCGTTGTCTTAATCATTCTGTTTTTCTACTCGATCCGTCCGTCTACCTCGAAACGCTTCCAATGACTCGCGAAAGTATCTAGAAACTCTTGGCGATCGCAATATATTATTTACTAAACCGTTCTGCTTAACAAAATATTGCGAAAACATTCATGAACATTCTGCTTGAAAGTTCTTTAAATTTAATAAAAGTTGGGTAAGAGGATCAAATGTGCTCCCGAATCAAATTGACCTTTCTTCATACCTTTCGATAGGGGCAAGTTTCAAACCGGTACCCTAAGCACAAGGGTAGTTACAGGTTGAACTTGGTTCTAGGGAATTATGCTCCATTTTTATAGGCCCTTCTTCCATCGGAAAAGACTGAAAACGGAGAGACATATTTTACGGTTTGTTTTATCAGATGATCAAGCAAAATACGCTCCCCTAGTTGCGTTCCTATACAATTTAAAAAATCTGATACCCTTCTTCTAGACCTTCCTTTAATTGTAAAATGAAAAGTCTGGAATCGCGGTGGTTTCGATCGGTGGCGAGCCACTGTTAAACAATTATTTCCAACGCGGTCTCAAGCCTCGGCCAGCTCTATTTTAAGTGGAGTTCGTCGTGCTGCCAGCGAATTATCGACGCGGAGTCAGCTCCGGTGAGCGGAATTGCGAAAGAAATGTTAAGGCAAGGGGTTAACGTCTTTCACTTAAGACGACGGCGGTCGTCGGCGACATCAGTTTCATTGTTCCGCGGGTGCAGATTAAAATGACGTGTTCGCACCATTCCACGCATTGCAAGCGGATGACGGGTTTAGAAAGGGAGACACGCAATTCGCGAATACGGTTCGCAGTTCAACCGTGATTCTTTGCTCGGAAACTCCCCGGCGAATGTTGTCGCTGTGTAATTGGGGCTGCTAAGTGCCTGAAATTTTATAAGCGCTCACGTGCAGCAGACAGAGAGTGTCGCTATTATTCATCGGTGCGTTGACTCTCTGCACGTGCACTTCGGCCTTTCGAACGAAACGAGCCTACTCGGCGAAGGAGATCCCCGATTATTATCAGCCACGTTTGTCGCTCAATGGCCGCTAAACGGTCTCGTTTACATGGGCAACGTGACGGACGTACAAATCGCTCGCGATGCCATTTAGACACGCCTCGTACGTTCACCAATTTTTGCGGCGCGCATCGTCGATGCGCGATCCATTAGAATTTCGTTTGTCCTTCGTTCCCCGATCAAGATTTCTTGCTGCGTTCTTCGTGGCCGCACATTCCAACGCGTGGAACTTTTCGTGGATGTCAAAATAGACTCGCCGCGGAAAGAATGGAAAAAATGGCACTGTTTAAACCCTTTCGAGTGACGTTCTTTTCTGCGTCAACCGGTTTCAAATAGAACACTTTCAAAATGTGCCATTTTGACTTTTTTCATGTAATTCTCACCAATGCAAGAATGTTACTATGTGTACTGATAAGAAACACAGTCTCCCAAAGAGAATAGACGGATTGTTACTTTGCTGGAAGAAATACCTTACTATCCGCAACCGATTAAAACAATCAGGCAAGATGAACAAAATTTTTTAACGAAACATTCTCAGAACATTCTGAACGACCTAATACAAGGATGGCAGCTCCTGTTCGACCTTCAAACTGGATGAAAATTCTTTGCATGTTCTATCGTTGGCAGGACCTGCACGCAAAAGCTACACTGGTCCGTTTATCTTGGACTGTGGAAACCGCTATAGGAGTTACGAAGAGAGATTTACCTTTTATTTGTCCTTCGGAGACGATAATGAGTTTTATTATATAACGAAGTTTTTGCAGGATTTTCTATTAGGTCGCCGAATTAGCCTTTGCTTATCCTTGAAATGTACTGAAGATTTCTTACGTATAAATCTATGACAGTAATTAATCCTATCTTTCGTTGATGCGTGAAGTAATAGATCCGCATGTCTTTAGAAAATTCTTTTAGCTTGAGTTATGTAGAATCTGCATGAAGATCTAGCCATTAGTATGAAGCAGACTCATAACGGAGAATATAGATTGGAGTTAGATTGTCGAAAACGCAAACAGGGACGAATAAAAAAATTCTCGAACCGGCTCACAGTGGAGTATTTACCCCGAAAACCTATTTCAGAATTATTTTCTGACTTGCATGCATAATATAGTGGGTCGTTGGATTCGTCTTGACGTCAGCCACGACAATATGTAATAACAAATACGTGGTGGCATTTAAAACATTAAAAAATTGGTAGACTGATGTTCACATATTCCAATAGCACAAACAACTGAAATTCTTCATCTCACGCAAGATTTGAAAAATCGTATTTTGGCCAATGCTTCAATGTTTCATTACTCCACTGTGCGGCTAATGGTTTAGAATACTGAAACGCGATCGTGAAAAGGTACATACACCGTGCAGCACCAGACTGCTCCATTTGCCCAAGCGGAGCGAGAGTTCTTTTATTCAAACTGAAGCTATAAAATCAGACACAGCCGCTGCAACCTGTCCTTGGCTTTTTACGTCTCCTCTGCTTAAACCATTTTAGGAATATACACAGAGAACTGTGTCGTAGCCGGCATGCCGGCGAATAGCAGCGACGTCGTTAAAGTGCACGTGCACCGTGATTCACGAGCGCAATAATTGTGACGATCATTTATTATACCGTTCTATCTGCCACTCTTCTGACCCCTCTGTATCGATAGGAGATTCATCCAGGATTTAGAAACTGTAATACGGTATTCTATCCGTAACTGTTGGAAAGATCTCTTCTGTAACTGTTCAAATCTTATCCCCACCACTGAAGAGAATGGAACTAGTCTTGAGACCTTGGAACTAGTCAAGCAATAAACACGCTCGAACTTTCCTAATTGTTTACTTTTTTAATAGAACTTTTACCATCGCATTCGTCTCCATCTCCTAAATCAAATGACACTAAACACGACACAATTACGACCATAATTATTCGTGTAACAAGCGGACTTAAGAATTCGTCTATCTCCACCGTAAGGGTCAAGCTTTAAACATTAATCGCTTGTTATACGTGTAATTATAATTGTAACTATATCGTGTTTGGTATCATTTAATTTACAATTACTCCGGTTTCTCCAAAAATGTGTCAGCTCTACCCAGTCACCCTGAACTGTGACTGATCTTATGTCATTTATCATGTCTATTGGTGTGGAGGAGCTTCTCCCATTTTCATTCCATTCTCGCGTGTGCGGTCCGGATAAAATATTATTGGAGCGTAATATGTACATTTTGCATCGTCATTATCAGCGGGCGAAGCTTCGCACCGGCCGTCCGTACACGAGTTACGTCCGATAAGCTCCGAGGGTCAAGAAATCGGGATGGCACTTACCCTACCGGATCACACAAGTTTATTTCACTTCCGTTAATCAACATTCCCCTCCGCATCCTAAAGGCTCCGTTCCCCTCGCGACTCTAACTGTTATGGGTCACTGACTGAATGCTTGTTGCAAGACACCAGAAGATAACACGAGCTCCCAGTGTTGCCATTACCAATCACGGCTGCACTTGTTGCGACTGCACACTTGTTGCACCAACTCGTGCCCGTCTAAACAACGCTGATTACTTCGTTAACTACGGGCTAGCATGTGCCGCTTTACTTCTTTTCCAATCCCTTTGTTACCCATTTTTGTCGTGAATGCACGAAATCCGCAGTGTAATTATAACAAAGAAGAATCGTGACAAAACATGTGTATGTTGGAAAAGGAAAGAAAGGTAGACAATTTTTATTTGACACTAGAGCGGAGTAGGGTTAGTGGTACGCATTTTATTTTTGCGTACGTAACGAAATAAATTGTAATCGAAATTAACAAACTGGCGAATGTTTATAATGTCGATAACGCAAACAGACGTCGATAACGTAAATTTCTATTGAAATATTGATTAAAAGCTACGACGTTCGTCTTTTTGTTGTATTGAAATATGATTCTAAAAGCACTTTTAGTTTCTCCCGAATTTTCATGTTTCCGAGCAACTTTTCCAATTTTTTTTAATCTAAAAACCTGATTCGGACTACAACGAACATTAAAAAAAAAATTAGCCAAATCGGTCCAGCCGTTCTCCCGTGATGTCGTGAGCAACGAACAGCATTTCATTTTTATTATATAGAAGAAAGAAGAAAAGATAAAGATCCGCAGTCTACTGATTGAAACATATACGAAGTGTATTTTTAGACACTTTATACGCGAAACCGCCAGACGTCATTCATGTATTAAGATCAGTCAGCAACGTGATCGGCATTATCATAGCGGTGGTAATATCTCTGGCAAACGAATGCGTGGCATGTCGTTGACAGTGGATTCCGATAAATATTCGCCGACCGTGCAAGATCGCCTCTGTGCGTTACGAAATTTTTGTGCTATAGTCAATTTATTCGCGAACGACAACGGTCTTATCCTTGTTTTCTGGTGTATTAACATGGCCTCAAGGTCGATTCCCGAATAAACATAGTCTGGCTATTTTAGGAATTTCGTGAGTGTTTTTGAAAATTGCAAGTGAAATAATTATTCTCAATGGGCATCCTTGGAAATGTTTGAAAACCTAGAAATATACGAATATGGAACAATATCCACAGCAAGTTCCCCCCAGTATAGTGGTACAGAATAATATTTAGTTAGTAAACTGATACGAGTAACAAAAAGTCAAATGGTTTAATATAAATACATCCTCGACAAATTAATATAAAGTGCATAGCTAGATTAATATTCATATTTTATGTCGACGCTAGTTAAAATGTGTTTGAATGATCTAAAAAGTTCCTTTGCTGTTGCAGCGTTGCACTAATCAACAGTAGCGGATTCGGTGTTTTCCGCAGCCATCGAACCATGATCCCGTGACATCCGAACGATTTGTGTTTACGACACGCCACACTCACACGAATTACGCATGTGTCAATATTGGACACGGTTCCGTTTATACAACCGATTGATAACGAGCTTCTAGCGTTCGACTTTGCGCGATGCGTTTCGTCACACCACTCACCGCATACTCATCGTCGCCGCTTTCCGTAAAACGTGAACTCCAGACGTACTTGTATTGATAGTACACTTCGGAATATTCATTATTATTGGGCAGCGGATTTTATGCAGTTATGACAAACATGAATAGGTGTGAAACAATGGAAACGTTCCAAAAATTAAAAAATATTGTTACATCATTTGTTCACAGGAAAATAATTTCACTTCAGTTTGTTGCAAATCAGATATAACATTTTGATTTTGCATGAAGATCCCCTGTTTAATTATTACACGTCTTGTTAACTATGATTCACGTTCGATGCTTGTTATTCAGTAGCTCGTGTACTAACATCTGGTTTAAGTGAATATTGTAGACAGTGTTGAGTATTTTATGCGTACAGGCATGTCAGAAACTAGTGATGACATGGAGAAAATATATTTTTACCAACTTTTACTATAAAACTTTTAAAAAATGTGAAATGTGCTATTCTTTTGTCCCGGAGTGCAAATTGTTTAAACCGTAGCACAATTTCGACGAAGCTTCGTGACGCTCTCATATCAGTTCAATTGAGAATACTTTCCACATTTGCGTAAATTATTCCACAAAAGTCTGTCGTAAACTGTACGCAAACATCCGCAGTTTAGTGATGGTAAAGTTATGCGCGATGCGTCTTTAATTGAACTCCGGTGGAAAACGTCAGTGCAAGAGGCAGAGACGATCATTTAAAATGGAAAGTATCGTTACAATTTGAATTTCTGTTATATCCTGTCCACAGTTTCGTTATTATTAAACCGCGGACTCGAAGCATGAATGAAAAAGAATGGAAGAAATTATTACTTGGCGCTTGTTTGTTGCAGTTGATGCAAACAATTTTGATTTTGCATGAAGTTCCGCATTTTGCATGAAGTTCCGCAGTTATTTAGAAAGCACACGATTATATATTTATATAAAATTGTACGAGAGTGAAAAGGAGAGTTCTCATCAAATAATAATAAAAAATTAATCCTGTGTACAATTAAGATTTGTAACAAATCGTAACTTTACCATTTTAGTCTACAAAGTAAGTTGAGCAGTTTACGCTTGAAACGAAAG
The DNA here is from genome assembly GCA_028455765.1 of Lasioglossum oenotherae. Classification (NCBI taxonomy): domain Eukaryota; kingdom Metazoa; phylum Arthropoda; class Insecta; order Hymenoptera; family Halictidae; genus Lasioglossum; species Lasioglossum oenotherae. The sequence goes on along the minus strand of CM052282.1, from coordinate 828,982 downwards.
TACTGAAAAATTGCATATAATGAGTTTGTACAACAATGTTTGACTAACGAAACAGTGTGTTAATTACAGTAACAACAGCTTCCGATGCAATGCGTCCGGAGGCCTATTCGTTAATTGCTCGAGCCGCGGTTATCACAAAACGAGCAACAAAATCAGCGTGCCCTCAATTTCGCCGAGCAGTTTTGCCGCTTTTGTCTCGAAACGAGCGAAACCAGATTTTTACAATCACGCGGGGTCCGTCGCTTATTATTTCCATGCCGGTGTTGTTATTTTTCACCGAGCGAGGGAAGACTCCTCGCACTCCTTTTACATCCTCGGCAATCAACCTGGCATTTACCGAGGCATTTTAAATATATCCTCAGAATCCCCGTGGCATAAGATCAGCCAGTTCCCGCGATCGCTTGCATACATTCGAAATCTAACGAGTTACCACTATTATTGAAAGAACAAAAAATGTCCTTTCCCAAGGATACTTTCTTGTCTCCGGCATATTAGCATACTTGCGCCGGCACGCATAGGACTTGGACCGGCCATCGATGTTTTCACGCCACAATACGCACAACGAACAAATTTATTCGGGGATTATAAATATTCACGGGAGGACGTCATTGTCTGTACACTATCGTCCAAATGATGGAGCAACTTTTCGTCAAACGAAAACACGCCAGACGTTTTTCTCTTCCAGGAGGCATTCTGGTTTGGAAGGTCAGTTTCTCAACAATTTTTTGGAATTTTTTTCCGAGGAGCTATTTAACATTCAGCATTAGGATTTTGTAAATATATCCAGGCGTGTTCGAAGTACATAAATTATTCTTTTAAGTAGAAACAATCACGTGTGTTATCTTCATGGAGATCTTCATGCAAACTAACAATTTTCCACCTGAATTGCAACAAACTGGAGTGAGATAGAAAGTCATTTTCCGTTATAATATGTTCAATAAAATTCTTCTACTGTTTTTGCTGTTTTAAATTACACGTATCCATGTTTGTCATAAATCTATAAAACCCACCGTCTAGTTATACATTCTTCTATGTTCTTAATCAATATGAATATGCTTACTCATTCGAGCACATGTTGTCAGAATAATTTCAAGAAATCTAAATCAATTGAGCGTTGTAATTTTTATAATACAATGTATACCAGTCATATCTTGTGCTCGCGCGCGGTACGGTTAGTAGTTGAAGCATTAGGTGTCGAACAGTGTTCAACACTTGTGAATGTCAGTGTATGCCCGATCGCGTAATCGCCTGCTCAAAATACGAAAGAGAAGATTGCTGGACCTTGAATGAAACTATAGACCATTATCCTTGATGCAGGTATCTTTTATAACACTGTGGTTAGAAGTGCTCGTGTAATCCCGAGCGTTTTATCATTTTGCAATGTCACCGTCCACTCTTCGTCGGCGATTATTACAGCGAGCGTGAGAGAGAGAGAGAGGAAGGAGGGGAAGGAAAAAAGGGAGAAAGGTCCTCGACAAGGCTGAATAAATAATTGCCCGTGTACGCTTTAAAAGTCTTCTAGTGACATTTTCACAGACGAGCCGCCGCTGTTTGTTTGCAGGCTCGATGAGCCGCGGGAATGCGTTGTTCCTCGCAAATCGAGGACCATCTTGCGCCACAGATTGCGGGGGAAGAGCGTCTAAAGAAGATCTCGTGCCGCATGAGAAGCCAATCGCGAAGATCTCGACGGGAGTCACGTTTTCATCGGCAACGGGTACGGTTTGCCGGTTTTGCAACTCCCGCATACTCTTCCAGAGTTCATCCTTTCAGAACAAATCACGCCGCTCGCTCTTTCGCCAGACTGTTTACACTTTTTCGCCGGAGCATTCTACCATTTTCCTTAGCACGCATACAGCCGGTCGGAAAAGTCTCCGCGTTCCCTTTAACCTCGCGACCCAACTGGTGTACTGGGGTCTCTGATGACCGCAGCAAAGTTGCTATGTTCATTAAATTAACGTAGTATATGCGTTTGAAGAATGCAACTCGCATTTCATGCATTATTTTCAGAAGAAGCTGCACATAATTATAATTATTTTTTATTGTTTTATTTATTTTATTAGAAATTTTATTAGAATTATTTTATTAGAAATTATTATTATTTTATTATTTTTTTTATTAAAAAATTTATTAGAAATTTTATTTATTTATTTATATATATATATAAGTATAATTATAATTAATTATAATTATGAATACACTTCTCATTCATTCTCTTATGTCTCGACCGCGGATTTGATGAATTCACAATAAAACTGAAAGTTTTTGTTTTGGATATAAAGCCGCAATCTACTCACGTGTCTTACAGTTCCGTCGCGGGGTGTAGCAGCGAAGCTGTGATCGAACAAAACGATTTAGTTTCGCGTTGGAATGAGCCGTGGCAAGAAAGAGACAGCAACGCAAGAAATAAATCATACGCTCGCGATGCAAATTGCGATCAACGAGCAAAGTGTCAGCAACACGGATCTCACGAGTCGTCCACAGCGTCGAACAGATCCGTGCAACCCGGCATATGAATCCCGTTGAATCATAAGCGCGTTCCAATCGCCGACGACGGTACAAATGAGCACGTCGACACGGAACAAGTCCGTGTTTCCATCATCGTTTTACGATCCAGCCACGATACACTCATACGGGGGGGCAATAACAATGTTTCAGCGAGGCAACGTACGAGAGAGCCCGTAATCAATCGGTGCCGATCGCGGCCAATGACGTGTAAGGTCGCGGCGCTCGCCGAGCGACTCGCTCCGATAATCGGTTGAAAGTACGAGTTCCTGATACAATTTCTTGCAAAACTCGTGCGTCGGTGCACTATTCCGAGGCTTGTTCCTGCTTGAAAATCAGGGTAACCGGCATAAGGACGGCCGCCGGTCGCCCGCGATCTCGCACGTGTCCGCTGTCTCTCTTTGTTCGACGCGGAGATCGCGGAGTCGAACTCTGGGGCCAACGTGAAAGTGCGACACACGATGCCAATGATAAATGTGCCAAGAAACACGCGGATAACCGAGCGCGGTCTACCTCCCTCTCTCTCTCTCTCTCTCTCTCTCTTTCTTTCTCTTTTACGAGACACCGTGGTGGCCATTGCACCTGCAACCGTTCGTTTAGAGCCACGAAACTCCGCAAGATTGATCGGAGTAATAAGTCGATCCTAATGAACTCCGCTCGAACGATACGTTCGGCTGACTCATTGCGAGTTATCGGCTGACTCGACCGCGAGACGAGATTCTACAATCAATTTGTACTGGCCAGCCTCGGCAGTTGCACCTCGATAGACAGCGAACGTCCTTTGTTAGGGCTATCCGAAAGCTATGTTCACACTGAAGCAACTTAATAGGAACATTTACCCTACGTGTAAGGTTCAAGGTTACTTTATTTTAACAAAGACTTAGGGAAACATGGAGAGGATGCCGTCAGCATCCTAGCTCAAAGTAAGACCAGCTCGATTATAGCCATCAAAGAATTTTTAATGAGCATGGGCAAGAAACCCTGATCGCTGATAGGGGTCTAGAATTAAGTAGAGTAAGATAAGCAAAAGGAAAAATGCCCTTGCTTCTCAAGTACCAAGTCAGCTTGGGAAGAAGTGAAGGGAGTAAATGTGAAAACGATATATGTAATACATTTAAAAATTGAAGACTGAAAACAGTTTTAAGAAGAAGGAACCCCTAGATAATAATAATTACATGGTACAATATTAAGGAAAAGGGACCTCTTTGTACTACCAGGCAGCTGTAGGATAAATTAAGACACAAACAAAACGAAATTTATGTATTTCTTTTTTTAGAAATAAGAAATATATTTTTGTTAAACAACAGCGACGTACAAAGAAGAAATAGATAGACCGTAAAAGATGTACACTAACCCTACATGTATCTTTACAGTTTCAGCAGTCGTAAATTGAAAAATTTCGAACCCGTGGTAACAGCAGGTTTGTCGAAAGGACTTCTCGATTCACTGATTTCCTATGATTAAGTCACATCGACGCAGCATCGCGCAATACCTACTCATTGTCCCAGTCACTTTTTCTTTTCCCACAACGGTGTTACACTTATCGCGGGTAATAAACACGCGTACCAATAACCGCACTGTTTTATACGTGAATGAGCACCGTCGACGAAATCGTTCGTTCGTTCGCTGAAATATATCCCGCCATTGGGCAACGTTCGGGGTATAATTTTTAGTATGACGCGTGCGCGCCAATATCGCGGCAAACTGCACCGGAGAAAGTGTAATAAAGCTAACGAGAGTTCATCGTGATAATTGATTATGAAACGGATCACTTTTGACCGCTTATAGTGTAATTGTGATTTTAGACTGGCCTCCGACTGCGAACGCTGACTAACGATTTCTGTGTTTCTCAAGCTTATTGTCCAATTAGGTCTGGCTCTCGAGAATATTATGTTATAAAATTCACTCGCTGTAGCTGATAATTTTAATATAATCAAGATACTAATCTTTGTTGAATTTTCGAGGAAGTATCTGTTAATTTTAAATGTGCTCTATATTTTTCAACTCTCACAGCGTGTTACTGTTCGCAATTATACAACTGGCAATAAATTTTCGGCCAGACACCGTGATAGAAACTTGCCGAGAGGTAACAATCTCTGAGATGAAGGGAAGGGAAAGATGACAAATTGGTTTAATATAAAGTAGATACACAAAGGATAATTAATTCCTTTAGTATTACTTACATCCTGGTTGAATACATCCTGGCACTGAAATAATTGATTTATTATTTAATTGAAATAATCCGTAATTTGAGTACACGGTAACTCTTAGAAACTGAAGGTAAAACTTTTATCAGAGTTCTTTCACTGTTTCCATTAATGTCCTAGTGTTCACGAATTTTTTGCAAGTACTCAGGGTCACGCGAAGGTCACAGCGTTATAGGTAAGGTTGGATACATCTTGATCTCTGCTATCGTATAGCAATGACGAAATATTTCGTTAAAAAAACTCCGATGACCTTGAAGTGTCGAAGAATACGACCTTGAGAAAACCTTTATCCCATCACAAATAATGTTTCCCCTTGTCATTTTTCTCTGTCATGATAGTATTTCTCGATTAGAACACTTCACAAAAATTTGCATTCTGAAATCGATCATTTCTCACGTATATGGAAATAGAATATAATCAAATTACAGCTCTGAGCTCGAAAGAATGGTGTTCGATCGAAAACTTATTGCCAGGGGTAGTGTAATGTAATCGTGCAACGAATTAAGAGATTAGGGTACAAAGTATCCAGCGATAATTGCTAGCCTGAAGACGCTAGAGCTCACTGAAAGTGAAATTGCGGCAACGCAGCCTTGGACTCGTTGTATTATACTTAGGGGAGCAGTAAGCTTATTCTAGTTACCCGTGAATCTCTATGCAATTGTTCGGCAATGTCGCTACGACCATAGACGCCACAAAATTGTTCGTTATTTGCGCCGGCTCCGTAATCATTTACACAGCCTGTAATAATGAAATACGATTGACTCTGTTAATGGTTGCTCGCGACAGAAACGTATGGAACCCCAAAAATAAGCGATTAATAAATTTGGGGTAACACAAGGGGGATGTTTTGAACCCCGTTTCGAACACAGGTGGCGAACACGTGCGAAAACAGGGCTTATGATTTGTGCTCTAATTATACAGATGCCGCGTTCCCGCGAACGCTGAAGCTAGATTTTAATAGCCTAGCAAAGTTCTCTTTGCTGCTTTCAAATACAATTTCGGTATGTAAAAATTATCTAGGGGCTGCCTCTACACCCTCCCCCACCCTTACACGGATCCTTAACTTTTTACTACACTTTATTTTCTTGTAATTTTTGTAATTTCATACAACGTTATTTGATCTTAGCCCGTACAGCCCCTAAAGTCCTCCATAAATCCGCCACTGTATCGTATAGATTACTATCTAAACTTTCTTTCATCCGTCCCTGTATAAGAATTCAAAGTAGAAACAATCGAAGTTCGGTCCACGTTGAAAGAACCTCCTTGCCCTCTTCTACTTTTACTAAATAAATGGAGACAAAAAGTGGCTCGATGTTGCTTCCGTGTGGACATAGCTTTACGTTCCTATAGAACCGATCGGACGTTACCCAATGCGTAAACGAATTTCGGGATTGCCACTGAAATGTGGTTTACGCTGGTCGACACTTTTCGAAATCGTACGAGAACATCTCGTGCTCGCCTGCCAAAAACGAAGTGGGCATGTGGGTCAAGGCAGACGTTGAAATTACTCTTATTAATGACTTCTGACTTCGGTGATTGATGACTCCATTCAAGTATCACACTTGACTGTGGCACCGTAACCGAATACAAATGATTCGAAACGAAACCACCATAGAGCCATTCACGATACGTGATACACTAGTGCAAATATAATTTCAATGAAATTACGCTACGCATTAAGTTGTGTACGTATTGTGTACGCTTAGTTGGTTTAAAGAAATGAATAAACAAAATGAAAAGTACACTAGCGCACGTAGAAATCGCAACATGAAATTGAATAATATTTTGTGTCTGTAAAAAATGGAGATATGTCTAGCTTAGACCTCTTAACTTGTATAAATTTTAATGGGATTGTGTTATTATTAGTAGCCTGCGGAATTTTCTATCTGAATTGCAACAAATCAGAGTAAAATAGAAAGCTATTTTCTGTTTTAATATGTTTAATAAGCTGAAAATAATAGAACAGAACTTTTAAACTCTTCTAATAGTCTTGTTGTTTTCGATTACACCCACTCATTGTTGTTATAAACGCATAAAATCCGCAGTCTAATTATTAGTTTGTAAGAAATACACTAAGACAGTGTTAAATGCCATTGAAGAGTCAATATTTCCATTGTACGATGCACGCTTCTCCGAAGTTTAAACGCATATAGATCGTTGATGATTAGAAAGCAAGTTTTCATGTATCTAATATAGGCTACGTTCTCGCTACTTTATATCTTCTCGATGTTGTAATTCTTGCGCGTGACCGTAATAGTCCGTGTTAGATTTAGAAAAAAGTTGTAGAGATCTGCATCAACCGTAAATTGAAATTTGTATCGGTTTTCTTTGGAGCAAAGAAGTAACGTTGCATAAAATTTCTGAATGTTTTATCACAGCAACAACGCACATTTCTAGGACATTTTTTAAGGAGAAAACTTTGTATATAGTTAATAATACACTCCGTATACATGGTGTCGACGTTCTATTAGAGTACTGCACGCGGACTTACTCAATACTGGAGTGCAGAGTGCAGGACGGCGGCGATTATGGTCGCAAGCCTCGTCAAATTCGGGCATTGATTAGAAACTTGGGCTCGGTCGACCCCAAAATATTGATGCTCATTGTGGAGCAACACGCTGCAAGCTGCAACCCTAACGATCGTGATATCGCGAGCGAACAATGGCCGACGCGGAATACTGAAGTTTGTTTCAACATGGTCTCTCGAGGCGAAAGAAGCGGCGAACGGGAAAGACCTGCTAATTGTAAGAATTTAAGGACACATTATGTAACGGAAACTGTTTCTCGTACAATGCACAATTCGTTTGCTGTAACCGACTTGACAAACGATTCAGATAAAATTTTATTGTTTGTCTGTTTTAATAGTGTCGTGTTTAAGATGTTAATTGTCAAGCGAACATAAATGTGCCAATCTTTCGTTGAAGTTTCGCCGTCATGTGCTTCCGGGAACCAACCTGAATTCTCATTTATACCAGTACGAAATCAACTAGTTATCCGAGGATCTGGCTGCTTAGCTACTGTGCAGCATAGACAATAGCTAAACAAAGCAGAAGAATTTAATTAAAAATCTTCCCTTATCTTCGACGAAGTGTGCGCTCGTTATAGCAACCATTTCACAAAGTATCCTTAAGATCATAATTACACCTGATCCAATATCCACGATACAATTAAGCGGATAGCTTTGATGATATCAGCTGCCATTAATCAGCTAGTGGCTCAACTGAAACCGAGTCACGTGTCTGCCGCTAAAATGCTAACGTCACCTGTCTAAATTTTATGCTGCACGATTCAGACCCTTCCTTCTCGTGGCATCGTGGATGCATGCGTTCAACACGAGCATATTCAAGTGCCTTCTATTTGTATTTCTTGATAGGATTACAAAGGTGGTCCGCGGATTGTGACAAGCCTCCACTAATCTCGCTGCTATTATTATTGCCGTTAATACAGCTTCGTCGCGCGTCAATGAATTGGAATACCAACGAAGAAGTAACACGTACGTTATAGTTCTTAATAACACAGTTTCTCCCATTACAAGATGTATACTCAACTTTTTCTACAGTAATTTCCAATCCAATCAAACGAGATTCTTGTCGTTTTCATTCACGTTTCTCTTTAATACTAACCATACCGGTCAAATGACGGTTTTCACATCTTCTATTTAATAACGATTGTGATTGCGAGGATTAGAAATTATTCGATGAATCTCTTCGTTCATGTTCTAACAAAAATTCTGAGCAAACTAAACAAACTGGAATTTTCAAAAATATCTGTCACATTTTGTGCAAGGCACGGTGTTTCGAGTAATCAGTTTAAACGATCAGCTATTTCTATATAGAGAGAATTAAATAAAAATTATTGCATAAGAATTTGACAGGGTGTAACTATGACCGAATAGTCGAATGCGTCCGTCTCACAAGAGTCAAATCATTCTGAATATTAAAACGAATAGCTCGGAAAGGGTACGTGAAAATATACATTTCAGCTCGGGGCGTTGCATCATCACAATGATCGAATCGGAGAGCCAAAAAAATTCACGTGTACCGACGTAATATTCCTTGTGAAAGCGACCGAAACGTCACGGTAACAGTATAGTAGGTATACAGTATGTATCGGCGGCTGCAAGCGTTGACAGACTCACCTGATCGTCTCAAGGATTCTCCATCGCCTCTCGTGCCTCGTAGATCATTCAATGTCGCAGGTGCGCGGATCTACCGGCGGAGCATCGAATCATCGCCCCTAGCGTCTTCATGAAACCACACGGATCTCGTTCAACACACTCTTCTCTGTTTCTAGATCGAGTGCCGAACATCGATCGAACAAACCACCATCGATCCGACACCACCAACTTCGACCGGCCAGAACAAACTATTTTCGCAGTGTCCGTGTCGAAATCCTTTTTAAATCGGCGAAATAGGTGGCAGAGATTCGACTCGGCGGATCACGCTGGTCTCCATAGATCCTAGCGATCGTCAATGAAACTGTCAGCCGTCGATCGGCGAGCTGGATCGTACCCCGACCGATCGATCGATAAAGATCGTTACGCGGGGGCCTCAGGCTTCTGATCGATTCATTGCAGAGTTAGAACCGCGTTTCTTCTCGTTGCTCCCTGAACGGGGATTGTGTACGTCCTCCGCCGCGAGAACCGATCGATCGATCACGATCGATGCCGTTCTCCGCTCACGATCGCGACGGACCACGATCTCACCGTGAGCAGCGGATCTCCGCGACTGCGGCTACTTCGTATCTACTCGCGGCGAACGATCGCCAGTGAATGCGTGCGCGCGCGTGTTCCTCTCTGTTTGATAGTGTGCACGGCCGTGTCGACGCACCAGACGTTCATGTTAATAATGCGAGCGCCCGCGCGCGCTCACGCATTCGTGATAGGCAGGACAGGGGAGGAAGGTTCTACCGATCTACCTTCGCAATGGGTGGTACACTTGGGACGAAGAGGATCCTTCTCTTCGAGAAGATCGAACCGCGGGCGAACGATCTAGCCGTCCATTTGGTAAAAAATTATGACTTGTATCATATCGGTGTTTAATGCCGAAAATGTCGATACACATCCAGCAACCAGTAACGAAAACTGTATTCATTTCATCGAATTTTTTCATGTCCATCCACATTTTGTTAAATGAAATTCTGGCCACCTCTTAAGGAGATAATTGAACACAATGCAACGATTTCGTTTTATCATAATTAGACTGCGGATCTTTATGCATTTATTGCATCTGAAAAGTTTAAAAAAATGCTAGAATATAAAATTCGACACAATTCAATACAATTTTTATGGATTTCAGAACTACAAAGTCTACTGCCACTGAAAATAATATCTTGTTTGCTTCCATTTTCTTCAAATTCGTCTAGGAGAAATGTTGTTTTGATACACGATAATGCAACGCCTATTTTATATTGTTCTGAATATGTACATCCATTAAACGACAATTGCAATAATTTCTTGGTATATATGTATGTTTCCGTTTCGTTTTCGAATACGCACGATGCAAATGATAAAACATTAACGAACAAATACAAGGAAACTTTTGGAACAACTAATAAATACCTTCCACTGTTTTAGCTCTACTATCGGGGTCTTACTCCGGGGTTCACATACGTCACGCCACGGGAAGATCGAGGATCTTGGGTCTCAGAAAATGGTTGATTTCTATCGGAGTCTCCCGTCGCTCGAGGTGAGAAATGAATGCATTATTTATGATTTTTAACTTATCAACGGAACGAAAAATATAAATATTAATGGCAACATAAATATTGAAGCAGCTAACGTATCCGTTGTCTTGTGCGTTTCAATTGAGCCGCACGTACTCGAATATATTTCCAAGAGAAGATATTTACAAAAAGATTTTGAATTATCAATTAGGCGACCTTGAATAGTCTAGATATCGTCACGCACAGTTTTTTAGAACGAGGACATTTTGTTAGTTAGCAGCCTGCACGTATCTTTCCGTTGATACATACTTTCATTGTGCTAGCTAGTGACTAAGGAAAAGGATCATAAAAAATGGAAGTTTCAAAGATCAAAAAGACAAAGAGATACCGAAGCGTTGATCAGTGTCAGCGTAGGGAGATCGTTATCGCGGGGAGCAGCGCGACACAAAAACGGTGTAAATATGCACGCGGCGGAACAAGGAATACAAAAGTGTGGCAATCGTTTCACTTTTGAAACTTCATCGAGTGTTGCAATAAACGGTAAACGATCTCGTATTTCGTAACCGTTGATCCGATTCGGCTCATTACGCGCGAGCTTCCTTCTTACGGCAGCTCTTCTTCCTGTCGTTTCCCAGATAACAATGAGGCATAATTCGCGATCCATTGGAGCTCAGCTTCTCCTCTTACGATCGGCGATAATAAAAACGGCATTGTTTTCACCTTGTCATGTCCAATTCGTTCTCTCTTTGCCCGCTAATTACGTAAGGTACGATAACAATCACTTTCTATAACGTCGTTCATAGCGACACGAAAAATTATATGATGTGGTACAATAACTTCTACCATCTTGAATATTTCCGTTATTTGTAATTTGTGATAATATTAAAGAATATTACGTTCAGGTATAAACAACGTTCATTGCTCTTTCTGGAATCTGCAGCGGCTCGCGAAAAGGCTGACGACATGTAAATTCTATATTCTTGCGCAAACGTGTATACGAAACACACGCACACAATGCCCACGAGGCGTGTTTTATCAAATTATTTAAAAAAATGTGAACGGTGGCCAATTTTAAAACGAATTCATAACAGCGTGTGAAACGTATGAATTCGATATGAAAAGATGATGAAATGATACGATTCTCGTTTCCTGTTCGACGTATCTGGTCTTTATTCTTACGTAACGATTTGTGCGGTTTGTTGTGCCTCTGTGTTATTCATTTTTACTAAACTATATGGCTGAGAATTAAAATCATTTTTCTAATATTAATACTTTACCTGCCGGAAGCCTACGAGCAGGCTTTTCAATGACTGTGTGAAATGTATGTAAAAAGAGCTGAATAAGTTTCTTTCAGACAATAATTCCAGAAGTAGGACTAAAAATTTGTTGAACTATAAACGATATTGCTGTCGCTTTCAAACAATTTATTGAGAAATTCTCAAGTATTGATCTTTGTAAGCGGTGTGTTAAACTAACAATTTAGATTTTTACTTTTCATACTCCTTGCCGACTGCACTATTGCATTTATGAAAAAATTACATCTTGGCATGTTTTCTTCATGATGGTACTCGAAATTGAACCCCTATCTCAATTTGTCTGATATGTCCTCATTGTCTCGCGAATTAATTAATCGTTTATAATGAAGAGTTAATGTAACGCTAACCTCGATAACTATTAGGCAATCAAACCCGAATGATCAGTTTGATTTCAATAGCCTGCGCACACAATTATTCATGTATACAACGTACATTATACCGTTCCAGTAGCTTATCGAATGAACAAGCTTTATTCCTTCAAGCTAATTCGTTCCCACATTTATTTTACTGCATCTACATTGGGCGTGAAAACATAAAGTCTTTGAAAGGATATATTTACTAACACTTGTCCCGTATACAGAGGTACGTATTCCTATAACTTCGAACATTTTTTGAACCATTTTTTGAAAACCAGCACAAGCAATGAGGATTAGATAAACTTTTTTGATTTCACTACTTACTTCTCTGAAACCTTTTACGTAAATGCAATTCCAGATACGCATAGCCAATTAAGATGCAGAGAAGTAGCAAAATACGCCCGCGCACGAGGCCTGCCTCCTCTCAGCAGCTGCTGTGTATTCCGAACGAGTAATGATCGCGACCTTGAAGAATACTAATCATCCGTCTAACAACGTCGTTGGGCCACCACGCTTCCGGTAGTCTCGTATCAATCGAATTGTAACCGCGGCTCGTCTAATTAGCGTATCAAGACATAGTCGCACGAAAGCCCGAGGCCGCTACAGTTGTGCAAATATCATCGGATTTCGCAATGGCTGCCAACGCTTGGAACCGTGAAAGTTTCTGATACTGCGACTGGAAGCGAAAGAAATGGCTGTCGGTATCAGGCGACTCCGCGACCGCCGAAGAAAATGCTTAACCGATCGTTAAGTAACGTTACAACGCGTTACGTGATTCGAGAATTTTTCGACAACATTTTGCGCCTCCAATGGAAAGGCTTACGGGATCATAGATCGATCCTATCGAGCTTTCTTTACAATGCCAAATAAAAAACAGATACTCCCCCCTGCTTTCCCCCTTGAAATTCTTGTTTTCGACTTTTTTAATATCTTTCATACTTTTCGAGATATTCGGCTGGAAAGTTTTCAAATGAATACCCTGTATACATACATACATATATAAATCCTAAGGCTCACAAGCAACTAATAAAATTCTTAAATCTCTTTTACTTAGGTAACTAAATACTTTTTCAGTACAAAGAACTGGTAATTCGGGAAGGCTTTCGAAGCAAGAACGTAAAAACTTATTCCTAACTTGTTCCAGTAACTCTTCTCTTTCTACCCCTCTTCCAAAACGACTATCTATCATACTAGCATATATCGGAAATTTTGTCTTATAATCGTCTGATTTAAAAGCCAGTACTATACTTTCATTTTTTGCTAATTGACTTGTATTTTTTGTCAAGATATCGTAAAAAGAAGCATAGCTATTATCAATCTTCTCGCTCTTCATGATTTCTATTTCTTCTTCACATTCGATCAGAAAATTATTGATTTCACGATCATTACTAATCCACAGCAAATTTCTTTCACTTACATGTAAACCTGCGGCTCTTACCTTAGCTATGTGCTGTTTAAGTAACTTGATAGTTGCAAAATTCATAAATAGTACCGTAGAATCTTCTTTTACATCAGCTCCATTAATTAAAAGCAGTTCGGTCATTATCGTATCCCTTTTTTCAATAGCATAAACTATTGCAGTTTTTCCCTGACTATCTTTAACATTAACATTAGCTCCATAGTTTATCAATAGTTTGGCCACTTCCACTTGATACTTTTTGACTGCACTATGTAGAGGCGTAAGACTTTCTCCAGATCTTGAACTGTCTAACATGTTGACATCGGCACCATACGTCAATAGGTCTTCAACAATTTTCAGGCTTCCATTCTCAACAGCAGTACATAGTAAACTAGGATCTCCTTTTATATCAGCTCCGTTTGTTAAAAGCAGTTTCGTCAATTTTGTATCCCTATATTGAATAGCGTAAACTATCGGAGTTCTTCCCTTACCATCTTTAACATTAACATTAGCTCCATACTTCATCAATAGTTTGGCCATTTCCATTTGCTTCCCCTTAACTGCACTATGTAGAGCCGTAAGATCTCTTCCAAATCTTGAACTGTTTAACCTGTTAACATCAGCACCATACTTCAATAGGTCTTCAACAATTTTCAGACTTCCATTCCCAGCAGCAATAGATAGTAAGTTAGGATTATCTTTTATATCAGCTCCATTAGCTAAAAGCAGTTTGGTCATTTCTGTATCCCCATTTTGAATAGCGTAATCTATTGGGGTTGTTCCCCGATCATCTTTAACATTAACATTAGCTCCATAGTTTATCAATAGCTGGGCCACTTCTACTTGATACGTCTTGACTGCACTATGCAGAGCTGTAAGATCTCTTCCAAATCGTGATCTGTTTAACCTATTAATATCAGCACCATACTTCAATAGGTCTTCAACAATTTTCAGACTTCCATTCCCAGCAGCAATAGATAGTAAGTTAGGATTATCTTCTATATCAGCTCCATTAGCTAAAAGCAGTTTGGTCATTTCTGTATCCCCATTTTGAATAGCGTAATCTATTGGGGTTGTTCCCCGATCATCTTTAACATTAACATTAGCTCCATACTTCATCAATAGTTTGGCCATTTCCATTTGCTTCCCCTTAACTGCACTATGCAGAGCTGTAAGATCTCTTCCAAATCGTGATCTGTTTAACCTATTAATATCAGCACCATACTTCAATAGGTCTTCAACAATTTTCAAATATCCTTTCTCAACTACAGTATTCAGTAAACCAGGATTATCCACATCTTCAGGGTGTATAATAAGATTATGTTGCAGAAGAGTCTCGAACATCTTTTCACACATTTTTCCTCTGCAGAGTACTACGGTTTTAACCCGACAGTGCCCAATGTGAATTTCTGAAACGAAAGTGTTATTGAGTGTTCGTGGACCCCCAGTGCAAAGTAATATTTGTACTTAATGTTTTATGTTTATTATAAGATTTAGGGTGTTAGGAAAGAGAAAATCTGGTCACTAGGATATAGATGAGATAGTGCTTCTGGCAGAGGATGAGAGGGGTTTGAAAGAGATGATAAAGAGTACAAGAAAAGACAAAGATACTGAGAATCTGAGAAGAAATAGAGAAATGATAGATAGCATACCTCAGTGATAGGGATTTGCTGGACAGCTTCTGTTGCTTTGATTATTAATGATGTGGCGTCGGTCTGGCTAAATTTTCAACCACTGTCCACGCGCTCGTCCAGTCCTTTAGGTCCGTGCCACTCCAAGTTAGTCCAACCTGTCATCAGATTGGTACCAAAACTGGTTTATATTGGTATTATATATTGGTATATTAGATTGACGTATCTACCAGAAAAAAGTCATGAAAACAAATTCGAAAGACCCGAAAAAATAATACGATTTAGCCGATGTCGTATAATGTTGAAACATTAGTGATCAAAACTTTGAACGGCTATATCTCGAAAATGAAAGTATGTGACAGTATGACATGCGGCGTTCTTCCTGTCGACAGATATATACTATGGATTGAAGATGCTTGAAATGATTTGAAGAAGGCTTTGACAGTTGTCAATGTTGACAATCAGTTGACAATGTTGACTTGATGCTGCTTGATGCGTCGCCACTGGTCATGCGAGCCGCTCGCTTCGTGCTGCTTCGTGCGAGTACTCGTGCAGTCAGTGATGCCAGAATCATGGGTCGTGGGTTTTTTCCCCTCCGCTCGCTCAGCCGACTCGACCCCCCACTCTGACGCACCGTCGTCGCCAGGTTGCTTCTACTGCGCACGCGCCACACACGAACGTATCTCTATCAGAGTATCTCGGCAGAGTAGACGACGGTGCGTGGCGACGATGGGCGTCAAAGTGGGGGGTCGAGTCGGCTGTGCGAGCGGAGGGGAAAAAATCGACTACGCGTGATTCTGGCATCACTGCGTGCAGTCACTGATGTGACTTGTGGTACTCGACTTGACTCGGCTCGACCAATCGAGTCGAGCTTTCGTAATTTCCTAAGAAAGGAAAACATTTATAATCTAAATATTGTACGCCTATGAGAAAATATAATAAAATTTAATATGGATTCTATTTTCTTTTTTATAAATGTAGTATCGTAACGAAAAATACTTTTTTATATGCAAAAATATATGTGCATAATATAATGCATAATGAGTCACGAATGTCACGATCGCATGGCACAGAGAGGGCACATGGTTGTTATTCAGTAACGAAGTGAGGAACGTAAATTAAAATTGTTATAATAGCATTATACCTGACACGATGAATATAGATAAAGAAAAAGCAAGTGACAATGTGGAAACAACAAAATTTTCGGAACCGCAGGGCAGGAAAAAGCGACGTGCCAGTGAAAATCGTATGGAGGTATGAAGTGAGGTTACGTATAGTGACTTCCTTTAAATAAATAATATTTGGACTTGCCAAAATGTTGTCGGAATTGCAGAGAAAATTTTAAAAGTTGTATTTTACAACTTTTTTATGTGGGCTGTAGTAAACTAATTGCTCTAGCTTTCCAAAAATGTTCAAATCGTATAGTCCAATATTTAAAATGTTATCACTTTTTAAAAACGTCCGAATATTAATGGGAGTCAATATAAATGCCAGTGTTAATCCAGCACTATGTTCACTCTTCTCGATAAACTAATATTTTTGTAAACATTTTTAGGTTGAAGTAATTAATGGCATAGAGGGAAAAACGAAACCACATACTTCCTTTAAAAAAACCAGAAATGTACAAGGTGGAGAACAAAGAAAAGTAAGTCGATTATTTACAAATTCAAGCATACAGTGTTTTATATTGTTATGCAAATAAAATGAATATTTCCAGGTGTCCGTTCCTGCGCACAGGTATACTCCGTTGAAGGAAAACTGGTTAAAAATATTCACACCCGTCGTGGAACATTTACAATTACAAATAAGATTCAATCTGAAAACGAGAAATGTAGAACTACGGGCAGCTCCAGAAACACCTGATATTGCTAATTTGCAAAAAGGTGCTGATTTCGTGAGGGCCTTCACTTATGGTTTCGAAATTGAGGACGCTTTGGCTTTGATACGTTTAGACGATTTGTTTATAGAAACATTTGAAATTCAAGATGTAAAACCTTTAAAAGGGGATCATCTTTCTAGAGCCATTGGAAGGTTGGCAGGCAAAGGAGGAAGAACGAAATTCACAATAGAAAATGTAACAAAGACAAGAATCGTTTTAGCAGATAGTAAAATTCATATACTCGGCTCTTTCCAGAATATACAGTTAGCAAGGAGAGCTGTTTGTAATTTAATTCTGGGTAGTCCACCTTCAAAAGTTTATGGACAATTGAGGAATGTAGCTAGCAGAGTATCGGATCGATTGTAAAATGCTAAATAGAACTGAATATTAAGTTTAATTTGGAAAGGAATATTTGATACTTGTGTATCAAAAGCGATGTATTTGTTAGGATATATTCACCACACTTCGAATAAGACTCTTTTTTTTAAACTTTCGTGTATTTTATGTAACAATATTATGTAAAATATTACAATTGAAATAAGAATAAATAAATCTACTTTTCCAAGTAGATATATGAAATTTATTTAGCTTAACTTAATGCTGAATTTCTCGATTTAAAGTAATATTTGGTACTTGTACTTTCTGGGAACTTTGTTAAGAACTAGTCTGCCATCATAACTTAATGATGCAAAAGTCCAAGGGTCGGCAGATGACCATTCAACTGCATAAACACTGTCTTCATGCTCTTCGTATCTGCCTATAACTCCATCTTCGAATCTAAAACATATTAACGAGTGTAAGCTTCGAAATGATTTCGTTTGCATGTTCTTATCAAATTACTGCAATTACTTTTCTTTTTTGCAAGTATAATCATTTTGTGCACAATCATCTTCTGGTGACACTATATGCCCATAAGGTTCAGAAGAAATGGACGCAATATTACTAAGTATAACTCTCGAGTCGCTACTAGAAGTCAGAACCAACTGATCATGAAATCGATTAATTCTGATATTCCACACCCAATGCGAATGCTCTGTACGTGATAATACTGGTTCTGTAGGTGATCTGATATCCCAGAACTTCATGTATCCATCATCTCCACACGTCGATAGGATATATTGACGATTTGTATTAAAGTCGAGATCCCTGAATATCAAATTGAGATTACACTGAAGCGTTTTTTGCCATATACAGTAAGTCCTCGACTTACATGGATCCATAGATAGCATAGAAAACAGCGCACATATTGAAAAGATTTAAAGACATCAGTGTATTGATTTCAGCTTAATCAGATAATTGAAAAAAGAAAGAAATGTTTATTTCGCCCCTCTGTCTTGCAATCAATGAAAAACATTTTTTATTGTGCATAAAGATCCGCAGTCTGATTATTACCATTGAAAATAGGATCTTGTTTGGTGCCACTTTCTTAAAATTTGCCTACAAAAATTGAAAATTGCATAAACATCCGCAATCTAGTGATTAATTTTCCATGAACATAATCGGTTTATTTGAATTTTCCTTTTAAATGAGTACATACATATATTAGGTCGGAAAGAAAGTTCTTACGGTTTTTGTTATTTTGATTTTATAATAAAAACCGCAAGAACTTTCTTTCCAACCTAATAGTATGTATAAAGCAGACCATGTAAGTTGAGGACTTACTGTAATTGTGAGCAACGTTTCTTAGTCACCTAATAATTTGTGAATGGGCATTTAAAATTGTCCACGACGGTTCAGAAGGACTTCTGAAGTCCCATCCACGAACATTGTTTTCATTCAACGTCACAAATTGATTGCAACCATTGTGAGGATTCCACTTTCCATTCGTGAAGCGTGGTTGTCCTTTACTAGCTAAAGTACCACAAGTAATTACCTAAACAATGTAAAAACAACAACAAAAAGTGAACTCGATTAACCATGAATGAGAAACACCGTTATTACCTGTGGTCCGTTGTTACTTAAATCCCATAGTACAAAATTATTATCTACAACTGAAACAGCTTGTGTCGAATCGGTTGGATGATAAGCAATAGTTTTAAGATCTGCACCGTACGGTGTCGTATCAATGTCTGCCAGTTTCAGAAGGTCTTCAACATCGTTTGTATATTCATTTAATTCTGGAAATTTCCAAATAGCTCCTTTCATTTGACAACTGCCATCGTCTGAATGAAAAGGTAGTTTTTATATTTTGTGAATTACTTTCACACTTTTTACATTGCTTATAAGATAATTTAGATCATAGTTACCGCTTAAAGTATTATAGCAAGTAACAAATACACTGGGATCAGCCGGAGATGCTTGCAAACACCAGATTTCCCCGATAGTATGGTGAAACACTTGTGTCCTTAAACAACCTGTTTTTTCATGCAATTCCACCAAATGAACTTGATTGTTATTAAATTCCAATGACTGTGTTCCTACCAGAAATCTGACAATATCTGTTTCTGCTGTTTGAGCTGACAGTGCCCTACTCTATCATGTTAAAAATAACAAAACAACGTTTAATAACCATGTCAAATTACATTTCAAAGACCCCTTGCACTCCTTTGTCGAGTGTGACTCGACATCAGAGAAAGAAAAGTATAAATGAAACGGGTTTTTAAATGTATTTGTTTCTTCCATTATTTATTTGTCTTAGTTTCTGGTTTAAAACAAATATAAATTACAACAAAGTTTGAGAGCTATATTTAATATAATTAGTAAATAAAATTTGAAGGAAATTTCAAATAAAACTTTGTTGAAACGAGTTGTTGGCAAAAAAATTGAAAAATAATTCGGAGTGCAAAGGGTTAAATGTCATTTATGGAGGAGTTGACTTTATAAAAAAAACTGTCATGATTTATAGCTTATGTTGTCCGAGTGCATACTTGAAATTCAAGTCCGTATATTACAGGGCTATCGTTTTCCATTTTTCAATACAATTTCTATTTAGTACAGATGAAATAGAAAATTTTTCATGCAATCTCGACCCTACGATTTGACAGAACAGCTTCTGCTAGCGACAGTACCATGTATCATACGAGTATAAACCATGGATATAGGAATGGTACAAACCAGTACAAACGCACACGCATACAAGTTCAACGTACAACATACGAATACATTTATTTTGCATATACTCCATTATATTTTGTGTATAATTTATAAGCAGAATAAATTATTCAGTTGTGTAAGAAGATTTTCAGAATGTTTCTACAGTATTCATAAAATGAAGAATCAAAACCGATTGTCAAAGAAAAAAGGTAAAAGAGACAGCCAATCACAACACGCAGCATTTTTACAGACGCGAAACTTCTCTCAGAACTTTTGATATTAGTGATCTTGAACAGAGAGAAAATCTTCTCTGTCTTGAATTTCAGAAGATCTTGACATTTCTATATACGGATAATTATGATTTCCGTAAGTTGATATTTCTTTTTTCTAGAGTTATGAACGATGAAAGAATAAACGAGTAATAAAATAAAGTATGTATATTTACAGTTACAGTTTCCATAAATATTTATACAAAATATCATCTATATAGTAGATGAAATAATCTTGGCTACGTTGGTCACCCTATAAATTTTAAAAAAATTTTTATAATTTGATTGTGAAAAATGAATGTATATAATATGTACTTGTGTATATTCTCCGGAACAGATTGTTTCGGTACTTTCCCGTCAATATCATTACCCCGCTACCTTTTCATCATAATGTAGATACATTCTCATAAGACGTCACTAGTGTGGTCTGATAAATTTGCGTACGCATGCGTTCTCGAATGCGGTGTTTTGCGACGCATGCGCACATTGGTTAGCTAGAAATTTCGGAGTTTCGCCTCTGTGATCTACGTCACTTCGTTACGTCCAGTTACGTTTCATCATATGATGAACTGCAAGGACATCTAGATACTTTTGATAATCCCAGCCACATCCCTTCCACTTTGTCAGCAGCTCCCTGCGTTGCTTTGCGTCGGCCGACGGGTAACCAGCCGTGGGGTCACCAGATAAATTATGTCAAACGGAGTGGTGTTACGAACGTGAGCGACTTCGGGATTCGCTGTACCTGCATAGGAAAAGTATCGCAAAGTGCGCGTTCGTACGGTCCCAGTGTGATTCCGATGCAATTTACAAACTGGCCGTCGTTTTTTAGGCTTTCGTTAAATGAGTGCTACCTTTAAATGATCGTAGAAGAATCTGTGCTTCGGTATCGTCTTCGCACAAATGAATGTATCTATATTGATTTCATTTAAAAAATCATGCTGACCCTGCACCATCAACTGTAAGTATTACCGCCAGTCACATTGTTTCACCGTTTCGTCGATTGACACTCGCGAATATCAACGTCCACTACTAGTTTACTGTCATAAAATCTTAGGATACGCGTGTCTCTTTTTTCTTTTCGCACTTTTTACACGAACCGAACACACACGCGTCCAATGCACTCGGATTCATAAAAAGTGTGACTGAAATTTAAAAAAGAATGATCGTTACGTGTGCTTGTATTTTGATTTTGGCGGAAATGTGAACGGATTATTTTGCCGCTTTGGCTACGACAGTCTTTTGATTACATACATTGTAATTCAAGATTTATCGAATTTTCAGATGATTTATGATTGATTATATATTATTGATTATAATCGAAGTTTGGTATGAATTTGAAATGTTCGTCTCGCGAAGTTGTTCGCAAAATTGAATCAGATTTCGAAGAAACTCAATTACTGAAATTACGTTATGCTTTCTTGTCAACAATGAAATACTTTGTTGTGTTATTAACCTAATCATTTTCCGGAAGTTAAGTAATATCGACTTGTGTGTTCCACTATGGAATGACAGAGATAAACGAATAATAAACGACAAGTTGATATGGTAAATATTTTGTTAGAAGAAACGGCATTTTTACAGGAGAACTGTTTATGAAATATTAATTGGAAATCAATGTAGCATCGCAGGTGCCAAGTCTCGTAGACTGTCGCAGAGGATTGAAACAAATGATAGTCGCAACAATAATAATGCAAGCGAAGTAGGATATACTGCCTGTTATTTACATTAGGTTTACTACGTTCGTATACAGTTACCTCTGCTTAATTTAGTTTCGCGCAAAAATAATTCGGAACAGCAATATGGTATTTCCCTGTGTTGCATGTAATTCTCTTTAACGACAAAAAAAATTTACGCTCTTAATTCGTTCGTGTATAATGGCTAAAGTAAGGTTATGAAACAGTTTAACTGACGTCTATTTGTAACGCTCGAAGACTACAAACGCAGGTAAATTCCTTTAGTACGTTTCGTTTCAAGGTCGACGTTACTCGCGAGTAATTCATTAAACGCGGTCTTGCATTCATTAAACATTCTTGAACAATAAATAGGGTACAAAATATGTAAAAACTAATTTATTGGAAACTCTGAGGTTGAGATAGAATTGATAGATTACGTTGTTGATGTAAGAATAAATGTTCAACTCGCGTTCATCGAGATTCCTAACTCCTACAATCATCGGAAGAAGTAATCGTTGTAACTAGACAGCGGATTTTATGCATTTATGACAAAAATGAGTAGGTGTAAATTAAAACAGTGAAAAAATTAGAAGAATTCAGAAATCCTGTTGTATTACTTTCAACCAATTAATCATTATTAAGAAAGAAAAAAAAATAGAAAATATTTAAATTATGTAAAAATTATACACAAGTTCTGATCATTTCCTCAATTTTTTTACACGTTCGTGTTTACAATGGCTTCTTCTCGATTTGTCTATTTTTTTAATCATAGGCAATCGCATTAAAGAGTTGACAATTACTTCGAACAAATGACAATCGAAAATAATTTTAGTCAACTGTTTAATATGTACTGATTTTCAATGAACATATTTTTTGGCATCAATAACACAAGTCTGTCATAAAGATTTCGCAAAATATGAGAAATTTTTTCAAGAAAACATGAATGAAAAGTTTAATCGTATTGAATGAGCTATAGTTTATTATTAGACGGTTTTTTAAAAATATGTTTAATAGGTTGAAAGTAATATAACAGTATTTTTAAGTGCTTCTAATGTTTTTACCATTTTATTGTTGTCATAAATGCATAAAATCCGTTGTCTATTACACTTTACATATACATATACATTTCACCGTACCAGCATCTCGTCGAGCTTAACAAAATTAGATTTAGTCGACATTTAACTATACAAATTAATGTCTTCAGCCTGGACAAAGAACTGTGTCACCCATATATGATTGATGAGGCAGTTAACGCGCTTGTCGAAGTGTTGCCCCGTTTAAGAAGGTCCGGGTCTAGAAAGAGGGTGGGAAAATCAATCTCTCTTACATTTCTGTCTCTGTCTCTGAGAATGTTTCCTCAAATTGTTTTCATAAAATTCGCAAAATTGTAACGCGGAGGGTATCGACATCTTATGGAGTTTCGAACGACTCGTCGCCGTTGACGATCCGTACTTTCGCGAAACTTTTAACACGTTTTTCACTAAACTTACTTCTTCGATCTTGTTCTACGTTTCCCCCCTCAGAAACTACGGGCCCAAGCGACTGGTTTGCTCGAACACACCTTCCATACATCTGTCCTTCTGGTCAGAACAACAAATGTGCAAATATAAGATAAACTTTTATCTTTCTTGGTGAACGAAAGGCATAAAAGTAGTGGAAATCGCGTTGCTTGTTTGTACATACTGTGTTTGCTGTTAGCTAGAATTCATATTTTTATTCCATTCCGACTACGAGAAGATTTTTACTCGACGAAATAAATGTTTACCTTACTACAATTTCATGTTTACAACAAGATATGCGGGCGTAGTTATTACTTGGGAAATATAAAGAAAAATACTTGTTTATTTAATTAATTAAAATGTAATTTTGCTCACCAACATATAATGCGTCTTTTAGCGCAATGTGAAGAGGAAAGTCACTATAGTAAGTCGTACAGTGGTTATCCCAGAGGGTATAAGTATTTGTAGGGTTATGGGTCAATTGTTTTCAGTTTCATCAAACTTTCAACAAAGAATAGAGATTCTAGTCCCAACCATAGTAGCGCATAAAAAGGCATAACTCAACGTGCGAGACCATATTCATGCTTACCATGCTCTACTAGGGATCAGAGAGGAAGAATTTCGATTGCTTTGAAAGGGATTGATAGACAAAAAGGGGCCGTTCAAAGTGAAACCGTTCGATTCCCAAGTTCACGGAGCGGCCGAGAAAAAAAATGGGGAAGCGAAAGAGAGGAGAGACAGAGGCGCGTTACGCTCGTCCGTTTCGTGCATTGAAACGTACCGCTTGGCGAGCGAGGTGACCCGCGTCGAGGCTACACAATGGCACATCTCTCTCTGCCTCTCTCTCCCTTGGTATTTCCTCTCGTTCGCGTCATCTCTCTTTCCCTCCGGCGTCGTTTGAATATCCATGGCTGCTCTTCGCCGGGCTCTCGGGTTAATTGATCGGCCGGGATGTTTTAGTCCTCGCTGGCGACGCGACGCTCAGCTACCCGGCTCATGGCAGCAGCCTGTGCGTCCACGTGAGATCGATCACTTGACTAGCACCGGGGCCAGTCGCAGCCCTATCACTTGTTCAACAGATGACGCAAGGCCAGGCCTGGCCGAAGAAACGGCCCGGTTTTTGCGGACCGGTTAAAAACGATTCACGCGCAGATCCCGCGCCGCCTTTTACCGGATCGTCAGTTCCATTTGTACTGTACGTGGCTCTAAAGGCGCCGGAAGGGTGCGAGTTTGTTGATTGGTTATTGTATGTAAATAATTACATCATCATACACATTATTTCATTCATTCACATCATGTTCGACCTGGCCGTTATGGGAGGCCAAAATGTCGACAATAATGACCGTAACTAAAATAAATCGTGGTGCGAGGGGCTAAACGAGAAGTGATTCACTTGTGGAGTTTCACAAACTTCACTTTTATTAAACTTTGACTGATGATACACATTCTACCGGTAGAGTCGTAAGGAACGTGCGGAACGAATACAACGGAACTTGCAGTTAATGAAACTACTATATGTAGGTATATCGTACAGAATGATAGTACAGCATGAAACAGGGGCGGGCTATACATACTATGTATAATGTTACAAGCTGCCCACTTCAGAACCACCCAACAGATATTGACTTCGTTCTTTTTTTACATTAAATGGGACAAGGGGCTGACCGTTTGACGTGCAACAAATTTTTCTGGGACATCTGCTAATCGGGCAGAGTTTTATCGAACTTTGTCGTTGGACTTATCCAATTTATATTAAGTGTACGCAGTAGTTTTTGTCGTTTACGAACAACTAACGGAACAATAAAATTTGGTGTTCGCTTTAATGTCTTCTTATCAACATATTTCTTAAATATTGTATTATTTCTGTCGTCACATTTCCACGAACCATAACTGACATATAGACTGTGACTCAAAACTGGATTATTATTTCAATAACTGTAAAGTAACAAATCTGGAACCAGTCGTTTTGACCGGTTTAGTGTTAAGAGGATTTAGAAACATCGACGTATTAAATATTTCCAACTTACTCAAATTATTGAAGAGAGAAAGAATTTCTTACTTGGTTCCTGTTTCTTACAATTGATGCAGATAATTTTTATTTCTCAAAAACTGCACACTGCATCCGCAGTTTAGCATGTTTTTCTGATTTTTCAAGGGTGTAACCTAACACTCTGCGATAGAATATTAGACTGCGGATCTTTATTCCAAAATAAATATTGTACTCTTCTTTTAATTATCCTGTTAACCTGAAATTAATACCTTGATGTGCTTAAATATTTTAACATGTCCGCTGCTTTAAATTGCACGTGCTCGTTTTTGTCATAAATGCATCAAATCCGCAGTTTATCGATTACTCCATGAGTAAATCAAAAAGCCCAGTGCAATTTTGCAGCATAATCTACCGCATCATTTGAAACGACAAATAATCCGACTGCGACTCCGGAAGGCACGATCGTTTGAAAAAAAAAATTCAGGACGTTCGCGACGAGGAAACATCGATTTTTTTTCCTGGAGTTATAGAAGCGGTGCAAACAACACGCTGCAAACCTCAAGTTTCGTTTTAATCAATACTGTCGCGTGGTCGCGTGCAGAAATTTCTTTCCCTTATCGTGCGTGGTGCGAACGCCAGGACTCAGAAGTGCATTCGTCGCGTTACAAACTGCATTTGCTTTTTCGGGTTGCCCTAAACGTTACACGAGCTCCTCTTCCACGCCTCATTTTTCCTCTCGTCTACACGTGATAATCCCGGTTGTGTTAGATAAAAAATTATTTCTTTCTCTTGACCAGGACTCCTTATCGTGTCTCTTTCTCTCTCTCGTGCCGTTTATCTTTCGCGTGTAACGATAACGGGATGATATAATGGTACACTATAGTAGCTTTCGACTGCAGTGTTTCCGCTTTTTTTCTCGCCTCCCCCTTCCTGAGTCCGATTTGATAAATGAGTTATTTATAAGGCCGGCGATTATGCTCGAAACACGTTATTTAGGGTAAACGGAAGCGATCTCGGATCTTTACGGATAATTAAGATGCATTTCAAATACGTGAACGGAGACTGACATGACTTTTTCTTCGATTTTGTCTCGTTTTTTATTCGATTGACGTTACCACGGCCAATTTCACGTTTTCTATTTTGTAATTGTAGAAATTAAAAAGATACTTCCATTAGAAACGCAAGAAATCGAAATAATTTTACTCTTGTAATGTTTATGACCTCTGCAGAGATAACTAAATTGGAGTAGGATGTTCCCGACGAATATTCCACTGAAGGAACGCAGGTGTATAACGTGCATCGTGTATTAGTACGATCAAACGCGAGAGTCAACAGCTAAATACATACATAGATACGAAATTGAAAAATCAATACAAGGCCAAGTCAGATACGAATGAGTTAACTCGATTTTTTCGTTTACTATCGCGTTGCAGACCTTCGAGGGAATTACAAATAGCGAGGCCGAATAAAAATGTGTACATATTTCGTAGCATAAAAAGCTTTAACAGTTTATGTTGTAACGTATGCAATAATGAAAAAAGTTAATTGCGTATACTGTGGACAGTTTAATTATCACCATATGGTCCACCATCTGGCAACACATGGATCGTGGAGCCAATAGGAAGGTTTACCATGAATTATTCTACTCTGTGCATCTCAACGAAGCTAGTGAACGTTTATTCATGTCTCCAGACAGTTCTCGAAATCGACTAGCATAAATGAAATTCATTGTAATTCAAAAGTCCCATCGGTTAATCGACGTCTATATATAAAAGAAGGTTAATCATTTTTGTAGAAATAAGAATACTCAAAAACACTGGAGCAAAACTGATCGTACACACTTTAAATCAGAATAACTTTTTTATGAATGGACATATGGAAAAAATATGTTGAAAATATGCATTTATACGATTTTTTTAGCTGGACCAATAATGAAAATTTAAAAGATGTGTTTAATCAACTTGTATAAATTATATGTATACGCTCCGAAAATTTCATTGAAATTGGTTAATTGGTTTACGAGTTATAATCGATCGAAAGTGGTAAAAATTGCAATTTTTCAAGATTTTTGGCTTTTTTATCACTTTTCATCGATTATAACTCGTAAACCAATTAAATTTTCGGTGTATTTATATAAATTGACCAAACACATATTTTGAATTTTCGTTATTGGTCCAGCTAAGAAAGTCGTAAAAATCAATTTTTACTATTGTTTTTCACAATTCCGATCAAACGCATTTTTTCAATATATTTTTTAGACGTCATTTACTCAAGTAATTCATCTTGCTTTACAGAGAAATTAAAGTCGTTTGGCCACTTCATAGAAAAGTTATTCTGATTTAAAGTGTGTGTGATCAGTTTGGCTCCTAACTGTATTATGCTATCTTACTTGGGACGTACACGCATGACAAGTACACCACAATTTATATGTTTATTATTATACCATTTTTGAGAAATATATGTATTTTGATTTGTGTCACTTCTCATGAATGAACGATGTGTGTGAACTTTGATTGAAAATCGTCCGTATATTACTGCCGTTTACGGTGTCATCGAAAATGATTTAGTTGATTACCAGTTCCACAAGGTCAGTTTAGGTTACGAGAGGATGAAATGACTCTTGTATTTTCCCGAAAACACTTTCTCGCCGTTAAAATGCTCCGTCGAACTTACGCCCGGGTTGTCTAACCGTGTCTCCTGCCTTTTCGAAACGCTCGCCTAGGTTATAAAAGGCTGGACAGGAAAACAAGCATGGAAAATGTCACGGCCTTGTCTCCCAGTCTCTCCTCTACCTGCAACGCCTCTATAAATATAGACGGGTTAAACAATTTCCCCGGCTGGCACACGCTCGCGAGCACCGAACGTAAAACAATTTTTTAGGCGTACAAATCGTCAGATTTTCTGCGAGGACGCATAGTACTTAAAATTGTCAACTATACGTTTGCTTAACCCTGTCCAGTCCTCGATTTTACTGTTCAAAATTATATTAACCCTTAGCACTCTGATTCACCACTAGAAATACCATTATCCAAAATATTGTTTAGATTATTAAATCTGTTGGTATCTAATCAGTAGACTGCGGATCTTTAGATCTACAGAAGCCAAGTAACAATTTATTTTCCTCATTAATACTTTTTATATGTTATATGATTGGCGGAAATGAGTTTTGCTATTGAAATTCAATAGTATTAAATATTAAAATTAGTTCATATGATATTGGCACTATTCAATAGTACGTCTTATTGAATCAACATATATTTTTGTTTGTTTCGACAGGATTTTTTTCTCAGTGTAGATACTAAATTGAATGTTTTTGTTGTTGTATTTCTTTCTTTAACGATTTTAAAATTGTTCAACAACTTTGAATTTCATCTGCTCGATTTTGTTATGAATGTAATAAAGATCCGCAGTCTAATTATTACACAGTAAAGAATGTACATGCAAATCGTTTCTCGAGGGTCCAATTACCCCGTTCGATGGAATACTTCCAGCGAGAACGATAGGGGGAAGGATTGTTCCATGCAAATGAAGAACAGGAGAAGGAATCCTTTACAAACGGATGCCCTGCTGGAAGGATGAAACGTTCGGATAGCAGAGGTTTCGGGTAACGGGGATTCTCGTAACGGTGTTCAGGATACTGAAAAATCTTGAGCGCCGTGTTAAAGCCTCTCTCCCCTCCTCTTTCTTTCCCTCTCTCTCTTGTTTCCCTTTTCTTTTTTGTTACCTTTATATCGCGCCAATCTTCGTGCATTCAAATGGTTCTGCTGCTCCCGTTCCCGGGCATGGTGGTGCCGGTCTTATCTCCTTTTGTTCCTCCAGCGTGGCGCACGGAGCGAATTCAATGTCAAAAGCGAGATGAAAATAGCCGGTTGCAGAGTGAACGCGAGAAAGTGACTGCACGCATATCGATCGCAGGTTTAGGGTTTGTGTAAATACGAACGACCCCAGAATAAGGACTCCTAAGAGGCTGCGTACGTCTAGAAAGTCGGATTGTTTCAAATAATATTTTTGATTTACTTATTGAATAATCAATAGACTGCGGATTTTATGCATTTACGATAAAAATTAGCACGTACTACAATTTAAAGCAGCGGACATGTTAAAAGTATTTAAGGACATCAAGGAATTAGTTTCAGCTTAATAGGATAATTAAAAGAAGAGTACAATATTTATTTGGCTCCGATGTCGTGCAATCAATGCGAACATTTTTTATATTGCTAGATTATTTTGTTAGATTACACCCCTGGAACCAAATCAGAAAAATGTAAACCGTAGACTGCGGATGCAGTGTGTGCATCGATCGTAAGAAACAGGAACCAAGAGTAAGAAGTTCTTTCTTTCTTCAATAATTTGAGTAAGTTGGAAATATTTGAGTAAGTCAAAAAGATTTTCTGCTTTACAATTATTGAGATAATAAAAATGATTTCACAAGTAGACAGCGGATATTATGGCAAAATAAAAATGTTCCACCTGGATTGCAGCAGACTGCAGTGAAATAGAAAATGTTCTTTCGTAATATTAATTATATGTTCAATAGGTTGAAAATAATATAACAGCATCTCTGAATTTTTCTACTATTTTTTCTGTTTTAAATTTACACCTACGATGTTCTTACTCTAAGAACTGAAATTTTTATAAGCCATGAATGCATAAAGATCCGCAGTTGAATAATTGGGAAAGAACATCGCAACAGTCAAGTGATGTAAATCAAGGCTTCCCCGATGAATTTTCGACGTCAATTTGCTTAAACAAAACGAGGAGTTGGTTTAATCCTAGAGTTTCTCTTATTATCGGAAGTATCGATTGATTTGGTTGCGTCCTTCCGAGTGCAAGCTTTTCACTGCAAGCCAGTGAAACAAATAAAACGGTAAAGTGGTAGAATAGAAGAAAAATAAAAGATAATTGATTAAAGTCGCCCCTCAGACAATTCAGCAAGCAAGGAGAAGACTAACGCAATTTTCTGCTTCTCTTGGAAAAGGAGAAGCAGGAGTATATCTCGCGACGAGCCCTTTTTTCGTTGACAAAGCTTTTGTCAACTCTCTTTTCTTTGAACTTTTAAAGTCTCCTTACGCCAAGGCCACAGTTTCACGGAATAGTCTTGCGTGTATCCAGCCGCAGAGGAGGCAACCGCTGTAAATTTCAATGCGGTCCAAGAAAAAGGAGACTTTATTATTACATTTACGAGCAGGAAGTTTCACAGAGTTTCAAATTCCCTTAAGAAATTCCTACGTTTGTCTTTTGTTTCGGCCGAGACAATTCACGTGGAAACGTACCTGTAGTATTGCCTCCGAGGCGTGAATCCGAATCGTCTTAGAAATTTCCGTCCGTGTACCGCTTTCCACTCTGTTGCAATAAGCGCTCATTATGCTTCGTTATGAACTGTATTCTGGACGGGGATCCATTCTTCCGTAGTTTGTTTACCGTTTCGACTTTGGACCGTGAATTCTTTGAATAAACCGCGGGGGCCGTCGTTTTCGGATTACGGATCTTCGAATACTTCATCCTGCAACAATAGCATAATCTATTTTCCTCTAACGCTGGATTTGCGGAACACTAATACCGTCTGTTTTACATTAGCTTATCGAAATGACAAGAATGTGACAATTTCAATGATCATAGTAAAATTCTCCAACTCTCACCCTCTCTGCTTTTATCGGAATTGTACAGCCGATGTACTTTCCGATCCAAATGTTTAACCATTTGTAAATAATTAAACACGCTGGAGTTCAGAAAATCGTGGATTCATGACAATATTATTATTAACCGAGATGTTGTGGTAAATATTGGATTTTCAACCAGTGTTCTGAATGCATCATTGAATTACGTAACGCAGTAATATACATATAAAATTTCATTCTTCACGCCTCGTGTCTTGTCCTCTTGTTTGAGTTATGTAAGTTCCTTTCTACACTTCGTGTGATAACGTTTTGTAAATATGTCCGAGAGGTACTGACACACTTAGATTCTCTGTGAGTCTATAAAATCTAGATTTTCTAGTATGTAATTTCTCGAAGAGAACCCTCTCTGTAACGAGTTTTAAGCCGGTACCTAATGGTAGTTATAAGGTGAGCACAGTTTGATGAATTATGCTGTATTTCTTCTGTTCCACTCATATTGGTCATATGGAATTGGAATGGGAATTGAAATTAGAATTGAAATTGGAATTGCAATAGGAATTGAAATTGAAATTGAAACTGGAATTGGAATTGGAATTAAAATTAAAAAACTGATTATTTATGACCTCAATTAAATTCACAAGATTTTTTTGACTGGTCATGCCGACAAGCTGCACTTTTAACTCTCATACCCCGCCAGAGAACAGAACCATGTCAGTATTTTTTGATACGGAATAAACGCATTCGTTCGCGCAGAAAACGGAAACGTTCCCGATATGGAGGAGCGAGCAACAACGTCAAGCAACAAAGATCAAGAAAAGCTGGTCTACCGAGAAATCGGTTGCGCGTGGGAAGAGAGCGTTTGTGGAGAGAGAGCGGACGCGTCTCGGTCGCCGATGAATGAACTATTCCGCGTATCAGCTGTGTGTCGCATGGACAGAGAACTTGTATTTTTCAACGATCCGGTTGCGTCTCCGGTATTTCATCGGACCGTACCGGAAATTGGTGACAGCAGTGCCGATACACGTCGAACGTCATCCGCGGCCTCCTACACTCTCTCTTTCTCTTCCGCTTTACATCGTCAAGGTCACTGTTAACATTCCCTGCGACGGCTGTCGGGAAAGTTTCCCGTTTATGAATTTACCGTAACCGATAGAAGAAACGACTCTCGCACGTGCTCCTTTTCAATCAACTCACAATCGGCGTTTTAAACGATTTCTTGCGGCGCGGCGCGGGGACACGGTGTCCATCGACTGCGGTTATGCCAAACGGAACTCGACTGGACACAGAATCGATACAAAAACCGACTTTTGGCAAAACCAAGGTGTATGTACCTTATATATCTGATGCAGGTTCTGAAGACAACAATGTCCCTAAGAAAATCTGGGAATGTGCATACAGTAGCTCCGAACATTCTAAATTGAGATTATCACAGTGATATTGATGAATCATTTGTTGAAATATTTTATATTGTAAATAGTATGCAGCAGTCCAGTCTCCAATCTGGTTTTCTTTTATGGAAAAGGGAAAAAAGTGGATCTTCCATATCTGATGCAGGTTCTAGAGAATAATAAAGTTCTCAATCAATGATATTGATAAATAACTTGTAGAAATATTGTATATTGTGTATAGAATGATGTCTCGATAGTCCGAGCGCTTGATAACAATCTAACACAGGCTAGTTTACCTATGTATCTATGATTGAACAATCATTTTCAATCCTCCTCGTCGCGACTCGTCACCGAACACCGTTGCCCATCAAGCGTGCAGTTTGTTTACAAAACCTCTCCGTAGGAGAAATCGAGAGTAATGAAAGGTTCCCGGACAAAGGAGGAGGAGAATCGCTCGTTTATTCTCAAAAGCCACCGCCTCGGAAAACTTTAATTCCCCCTTTGGCAAGGTAGTGAGGTAGAGAGAGAGAGAGAGAGAGGGGAAACTGGGGGAAGTAACTAGTAATTTGCTTCTGGGTGACGGAATGACAGTCATCAGGATTTCGCGGCAGGCAGTCGCATTCGCAATGCTCCCCGGCGGCGAGCATTACTCTCCTCCTAGGTAGGAATTGTCGGCACGACCCACGTGTTGTGCCAATCGTGCGCCTAACAAGGATCTCGAAGGACGCCGGGTTTCCTCAAACTTTCCCACCTATCGGAATTCCGCGCGCCGACATCTGTTTCGAATTCGTTCCGCAACCGAGAAGAGAGAGAGACGCAAATTAATCCCGCAAATAGAACGCGGTGGTTACCAGGCCGCAGTTGTCGAGGGAGGAACACCGAGGACAGGGTATGAGGCGAAGGAAAGGGGGATGGAGACGACCGTATTTTCCATCCCCCCGGAAAATACGAGCGGACGACCGCCGTTGCAGTTCAAGGATAGAGCTGACGTCTACGCGGCTTTGTCCGGAGTTTAGCCGAACGGCCCGTAACGGCGGGTGGTCGTTAAAGGTGGAGTCTTGTACAGGGTGGCACAAAGTTATATGTCGCGGACACCATAGCCCGATTCTACACCGATTCTTCTAAGGAATTCCCCGCAAAATTGACCTGCAATGTGAAAAACAAGATAGAAAAATCAAATTTTTTTTAATCGTGTTCTACCGATCATATGGACCAACTTTGTGAGAGGAACCATAGGTCGCAACTCAACCGTTCTCTTAAAAAATGATGTTGGAACACCTCTGTTCATAACATCCTTTCATTTCATTGCCAATTATTCAACTGCGGATGTTTATGCATTTATGGCTTATAAAAATTTTGATACATTCAGTTCTTAGAGTAAGAACATCGTAGGTGTAAATTTAAAACAGAAAAAATAGTAGAAAAAGTTAGAGATGCTGTTATATTATTTTCAACCTATTGAAAATATAATTAACATTACGAAAGAACATAAATTTCTATTTCACTCCAGTCTGCTGCAATCCAGGTGGAACATTTTTTATTTTGCGATAAGATCTGTCTACTTGTGAAATCATTTTTTGTTATCTCAATAATTGTAAAGTAGAAAATCTTTTTGACTTACTCAAATATTTCCAACTTATTGAAATTATTGAGGAAAGAAAGAACTTCTCTTACTTGATTCCTGTTTCTTACAATTGATGCAGAACATTTTTATTTCGCAAAAACTGCACACTGCATCCGCAGTCTATGGTTTACATTTGAACAATGAATTGAAAGAATATTATTATTTCATCATAATTTTGGAGAAAACGGTTGAGTTGCGATCTATGGTTCCTGTCACAAAGTTGGCCCTCGTGACCAGTAGAACAAGATTTTTAAAAATGTTGGTTTTTTACTCTGTTTTTCACGTTCAAGATCAATTTTGCGGTCATTTTCGATTAAAAATCGGGGGTGTAGAATCTCGCTATGGTGTCGCGACATACATATAATTTTGTGACACCCTGTACACTCTAGGGGGGAGACCGTTTCACCATAAACTCCCCGTAAGTCCGCTGGTGGGCCCCCCTTCTCGCACCGTGTCCTATTCGCGACGACGATAATTGGCTAATTAAGTCACCCTCACGCTCGACCGTTGCCCCCGCTCGCCGGTGTTCCGGTAATTCACTTCCAGGCATCTCTTCCTGTGACACAACAATGTAGGTCAATCGACGCGTGTGCCATAAACTGGTGGGCTAGATGAATTCGCTTCACGCTTCCGATCATCGTTTCACTAACCGGCTGCCGCGCTGCGAAAATTCGTTAGCCGGATAAAGAGCTTTTCACCAGGACGGACCGCGAGATCTTTATGCGTTTAGGCCGCACGCGGAATTTTCGAAAATGCGCGGACCTGCGTTGGTAAATATTGATCGCGTTTTTCCCTTGGGTTTTTGAAAATTGATCGATTCACCGCTGTTCAGGGGGTTTCATACTACATCACTCAATAAGTCCCCGGCCTGACACATATATGGCAATGATCAATTAAGGTAAATGATATTTTTTTAATGTTATAAAAGAATCGTGGGTTTACCTATAGAAAACTGAAGGTGACCTTGATAACTCTGGAAAAAAGGGTTGAATAATTCTAAGCTAAGCGAAGTATGTTATATAAAGTATACAGCAGTCTTCACACTTTAGATAGGATTGTTATTCACAACATTTCAATCAAATTCTCTTAAAAGACGCTTTAATGGTGAGAAGAATTGACTTTGTTCGCTCAACTATTTTCAGCATTCGAAACTCTGCCGCAAATTTCATTCATTTATTAATAGATCCATCGTGTTAAATATAGGATAGAGACCGCATTAAATTTCCATATTAATTACGCTCTAACCGCATAAAGGTTCACAGTCTAGTAACGATCATTGTTCAACTTCGATTCGCGAGAGTTCCGCGCAACGAGCTTGAAAAACTGATTTGTTCGGCTCAGAACTGCATCGATGCACTTTTATAGTCTACTACCATTTCCTCTTTTCGCCTCGATGCACTTTTAAACTTGATTGGACTTTCAAACGATGGTTTCCTAATTCTCTTACCACACGCCCCACAGCTTCAAAGTTTCACTACCTTTTGTAAGCCCTGCAATTGTTTCTATGTCTACATTGTTTTAAAAAATATACATATTGTATTCTTCTTTTTTTGGTCATATTTCATTCAAGTTTTACAGACATTTTATTTGTGTATTATTCTGGATTAGATTATTCTTTCCTCGTCAATATTTCGTTTGAAATTATTAATGCATACTGCTGTTATGATTTCCATAATGTTCCTAGCATATCCATATTTTTATAAAAAGTATATATATATATATATATTACATTATTCCATTTTTGGTCATATCTCATTCAAGTTTTACAAACATTTAATTTATGTATTATTCTGGATTAGATTGTTCTTTTCCGTTTAATATTTCTTTTGTTTAATATTTAATACAGTAAATCTATGAATTGTATGATATTATATTGTCGAATAAAAGCAGAAAACAATCATTTTGCTTGCAATACTCCCATGCAGTTTTTATTGTACAGAATGTTTAAAAAGACCGTACACGTGTATTCATATTTCGCGAGGCAGTCGATGTGTAACAAACGTACGAAGAATTGTTTGAAAACACTGATTATTTCCTGCCAGGGAAGTTTTCAAACAATTTTCTACTTCTACTGTATCTGTTCAATGAGATCACTTTTCGAAGAAGTAGCTAACAAGAGAATTTTGTTGAAGAAACGAAATTTATTCGAGACCTGGTTGAAATCGCGGCCGATATTCGATGAAAATAGGTGATTCGTTCGATCGCGCGATGGTCGGAGCGCATCGATCGCACATCGGGATTCCCTAATCCGCGGATGTCGCAGGTCTACGATCGGGCTTTAATATTCACCCAAGGACGAGGCGATCAGGCAATTCATAGTCAGCGGAATGAATTAGCTGCACTTGACACGCGCCGGCCGGCCGTCCTAGCTGGAATTCGTAGTCAGCTTCCGTGCGCCAGACAGTCGAGCAGACTATGCAAATAACCTGCGAAACTGTGTGCACTCGGTGCACACGTGAAAGCAACATTACACAGTGCAACGGCTTGGTGCACCACATTCTCGCGGACACGTAAGTTCCGTACGTTCACAAATCTACAAGGTGTCTTGGAATCCTCGATCACTCCGCGTCACCGTTGCTCATCTGTCCGCACGAACTTTTCTCAGATCATCTCGAGAAATGTTCGAACATTTGTGCCGGTATTGAGACTTTTGAAAATGAATTAAATATTTGCTCTCGAGGTATGAAACTTACCTGGTTGTAAAACTTCGCAAGAAATTTACGTATGGATACATGTTTTCAGAACTTCAAAAGACCATTTTCAAAACGAATGATTTATCTGAAAAGTGACTTGTCACAAGACTGCGGATCTGTATGCAAAATTAAAAGAATGTTCGAATTAATTGCAGGACACAGGAGACAAATAAAAATTTGATGCTTCTTTTAATTAATTAAATGTCCTTAAACATTTTTAACTTGTCCACTGTTTGAAATTGCACGTGTCCATTTTTATCATAAATGTATCAAATCCACAGTCTACGAACTCGACTAATTTTAATGAATTTTCTTCGATTTCGAGAGATTCAATTTTTGTTTGGCATTCCGTCCTGTTTATTTCGAGTGTATCAAAATAATGTTGAAGATGGGCGGGATGTAGTGCAATATAAATCCGTCGTATCTTTCCATATAATTCTGGTCTTCCTCGGTTAGATATTTTTTCACGGCACCCTGTGTAGAATGGCAGCACGGCCGCCGCCGCAGAATATCCTGCATGTACACGCGTATACTTAGGACATCTCGAGCCTGTGTACAAGAGTTACCCGTACATAAGCCTGGATCCCGTTCGTCGACTACGTCGGGGAAATATACGGACTCGTATTTGCCGATATTATCGCCACCTTAAGCCCATCTCCCGGGCTACGTCTCTCTTTTTCCCCCCAAGAGGCTTCTAAATATTGATTCGATAGAAATTATGTATGGCAACGGAGCAACGCCTCCAATGAATCTTGCAACCGTGTCGACCGCGCTCGGGACCAATAAGAATTTTTTCCTGCAACGGTATCCACTTGATACCGGTCTCCCAATTTTCTTTAATTAATTTCCACGGTTAATCCTGCGGGACCATGCTGCAGAACCTGGATCTTCCAAGACAAAATGAAAAATCCCTCCTTCGTTAGAGAAATATATACTGATTTTTTCTTGGAAAAATATATACTGATCTTCTTTTGCTATTTCGATAATTAAATTGTGTGTCCGCCGTCCTTCCGGCGATTCGCACGAGCTAATTTCCTTCATAATTTCAAATTAATTGTTGCTTGTCTACAGCCCGCGATAATTCATGCGAAAATATTAATGAACACTGTTGTTGCGAAAAGTATTATAACGCGATTCACACGATTCTGGCGGAACAAATTGTGAAATCGCGCAGTACGTTGTTACACTTGCGAAAATGATTTTGTTCTACATTTTAAAATAGAGTGTCACACTTTTTCTTTCAAATGTTGCTACCCGATGACAATCTTTAACTATTATTGAGTCCGCCAATTGATATTAGTGCTTTGACACGTTGGTCGTATGCAATATTTCTTTATCGATCTGAAAATAATGTTCGAGCACGATATATTAAGTGAACCAAACAAAGTTCTGAAATCCTTCAATTTTGTATTTCACGCGTGCATTGTTACCACGAATACGTCAAATCCGCGGTTCAATTAATTAAATGAGTTGTTTCGATTTGTGCGACTTTTAAGGGGACCAGTTTACGTGTAAAACCGAGTTTTTATCATCGCTATTCAGCGACTGTTACATACATTTTCCGAGCACAAAACTCTGCAAAAAATCGGCGGTGCAGAGAATTCTGCGGCGGTGAAACAACGTTACATTATACTTAATCTGCTGCAACTCGGAATAACGTTTTATTTAATTTCGCGTCCCCTTTTGTCCGCGAGAATTTGTAAATTTGCACGAACAGCGTCAGTCTGTTTGCGACACGGCCGTTTGTGTACCGTTCCGTGAGTTTCCTGGTGCCTTTTCAAAATCACTGTGCACGGTAACCTATTTACGTTCATCTCGAAATCAAAGTTCGAGGGAGCATGCCGGCGTGTATTCATTTCGAATTCATTTGGGTCAGCCGAGAATGGTTTTTTCGCTGCGCATCGTTGAAGCCCCGACGCCAGGCCGGGTTAATGCCATAAATGGGACCCTATCCTGTTTTTTGTTAGACACGAACACGTTCGCGTAAACACATACGTCCACAATAAACAGTCGCGAAATGGTTCCGGATAGTTAACGTTTCAAGTACGAAACGCGGTGATGTACACCAAGGGATATCCTTTTCCTTTCTCCGCGAGATGCTAATCTCTCACAAACCTTTTAAGGTGACATTACACTATCTTGGGTCGGAAAATCGACTTTTTAGAGAGTATCATATTTCAATAATATTCTCTGAACATTTCAGAGGAAAATTCGAAATACTTTCGAAGTTATAGATGATTATAGCAGGCATAGCTGATTGAATATGAACATAAGTAGATTTTATATGCGAAAACTCGTGTGTCAAAAGTTTAAACGCGTTTTTCTCAAAATAATCGCTTCGATATAATAAAATTGCTTCGAGTGCACTGGATTAATAAGTTGAGAATCATAGAGTAACAGCATGCAGTTCTTCTAATTTCTCTAAAGTTTTGTATTTGACCAATCTATTTTTTAAAGAAATGTATGAAATACTACTTATATTTCTGAAACTGCGTGGTTTTTAGTCCTGGTCTGAATTAGGCTATTCTCCTCTGAAAGCAGCAATTAGACGAACATAACAGAGAGGCTAAAGCTGTAAAAGGGTCAATCATTTTTCCAGGCCCTCAATTAGCGGTTTTGACAGAAACGAATCATTCCTTGTAGAACATGGTCAGGACATGGTAGGAAATGGTTCGGAATATAATGGTTCCGCGTCAACGAAGGAGCTAAACTTGTTGATGGGCCATTGATACGGTATCGGCGATCATTAAGTGCATTCCTGCAGCTGCAATCTTTTGCTCCGAATCGGGCTGTCCTGGTAACGAGGAGACGCGCGCCAGGCGTTTGTCCGCAAAACGGACCGCATCGGCAACTATTCCACCAATAATGGCCCTTTCTCGCCGGTAGATAACGAGCAAACGCGGTCTCGTCATTGTCCCGTTTAAATGGAACCGCTGTACCCAATTTCTCGAAACGGGAGCCTCCCTTGAATCACCCCTCGAGCCGTCCTTATCCCTCGGTGTTCCGAGTGTCTGCCGAAAATTGCCGAGAGTATGATGGAACGACGGATGCACAGGCGTCGGCGATTTTTCTTAAAACTGGGACAGAAATCAGCACGGCTTGAACGGTATATATATATGTGTCCATAATTACGAAAGTGGTCTAAGTCATACAGTAAGGAGCATAACTGATTCCACACACTTTGAATCAAAACAACTTTTTTTATAAATGGACCAAACGACTTTGGTAAAGCTAGAAGAATTAGTTTAGTAAATAATTGTAAAAAATAAGTTGAAGAAATGCATTTGGACGGAATTGTGAAAAACAATAGTAAAAATTGATTCTTCAATTGGTCAACTTGTATAAATTATATACGCCCCGAAAATTTCATTGAAATTGGTTCATTGGTTTACGAGTTATGAACGATCAAAAGTGGTGAAAGGCCAAAAATTTTGAAAAATTGCAATTTCTACCACTTTTGATCGATTATAACTCGTAAACCAATTTCAATGAAATTTTCAGAACGTATACATATAATTCATACGAGTTGACAAAACACATCTTTTAAATTTTCGTTATTGGTCCAGCTAAAAAAGTTGTCAAAATCAATTTTTACTATTGTTTTTCACAATTCCGTCCAAATGCATTTTTTCAACTTATTTATTAGACGTCATTTACTAAACTAATTCTTCTAGTCTTAAAGAGAAATTGAAGTCGTTTGGTCCACTCATATTCGCGTATTCCGGAGAATGATGATACCGCGGAATATTTTTCGAGAGCATAGTAGATCGAGCACTATGCGACATGCACGTGAAATTCCGCAGGATCCGATAGCTCTCTCGAGTTTCCGTGGCTGGTGGATTTGCTATGAAGCCACCGCTTCGAGACCGAGACCGAGACCGAGACCGAGACTGAGACGGAGACACCGCGCCGGAGCAAACAACTTGACTCTGTGTGCATGCCGACGAGACGTTATCGAAGTTCCATGTACATACCCGCATGCTCGCGAGGATTTGGTGCATGGAAAGTAAGCTTCTCGAAATAATTAGAGGATCTCGTGTCTCGAGCACGTATCAAGTGCAGTCTGCATTGTACGAGCCTCTTTAATCCGAACGCGCACTGCCGGTCGAACCCTCGTCCGAACCAAGTACGGATTACCTTCTCGATCTCGTGACAGTCTGCTAAAGTTATTTTACTATTCCACGGAATAATCGTTCTCGACGATATCCCCGCACAAACCCCCCGCCGATTATTGCAATTAGAAGATCGCTAAATCTTCGATCGAAATGGCCAGCGTTTACCTCCGAGAACGTTTAAACACTAAACTTCCCATTTTCAACTGTGACACGATTTTTTGGTTGTCTTATTGAATTTTAAATGTTACTTAAATTTAAATGTTATTATTTGGCAAAGGCTCGGAGAGGTTTTACGTTTCCATCCCGATAGTTTCTGGACTCGTGTGGTCCCGATAAGAGCGATTCGGTTACAAGATTAAGGAAAGTTACATGATCTGATAAGGTTGAGGACTCTCACAGCGATAATAATGGCCACTAGGATTACTTGATCTGATAAGGACAACGCACGAACACCCACTACGCGATACCGATAACCTTGGACATGTAGGATCTGATAACCGCGAACCCAAATCTGCGGTGCCTAGACAAGGACGCCTAATCCTGACTCATCTAAATCAGTGGGTAGAGCATGCGAGACTAGAGCTCGATAATTGTTGCAGACGACAACGACGCGACGCGACGTTTGGCGGGAACGACCACATTGAAAGGTATAAGGACAATTAAGTTCCTCGCAATTTTCTGTGATGGTTTTCATTACAAAATTCGAGTTTACACGAAGATAGCACTCTCGGTATGTTCATCGCGACACCGGGCAAAAAATTAGCATCGTAATGCGGTTCAGAGTTTTTAGTACTTTGTTATGCATAGGGACAACGCAAACGTGTAAATTAATAATTCATCCCTTAGAAATAATGAGAAAAGATTGCAACATTGTAGCCCAGAGGGGAATAACATACTCGGCTCGTTTGCGGCAACGTTGTGTGCTATAATAGGACGTTAATTTCTCAGTTGAGTATGACGAATATATTCTCGTCAAAAAATAAAATTAATATTTAAAATATACTAGAATGTACTATAGGTTTTGCACTCCAAATTCACATGATATAACATACACAATATAATAATATAATATAATATGCTCAAACAGCGTTAGTCACAGATTTTCAGATAAGATGATAACGACTCATCAGAATGAAGTGGTCATCGGATAAGGAATATTGTATTCTCTACGCAGTTCCATGGTCACCCGAACAATAGACAGCTCAGTGGATTATCCGAATGGGTACAGACGATAAATATTATCATTCCGCGTGAACACGCGTTTATTTCGACCCGTTAGCTCGAACGAGAAAGCACAAGGACCGGATGAATCAAACCCGCGCGCATCTCTCTTGACGAGTTTCTACGATGACAGGGGGCCGATGAAAGAGACATGCAGTCTAGGGTAAAGGCTCCAAGATAAACAGAGAGCCCGATGAATCACTTTCGACTGCGGCTCCGCAATATTGCGTATCGGCGACCGAACAAGAAGGGGTACGCTGTGTTAACCGACAAATATTATCGCGTGTTGAGAAATGCCACGGGGAATATAAATGGGATTGCCTTCGGCTGATGCCGCCGCGCGAACTACGTGTAATCTCTGTTCTCGAGCATGATCTCTGAAACGTCGTGCCATGTGCCCGCTGTTCGCTGCTTCTTCTTGTAAAAGTCTTTCAATGCTTTTCCTGCGAGGTTCAGCATATTACAAGACTGCGAATTTTATGGATTTCTGGCAGAATGGAATAGACGAGATGTGCCATACAAAACTGAAGAAATTAAACGAATTGAAAGCAAGTCTCCAGGTCATGGTATCAAAAGAAGGACCACATTTTAATTTAGCTTCTGTTCCCTGTAATTGAGTTAGGAAGTTTTTGAGTTATCAAGCGATCAAAGTTTCGGACTTAACGTTTACGGTGGAGGTGCACGAGGTTTCGGTTGTTACGCAAGTAATTATAATCGTAATTATGTTCGGTGTCATTCTCATTAGAAACCCGAGACGAATACGATGGTGAAGGTTTAATATAAAAGAAATCAAGCATTAGAAAACTTGCCGTTACTTGATCCCTGGCTGGTTCCAAGGGGATCTCCTCAGTGATCTCCTCAGGATATTTGGACACTTACGGTAGAGATGTGTTTGACAGTTACGGAGAGAATTATTTAAATGAAATAGTTGAGCGCGCTGATTTAATTATAGGCAGTAAACGACAATCACTTGACGGTAAAATGTAAAAAAAGGTGGAAAGGTATGCGAACGGCTGATATCTGGCTGCAGGTTTAGTTTATTTTTGAGATCGGTCGCTTTCACCTCGTGTGCTCGCGGTTTTCCCAGGATGTTGGCGCGCGAGCAATCACGGCAATCACTTAGGAGGACGCTCCGTAGCGCTTTCACTATTCTCGGTATATCGAGGGCTTGATTTACGGTGGTTGTTTAATTGCGGCATAATCGCGGTTCGTTCGCGGCTCGGTCGCCAGCCTCTTCGGGGCGTTATCCGGCCCTCGTTGCCGCCGCACGATCGCATTCCATCCCGTCAATGTGTATCGTTTGCTCCGGTGATCGAATCGCGGTTCCCCTGTCATCGTAAGTTCAAGCACCCGTGTATGGGCTGTGATAATATTTAATCTGATTGTAACGCGATCGAGATTACCCCGTCGCGCATCGCACGTTGCCCCCGCCACAAAATCATGTGAACGACAGTCCTCTGGTGATCGAGATGGAAGAAAAACGGTATTATTTTTACTTTTCATGAAGAACGTTCTTCCAAATCCTGAAATTATTCTTCCGTGTATAATTTCTTCGTAATTTCAATTCAGTTTTAAAAAACAAATACGATCTAATTATTATTGTTATATCAAGTCGACTATAAACATATTTGAATAGGTTCAAAATAAAATATCTTTTCTCTATCTCGTGACTGAAAAAGTCACCACTAAAAATTGCTGTACCATTATTCAAAATATTGTTTAGATTACTAATTATGTTGGTATCTAACCAATTACTATAGAATGGAATTATTCTAGGTCGGAAGAAATGTTTAATTTTCAAGTTGAAATAGCTCCGACTGCAAAGAGTTAAAGAAATGCATTTCTGATAAAGGG
The DNA here is from genome assembly GCA_028455765.1 of Lasioglossum oenotherae. Classification (NCBI taxonomy): domain Eukaryota; kingdom Metazoa; phylum Arthropoda; class Insecta; order Hymenoptera; family Halictidae; genus Lasioglossum; species Lasioglossum oenotherae. Next base: position 785,051 of record CM052282.1, on the reverse strand, counting down.
TAGTTCATTTTCTCTGTATAAAAATCAGAATGTTAATGTGGTATGTTGCTACCATAGAATATCTTTAATAATAAAGATGTGAATGCAATAGGGAATAGTAGTAAAGACTAAATTTAGTGGAAAGTAGTAGGAGATGAATTATCAATTTGATTTTTGTTTGAAACCAACTCCGTTCGACGTGCAGATCTGCTGCGAGCACAACAGTTTCGCCGGAGAATTATAATAGATACATATTATGATCGAATATGCATCAAGATCAGAGTGCGGGACACATTATAGTCGGAGCGGTATCGTTCCGATTAAGAAACGCATGTGACAGTCTAATGGATGGTAATTGCAATGTAACTGGGGTGTGATTGAACGCTGCCTTTCGCGGCCCGGTGACTGACACAACGCGCAGATAAATTTTTGATACGTCCGATGAATCGTTTCAACTGTCAAATCGCGAGAAAATACGAGCGGACAAGTTATTTGTAGACATTTGTGTACAATAATTTAGTCAAATTTGTCATCTCGTATTAAATGCTTTGGCAGAGTAGAAATTGTAATTTCCGACGAAATTTCACCCTGAATTTCCAGTTTAAATTAATATTTCATCGTCGGGCCATTTATTCGAGTTATAGCGCTACGAAGAAACGTATCAGTTCTTATCTCACGTGCATTGTTATAAACGTAACAAAGGAAATTAGTTTAAGGCGATGAGTCGCGATAGCCTCTCACGATTTCTGTGTAGTATGGTTTTTTTCAAGCTTTTACGAGCTATAAACGCACAAAGATCCTCTGTCTAATAATTACCATTGGATTGTATACACGCTCCTCGCCTAGCAATTAAATCGTTTATACGTTTGCGATGAATGCTGGTGTTTGCTGATGAAACAAAACGTCTGACTCGTTTACTAATGTTCTCGGAAACGAGGTTTTCTAAAAACAAGCTCGCACTGTTTATCATCTATAAATTATCGCAAACACAATAAATTTTTAATTGCTTTTCCATAGGCGACTATGTATCACAGTCATATGGCTACAAAATCACGTTTTTAATAAATAAAAAGGTATTTGTGTCATGTAGAACATAATAAACATTAACCCCTTGCCCCGTATTTTAACGAGTCAGACTCGTCATGAAGATTTCAAAGAAAACCTAACGAGTACGAATGTTACGCGCGTCTGTTTAGATTAAATGAAATTTTATTCGTTTGTATTCAAGCATTAAATTTTCTTTTCCCTTCTACGACATTTTTCCAGATAAAGACGTTTTAATCACTGTAACTGTGAAAAAAGTGGTAGGGCAAGGGGGTTAACTTTGTTTCTATATGTGCCCGTAATTATGAAAGTGGTCTAAGACAAAATTTAAATTAATTCAATGTAAATTTTACGATATTGTAAAAAATGAACCGTTGGAAGTGTGCTTGTTATTTCATTATATTCATTATAACAATTCATTATATTCATTATATTTTCATTATAACATTTAAAATTATATTCATTATAACAATTCATTATATTCATTATATTTTCATTATAACATTTAAAATTATATTCATTATAACAATTCATTATATCCATTATAATTTCATTGTAATATTTCATTATATTCATTTTAACATTTCCTTTAAATACTGGAAACAAGAAATATATGACCACTTTCACAATTATGGGCACATATCTCGTACAGACCCATCCTGTTACACCCCCAAGTGTCTCACCGCACACTTTTCCGCTGCCCCCTTATCCACGGTTTGGTAACAAGCTTCGCTTACCATCTGAAAGGGCGTCGTTAGCGAAACTACGAGAAATAAAAGAGAGGTGTAACGGGGTGGTAACTCGCGTCGCCTCGAAATGCCCCTGTATCGTGTCGCACCGGTGTTTGTACATACTTATTTAAAACGGCGTCGACAATAGGCAGGCAAAGCCTGGGAAATGCTGCTGTCCCCGCTGAATACAGGTAGCTCAATACAGACATCATTGTGCACGGGAGAATAGGGCAGCGCGAAGAATCGGGAGGCGTGTGGCTGATTAAATATTTAACAAGGTGCAGCAGATCCTTTGTGCTCGAACAGCCTATTCCGGCTACACTGTAAATGACATTTTTCTATCGTCGCGGAACGATCGTTCTCCGAGTCGCGAAAACCCCACGCATGAGTCAATTAACAAACAATTTTGCTAAACGCGACCATCGAGGCTGCGTTGACGCTGTCGTGCTATTAACTAGTTATTCAATTAGTCTATAATAGATCTTTGTGCACTTATGGCTCCTGAAAGTCTTCAGAAAACGGCAGAATATAAAATTCGGCAGATCTAAAAAGGCTACTTTCACCGAAAACAACATTTCATTTGATTCCATTTGCTTAAAATTCGTCTACAAAAGTTACAAATTGCATAGATATCCGCATATTATTTAATCCGTTTGATCGTAAAGCTAATTCAGCCGTGGTTCTGTTTCAGAGTGGTGAGGATCGCTCGAAGATGGGGTTGAAACGACGGCGCAACAAACTGGTGCATCGATGAGGTGATTAATTTTTCGGATAGGCGAGGTGGTGCAGAAGAAGATGATGACTGCCATGGCCAGATTGCCTTGCAAGCAAACTTCGCCTTCGCAGCAGCCACGGGTGAACAATTTTGGGAACAGCCGAAACACGTACTGGGACATGCAGCCCAGGCATCCGGCACCTCCGTACGTCAGGAATCACCATCGGCACGTCGATCATACCGGTAAACCTGCCCTTTCATTTATTAATAAACGCCGCGGATGTTTGTATCCTGGTGGCACGCGAGAACGAGCAAATCGCGGTATAAACCGATAACTTCAATGAAGGTTACTCGAGATTTTCTCTACTTTTATTTTTATACCACTAAAATAACCCGATAAAGAGGCTGCGTGCTTGTTACAATCTCTTTTGAAACATTTCAATTTCTTTGCGAGATGCTTCGAATGCGAAGTCGCGTCGGAGTCGCCAGATGAGTGGAGGGAGCACGAATCGAGGGGACAAAGTTACCCTCTCTCACGTGACATTGTGATAAAAGCAAAGATCATTCGGTCGTTCATACAATCAGCATTTCTCATGCGCTTATTAAAACAGGATAACAAAAAAGTTAGGGGACTGCTGATTTTAAATTTGTGTGAACGTAAGAAACCATTGATATTTTAATTCCTCTGACCCCCTTCAGATACTAAGGGTTAAACGTCATCAACTATACAAGGTCTCTCAAAAGTGTTGTACTTCCTTGAGAGGGGTAATTCCTGAGGCCATTTCAAATAACTTTTGCCTTTGCGAAAATATTCTCCTAGGCTTTCTTACGCAGTTATTCACGAAACACGCGGACCAATCCGCACCTGCAGCGGACGGATCTGGTTCGGCCAATGCCAACCCAAGTGGCATTGCATAAGTCAATGCGCTCTGATTGGTCCCACGTTTTTCGTTAATAACTCCTGAACAAAGCCGCGGAGGACATTTTTGTAAAGGAAAAAGATACTTGAAATGATCTCAGGAATTACCTCTTTTAAGGAAATCATTTTGGGACACTCTGCATAGCTACAAGAATGATCCAGTGTCCGGGATTTTGTTTAATTTACTGGAACGTTTAATAAGAAAGGATCTAATTACTGTTAATACAGTAGTTAAAGGAAAATAATTCGATTTGATCTAGTCCTAACTAGGAATTTGCGTGAATATCGCAGTGCAGCGTTCGCCCGCGGATATTTCTGCAAATTCACGTTTCAAATCGATCACGGAAGGACTATTTTGATTTGTCAAGGTACTCGGGTAGGAAATCACGTGCTGCGTTATGGTTGATGGGCCTCGAATAGAAAGAAGGGTCGGCGCGTTACGTCGTCGCAACGCGCGATTATTTTCTCCCCGTCACGCGTCGCCTTTACATTGACATTGAAGTTCAAAGCGTCCACGCGTTCCAAGACCAGTTTTTTTTTTACATTTTACACGACCCCGGGGGTACGCGAGGCGTAAGGAAAAAAAGAACGCTGACCGTGGAATAAAATATTTTTACATCAGCGGTGATCGCGTTTCCTCGCGGAATATTCGCGCCTCAGCGAGAACTTTCGCGATCGGGCATTTTCGGTAAGGCGACTTTTTACGGTCGATCGCTCGCGCGTTTTCGGACGAATTCGACCGGAAATACAGTCTCCGAAAAATTTTGTAGTTCCTCGAAAGGGATGATGCGCACTACGCAGTGAGGTATTTGTTAGTTCATTTTATGAATTATTTTAATTCATCTTAACGTCAGCTGTCGCATTATGAAATCAAAAAAGCATTTTAACCGCAAACTTTTATGGACTGTAATGATATCAGAAAGAGAGCACCGGATTTTACTTAATAGCGTAACAAAATCAACAACGACACATGATCAACAATTGATCACGTTCAAACGTTAATAACTATACTAAATTAAATCTGTGCGGAACTGCTGTGTATACCTACTTGAAAAGCTTTCGCGATATAAGAATTTACGCAATTTATTTAAAACACTTCAAAAATGCGAATGAATGAACGCTATTTCAGAAACTGTTTAACAACGCAAAGCGTGTTATAAAGTCTCTTGACTTTAGATGAAGTGGAGTACTTCGCGGGTATGCAAATAAAAAAGCAATACTGAAACCGTATTCTGCAGACTATTAACTACGTCGAACAGAAAAAATTGTTGCAAAAAGTGTTATTTCTAATGTTGTCTGAAATAATCCTTTTTAGGCAGTAATTGCAGCCGGGTCACAATTGAACGGGACACGATTGAAACTCGCGTTCTTCGGACCGGAAGAAACGGAAGTGTTAATTAGGGTTCGCGAATCGATCCGCGAGACACGTGTGCGTCGACTCGTGGTTCAGAAGACCGTTCATTATTCACGCGAACCGTGCAACCTTTCCCGGGAAAGTTTGTATCCTTGAACGAAGTCCCTATCGACCGGACAGTTTTATCTTCACCCTTCACCGTTATCGCCGTTAATTATCCCTTTTCGCGCGACGAGAGGGAAACACACTCGTACAGGCTATTAGTTCTAATGATCTTCGATCTGTCCGAGTGCTTATTCGCGCGCTCACGTATCGATTACTATCGCTGATTACAAAATTTCGTAACGGTAACGCGTACCGTTCTACACCTGTTCGGTGGAAAATTAACACGTTCGTTTCCGTGTTCGTTGATATTGATACATCCTCTTCTCACGCCGGTGTAATGGGAATTCAGGCTTTGTAAACCTAATTGATAAAGTGTGATTTGTAGTTTACGATCCTAATCTGCTAGCGTTTGATACTATCGGATAGCGGCTCGAAGGGACTTTATATTTTAATTGTATCGTGTTTCCATTCTTTTAACGAAGTCACTTATATTCTCTTTGCTATATTTTTCCCTATAAAATCGGGAAGTTAATAAGAATTTTTCTCCTGAATTCCAATAAACTCGAGTAAAGTAGAATTTATTCTTTTTTATAATGTGTTAAATAGAGTGAGAATAATACACCAGTATTTTAAAATTCTTCTAATAATTTTACAGTTTTAAATTACACCTGTTCATTTTTTTCATGAATGCATATAATCCGCTGTCTATTTATCACGTATATATTTCTTGCTCGCTAATAGAATTGTATTAGGCGTTTTCTAAAAACAAACCGAATATAAATTGAAAACGCCCAGGGCTGCAGGGATTCGTTGCAGTTCGAGTGCACCGTGCAACCGCTGCGTTCTACGCGTCCAGAGTAGTCTAGTGTCTAGACACTCTAGACACATTTCTGCCGCCGCGGAATCCGCAATTCTTCGAGCTTCTGCTGCTTCATCTTTTTTCTTATCTCTCTTCCGCCGTTATTATCGCAGTCTGCGGTCGTTTCAAACGAAAGTCTTGCGCAGTGTGTCAAACACATGTCATCGGCTACCATGACCGACACGTGTGATTTGTAGCGCACGTAAACGCCGACATCCTAGCCAAGAAGCTCCGAAACGATTTCCGTTTCGAAAATAAAACGAATAATATAAACAATTTTTATCGCAAACTATATTAAAATTGTACGCAGCATATATGTCACCATCATCAAAATGACGATGTTTAATTAATTTTTAATATACCATTATGTATTTGGATTTATTTCTTTGGGCATTTGGGAAAACTGCCTTTCTATTTTCAACAATTTTAACAAATTGAAAATAACATATGCGGACGTTCTTAAATTGTGTCTTAATGTTGTTACTGTCTTAAATTACATCCACATGAAATGGCTGAAAATTTGGAGATGGGCACAATCTTGTTATTTTTATAAAGTGATGTAAAATTCAGCACTCTTAGTGCTCCGTAAACCTAGTGTTAATGTAATAATTTTAATGTTTAGTAAATAATATATTTCTAAATTTTTTTATCTGTGTTACGGTTTCAGATTGCACTTATTATAAAAGTACTTTTTTGTTATTTATACAATAAGATCGAGTCGAATGACAATTAGCGTTCGTTGCTCCCAAAGATAATCCTCTCTCGAAGCCACGTAAATTGTATGAATGATGTGTTGTACTTCCTGGTCGAGCGAAACCAAGAAAGGGTGATATATCACAAGCCACAAACGATGTCCCGATGTCAAGCTGCTAAGTGTCAAATACAAAACCAAACGAACCCCTGCGCGGCGTAACATAGTCTTTTTTTAGAAACTTCTTAGTTGAAGATCCCTCCAACCGTGTCAAGGAACTCGCGCTTCTTATAACCCTCGTTTGCTAGAGCGGGGTTAAAATGGCCTATGCTATTTGTTCTCGTGTCCAATTATTTTTAGCAAATTCCTGCCTGAAACTAATTCTCCATCGCGCATCTCTGTTTCGGGTTCGTTCGTCTTCTGTTTTTTACCTGCGCTGACTATTTTAATTATCTCCATCGATTTTCTCAATGAAATATGTTTTACTCCGCACTTGATTAAAGTTTGGCTGAATAATTAATTAAAATTGTTAGTTATGCGTGGAATGGTTCATTCAGCCCGATTTATACAAAAATCACATTTCATTTACAAAATTGTTCGATATTACGTTCTTTAATATTACTTTGGCGTATAATAAAAATTTATTCACTTCAGTTTTCGTTCGTGTTGGATATTTCATCATCGCCAGACCACGGATCTCTGTGCATATTTTTATTGGAAAATCAAACTGCCAGGAAATACTTATTATTTTAGTGTGTAATATCGTACCTATTTATACAAAAATGATATTTCCTTTACAAATTGTTCAATATTAAATTTTTTAGTATTACTGTGGCGTATAATAAACTTTTATTTACACTTCTTTTTTATTCGTCTTGGATATTTTATCACCGCGAGATTTTTGTTTTGCTAATCTTCGATTGCCATAACAAAGATTCGCTGATGTAACCGCTTTAACGGAAGTGAAAGTTAAAATGAAGAATGCAATTTTTATTTATTCTATTTCAGAGAAACGGTTCCTTTTTTATTGATACCGTTTCATTCTTTATATAATTCCGTCAATTCGATGATAAAACGCGAAGGACTGTTCAGTTTTCTGGGACAGCGGATGCGTTTCCCTTACTTCCCGAAGCCATTGTGTTTCGACACCAGGTTACTTCAGGTTTCTTTTATTGCCGAGTCATACTGTGACAAAAAGTAGCGAAATGGGGAAATTGCAGAGTTTGCAACTTCGCTCAACCACGCCATTTATCTTAGGCGACACATCAACTTTTTTGCCACAGATTCCTGTTGTTATTGAAGGCGACAGTTTCTTTTTTACAAATGTTCGGAAATAATGGTTTTAGGATTGGCTTTGGATTTTTCTGTCATATTTCTGATCCGATAAATTCTTTAAGGAAATTCAGTCTCGACTCTCTTTTCACGAAAACGATGAACGAAACTGAAAATATGTATAGTTTAACTTTTCAGAAATTGATTTCAATTCACAATGTTTATTTACGATTAGTTATACGATTAGTTAGTATCCCTGAATTAGGCAAATCCACGAATTTCGAACTATTCGTAATTTGCGAGAAGAACAATTACGAATCAGAACGATAAATACATTTCAGACGTTAGTAGAGACCAAGAAATGTGGCACGGGTCTGAGATAACATGAAATCATTCCGTTTGCCAGCTGACTACTCTTTTATCCAATTGAACTGATTAATCTGGCCCAAGACGTGGCCGAATTCTCTCTGTTCAACGTTTATATTAGAAATTGTGATGAACGTGATCACGATCTAATATTAACCTCTGGCGTGCCAATAATTTTAAACGAGAAGAAAACGTTCATCATTTTTTTACGTCCTTATATCCCTTTATCCTTTTACATTGTTCACGATGTTCATGAAACAGTCGCATCTTTCCACTAATAACGTTTAAAAATCGTCGAGCTCGTCGATTTTTGAAGATGCTCGTTTATAAATTAGTCACAATCTTTGTGTTATTATCAGAAAATTTAATTCAATGTTTTCTTTGAATTCCATTTTCTTTCATTTCCAACTTATTAAAATGATTAAAGAAAGCAAACATGTTTCTAATTGTTTCTAAATGTTTATTCAAACGATAAACTTTAATCAATAAAATATTTTCTTATTTATTCGTTTCGGCAAAAGATCATCAAACAAAAGGGAAAATATCTTGTTCATAAAAGTTCATTGCTTCAATTAAAAAATTGGGTTCTCTATTTCACCTTAAAATTCTTTCTTGCCAATCCAATAGTTACAAGCAACATACATAAATGTCAACGCACACATGTATTTTATTCGAACTCATTGTCGGCAGAATCAGACACTGCTGATTGTCGTGGCAACAATCAATTGACGCTTATTCGTGTCGAGTGAGAGAGTATAAATACAACCATAAATTGCGTTTAACCCCCGAGGCTCGATGCGACAAGCCGCCTCGACTTACACGAGTGCTATTTGTTATGTAAGTTGTGATAAGCGTTAAATGATTTATGCCCGATGGAACGGTGCATGTCTAAAGTCAATGGGACGAAGTAAATAAACACGCGAAAATTCTGTACATCCCTCGTACAAACATTATTCCGCAAATGTTTGACGAAGCTTGTGTATTAAAACGAAACACAAATAACTCGCGTATAATTACGGAGTTCGCTGCTTATAATACCATTATAAAGTAGTATCACCACGTTCCTCTTTAATTCGCATCGGTTCACACTTTTTCGCGAAAATTCCGCGGCTGATTACCTGTTTGCTCTTCCGTGGTCGTGTGCCTGCTATTGATCAAAATTGAACTTCATTTTTATAGCAAATATTAGGGGCGGGCGGGTACCCGAAGATAGTAGACTTTGTGTAGTTCTGAAATAAATAAAAATCGTACTAAATGCTGTTGAATTTAATATCGCAGCATTTTTTGAACATTTTTATAAGCCTTTTATAAATGCATCAAGATCCGCAGTCTATCTATGACGTTTGGGTACCCAAAAATGATAAATTTTCGGGTCCCATCCCTATTAATATTACCCGTTGTGAATTAAAAAACAGGATGTTGTTACACGTTTTAAACATTGTAGAAAATTGTGAATTGAAAAACTTCGTTCCTGTTTTGAACATTCTAGATCTTAATTTGTTTTCTACATTGCAATTTAAAATGTGTATGTGTGTGCTCGTGTGGTAGGTGTGGGCGTGGAGTATTGTTTGTCGAGAGCACTCGATGAAAACGATTAGGCAAGACGAAGATTCTTGATTGTTCGGAGATATCAGGTGCTCGGATCGCGGGTCAGCGATCGAATTCGATGGTCCTGCGAACGTTATCGCGGCCGGTATCGATGATTGTTACAAGTCGGGGGTGTCAGCTCCCTGGGGCGTGTCAGTTGGCCGTCATCAATCATCTGCGCGGCGTGCGTGCCACGCGAAAACCGGAGGAAGCCGCAGATGTCGGCGTACTGATCATTAACGCTCGGGCTTGCCTTGTCGTCGTTTCAAACGAGGCACTTTAACCCGAGCCCGTGTGCAAAGCGCGTACACGTGCACACTACTTGTCGATCACGCCATTGGCGGAGGAAGCTGGACCTGCGAATTCGAAGAAATATCAAACAGCCTTCCCTCTGAAACACAGACGACAAACTTCAGAAACTCCATCCTGCTTAGATCAAGATTTTTACTTAGATCAAGACTTGTAATAGAGTAACTGTACCGATTACTGCGGTATGTATCATGCTTTGTTCGTACTCCATTTTAACACTACACCTGCCGAGTTCTAAAAGCGATTAAAATGTTTCGGCTTACAAAAATTGCAAGACTGTTTATTCCGATTCAATTTTATTTAAATAATAATAAAACTTGTATTTAAATAATAATAAAACTTTCCCCTATGCAATTTAAACCAATATAGAGAATGTAGAATCATTTGAACAACAGGCCTTTGGTAATTGAGATGGAATGGTCCTATTTTTACCTTTTACGAAGAATGTTTTTTCGAGAGCACGCTCTCATCGAATTGTACGAATTTATTCAGTATTTTAAAAAATACCGCAGTGAAACGCACACTCGCAGTAATGGGGTACATTTTCCCTATGTTGCAATGTTTAAATTCGTTTCTGATTTCCACCGTGTACAGTACAAAGCAGATTTGTAACAAGATTTGAACAATCCTCCGAAGAATCCTGACTATTCGTGCACCTCTCTTCTAATAAATAGAGCATAGTGATATTAGTCAGTGCTAAGTGAAAACCTTCATGGACGACAGAGCGTGTTTACAGAGCTGCGTCAAACTTCGTGGACCGACGTTTCAGACTCTCTTCGTTTTACCTTTTCGGCTTTGAGCCACGAAAAGACCGTCTACTGCCACTCACTTTTAGAAATAGTGGGGACAACAAGGTGCTCCAGGGCGGTGCAATGAACCGTGTTCCCTAGCTTCTCGTTGCACCGAATTTTAATACAGCTTGAAATCTTGTACCTGCAGAACCATTAAACTTCGTCATAGTTTCGCAATCTTCGCAATAATTATCGATAATTTAGTTTATGGTTATGGAATCACAGCTGACCCGAGGAAAATATGCCATTGCTTAAACTTGTTAAACTTAAACACGCTCTATAGATTATGTGTAGGTCGATAGAAATGTTTACCCCAGGTATCCTCGGCTATAAGCGAGATCTATGTTACTCGCGGAAATGTTATTTCGTCGGTAGTATCACGAGAACTCCCACAAATTCAATTTTGAGGCACGCTATTGCCGAGGATAATGATAGATTCAATTACGAACATCTTTCGCTCATCACTTCCGGCAATTCATCACGCAGCAGGATGTTTGCCTTGACTATCCGGAAATAAAGCGAACTTATCGGCAAGGACGGCATTACTCATAATATTTCGTCTCGCTTTCAAAATTGGTGATACATATATCGCGATTCTCATTCCAGGGGAAATCTTTTCTCTGTAGTATGAGTCATTTCTGTTATTTAACATCTGGATAAGAATTTCGGAATTGAGGATATTCATATATAAATTCTCATCTTATCAAAATCATAAGTTGTTTTAACCCTCTGTAGTCGGAGCTGTTTTAGCTCGAAAATTAAACACTTCTTCCTACCTAGAATAATTTCATTCTATCTTTTTCATTTTATGGATATGAATTGATGATTCACCTCCTCCAATATCGAAATATTAAGTAATTGATTAGTAGACTGCGGATCTTTATGCATTTGCAGGAAAATTGAATAGATGAAATTGATGAAAAGCTTTAAAAATTGAAGATGTCCCCCATTGAAATCATTAAGGGAATTTTATGCAATTTTTTGCAGTCGATACAGACTGTTTTTATTTCGCATAAAGATCCTCAGTCTATTAGATATCAACATATTTAATAATCTAAAAAACATTTTGAATAATGGTATAGCATCTTCAGAATCATAAGTCTGCAGTCTAATAATTTGACTGAGACCACGAACAAGATTTTATAATTACTACGATCGTGATGCTCGCAGAGTGTCCATACAAATTGCACAAAATTGCATACAAGTGCAGCATCTCACGTGCATAAATCCACTCCGAAGTAACTCGCAACTACAAGTGTTCGGACCGAACGTGGTATCGGTACTCGCAGTACAATTTTTTGCGCTTGGGGAACATGTCGCACTCTTGGGGATACGCGCAAGTGCCATAACAGCGTTTTTAAAATCACAGTGTGCAGGCGAAATAGCCCGGGTGCATTGCGCGCGTCCCTTAGAAACCAGACGGACCTTTTCCTCTTGTCAATTTAAAATTCATCGAATGAGAGAAAGAAAAGAACCGTATTCTGCTTCATGCTTTCTCCGCTTTATCTTCGACTTTTATTGATGAAGCGCATGGTGAACTTGCGCAATATGTAGTGAAAGTACCAGCACAACTTTCTATGCGAATCGGTAAGTTTTGCGAAGTTCAATTTGTCGAACACGCGGACGTCGACGATTTTCCGTGAACGATGTTTATGAATAGGGCGATGAATTTTATCGAATTTTCGGATGTATAGCCCATTTATTACGCTTGTATTGCGCGTCGAACGAGGACGAACGGAAGCGGGATTCCTACGGAAAGCTTTAATTTATGAGCATGCTCGACGACTATGCGAGATTTATACGGAATCGACTTCGCGAGAGGAGCTGTGCGTCTTGTAATTGGAAATATTGTGTAACAAATAGCGCACGATGCTGCCAACAAATTCCGCAAACTTTACGTAATCAAATTTTCCTCGTGATACCATTTTTTAAAAATATTAAATGTCAAATAGTCTTCTTCGCTCCCTTAATCATCTTCATCAGCTAAAAATAATTTGCCGATGTTTATAAGTTTCTTAGTTATGTTAATTTTTGCCATGAGTACATATCAAATCTACAAGTATAAATTTGCTTTTAATTTCATCTCCGATTTCCAGGATTATTTCCTTCATTATATAATGTAATTTCTACTTATTAAGATTGACGAATTTAGATTTGCTGCGATAATAGGTGCCTTACTTAGGAAGTTCGTTTACTCTCTTGATGTTCGACACAGAAAGTTTTCATATTTTTCTGACAAGGGTTCATAATGCATCTCGGTAGTAGTACATACAGTATTTGAGGTAGTTTGTTCGAATCAATTGTTCGAGAGTGTGTCGCGCATGTGTGTTAAACAAGCTGACTGCGGTTGTGGCAATTTAGCATTTCCGACAATTTGAGGATACGTGGCCGACGTCAATTGGCTTTGTTGCTTGTTTCATGTTTCACGTATTCCACCTGTCTTGAATATTTAATTAATTTAATGTAATGGGCGAACAACTGCAATCATCGGTGAATACAAATTACACGACTGCGTAAACATTACATTAATCTGTCGGAGGAAACATGCAATGTACATTGTAAAACGTCTGTTTTCGATGTGGCGTCGCAATGGGATTTCCTAAGAAACAATCACCATAACATTCAATTGTATCCCATGAGACAGTCGTATTTCTTACAATTAGTGCAGTTAGCTTTTATGTTAAATTCACGGAAAGATGCATCTGTGTCTCAGATTCAGACTTACAAGGAAATTTACCACTACTAATTAAATTTACTATTGCTATTAATTTATTATTATTTACTATTACTAAATTTACTATTACTATTAAATTTACTATTAAGAAAGTTTATCGAGAATACCTGCCTACCTTGTAATTTCCGTGAAAAAACAACATACATAGCAACAATTTGAAACAGAGCGTCCGAAACTAGAGGTTTCACGCTCTCAAACCATTGTTCAACGATATCGATACAGCAATTTTGGTTGGAGTTATGATCATGTAAACCAGTAGCAATTTTTCGGGTTCGTAGAGGTGATCCTTAATTCTTTTGAAGAGTGTAGTAGAACGACGTATAACAAGTGCCAAAAGCATGGGGCCACTTCGAGATTACGCGAGGTGGCTTCCGCCTATGACGTTGAACGAAAGAAGCATTCTTCGGTGGCGCATAAAATCGCATTGTCCCAGGTAACCGGTGGAGGGGATTCGCGGCGGAATTCGCGTGAGTTCCCACGGGGGTAGCTTATCGACAAGCAAGGGGTTAAAGAACGTGTACGGTAGACAGGATTACGCGGAGATACGGCGAATGTCGGAGCGTTGGGTACACGAGGCTCGTGCCGGCGCACGTGGCCTAACCCTGTCGAGCGGGTATCTGGCTGCGCATTGCCGTTGGCCGGGTGTCCGTTTACAGGAAGCGGGCCATTTACCGTTTTCACTGGAGTGTCACTTACAGCCGTCTGGTTTCCTTGTCACGTGCCGCAGGGAAGCGGAAGAGCGCGGTGGAGCTGCTCCAGGAGACGAAGGCGTTCTACGTGAAGAGCGAGACCGTTCTGGACCGGAAGCAGGAGCTGAAGAACAGCGGTCATCTTCAGGTGTCGCAGCTGAGCGCGCCTGGAGCGCCGCCCAGGTTGCTCAGGAAATGCGGGACCGCACCGACGTGTTCCATGCAGCCGACGTCCCCGTCGCAGCTACCGACTACTCAGCTGACGCCGCCACCCTGTTGCTGGGCATCCTGCCACGAACAGGACAGGCGTAAGTCTACCGAGTAAAACTTTCGATGCACCTCCCCGACCGGCTAATCGATCTAACTACGGGCATTTCAGCGTGCCGAGCCGAGAGCCGCGACGCGACGCGACGCAACGCGCCGCGAGTCGCTCTTCCGTTCCATTGCCGTCGGGCAGTTTGCCATCATCGCCCGGATCGCTTTAATTGGCCGTTTAAACGCCACCCGAACACTCCGCGGCTCCATTCTCGCGGTACAATAGCGCACGGTTAAATCTACGTCGGTTCACCAGCCAACGGTTCGGTTCTCTCGCGCGCGAAACATCTTCTTTCCTAAAAACCGACTCGAGTACAGCTCGACGAAGCGAGGGAATCGGTACAACCAGCGGAAACGGGATAGACGTACTCTCCGTGCCTCGAAAGAAGTCTCCTGGCAGGAATTCGAGAGGAATGCGGCGGCAAGCCATTCCATTGGGTCATTCCACTGGCTGTTTCGGTTCTAGCCAAATTATTGGATAAAATATGTGACGTCGCGAAACCATTGGCTGCGACCGAGGACCCCATTTATCCCTGTGCAGCCTCGAGCGACTTCTTGTAAAGAGATATCCTGTGTAACAGAAATTTTAATTCAGATAAAAAATTACTTAAATAACGTGCGAATAAAATGGGTGCTCTATGAGGCACGGAGAGTACAAGGTGTGCGAGAACCCGAAAATGTCGGGTACCTTGACAATTTTGGCATTCTCGAATATATCGAAAAACAACTGTATATCGGGAACCCTTAATGTGCTCGGGAATTTTTAATATCCTTGGCAGTAACCCCGAAAATTTTGCAGAACCCGACATGTTCGAGTTCTACCGTCCCACGCAGTGTTGCTATTGGCCGAAGACGATGGCTAAGAACGACAGCGGTCATGTCGAGACCGAGTCATATCGACCAATTTGTATTTCAGGGTGATTCAATGGTCCTCTGATAAGTTTGTTCGTGTAATTAGTAGTTACCCTTGAGGCGTAGGGCACTTCTGTTCATTCACTAGTAGACAGCGGAGTTTATTCAATTATAATAAAAATGAGTCGGTGAAACTTGACAGTATAAAAGCATTAGAATTTGACATTATTTTCAAACAAGACCCGCTATCGATTCATTAGAAACTGATGAAGTATTATTCTATTATCCGAGCACAAAATCCAGAAATCTTTCAAATAAAGGCAGCGGTGAATTAGGCTGGATAGACGATGGGGGAAAGCTTGAAAAATCTCGTAGAGAAAAAGAGAAGGATTCTCGATCGTTGACAAGCACACCGAAATATGCTTTACGATCCGATTTTACACCTGCGCGAAACAAAACCGCTGACTGACAAACGAGCCGGTCGTTTCCTGACGCGTGACCTGCGCGAGGAAACTATGCTGCGAAGAATACCACAACCGCGGACCACAACGGATTCAGTGGAAACGTACTATCATTTAATCCGCGGGAGGCTATTAATGCGCGATCATCAAACTCTAAGACGCATTCGACTCTTTATGTCCTGAGGATTTTCCTCCATTAAAATACCACATCAAAATGCTAGGCGTTTTTTGAAATTTCATTTCTGGTATTACTAGAAGCATCGCGAAAGATATTTGATCCGATCATTTGACAAATCGATTAACTCTACGACATAACAAATGACGAAAATTCATGAATCAGTGTACGTTAGTTCTTCACATACGAATTAAATAAATAAACAATTTAATGATTTCGGCGCAATTTTGCAATTTAAATTGTTCTCGACGTTTCGATCCAAATGTGGACCATTTTCAAGAGAAATTTTGCGTCTTAAATTGCGAATTAAATAAAATTCGATGTAATTAACCCCTTGCCACACTTGAACGAGTCACACTCGTCATGGAGATTTTAAACAACGTCTAACAAATATGTATGTTACGCGTTTCTTTTTGAATGAAATAAAATTTGATTCGCTTGATGAAATTTTCTTTTCTGTTCGACGACATTTTTGTGGATAAAGACGGTTTAATCACTGTAATTGTAGAGAAAATGGTAGGGCAAGGGTTTAAGGATTCCATTCGTTGTTTAACTTATTATTTGTGGGAGCTTAACAAAAAACTTTCGTATGATAAGCATGTCTGTGGAAATTTTTGGTGTTTATGAATGGTTGAAAATGTGCCAAATGACTAACGAATGAACAGGGGTATCCCAGTAAATGATTTTATAATTACACAAGCGAACATGAGACCATTGAACCACTTCAAGAGATATTTTCTAATCTCGCAATAACAACAGCTAAATAAATGAATGTAGTGCGGAATAGGTTATTAAAACAGACGAGACCTCTTTAAAGTATGATGAAATTACTCTGCAAAATTCAAGGAGGGCGCGTCGTAAATGTTATGTTTACGTTTAATACGAATTACGTTCGTTCACCGGACAGGTCACCATACTTTGCTATCTTTAGACAGCACAAGCGTAAACTACTTTATATCATACGAAATTGTATTTAAGAAACTGTGGGCGGTCCTCGTGAACGTTTCAATGAAAGTGGAGCGCTAAAGCTCTTCCAGGACGCGATAGGTTAAAATTCTCCGAGCCGGATAACTCACCGCAACCGCATTTCTCTGCTTTGGTGCTCGAGCCACATTTGTGTATCGCTTTCTGCTCTAAAGTAATTACAACCGGCGTGATACATGATATCCTTACATCTAGACGTATTACTTCCGAATGGTTGGTCTAATCGGGCAGCTTATTTCGACGTTGTCGCGTCGAGTAAGGGTTCGTTTGATTGTAATTAACATTTCCGTGGCCATCGACACAGAAGTGACACGCTCCAAGTTGGAAGCTGTTCATACGCTCCTTTATACATGTTGTAGATGATTAATTTTTTCGGGTAAACCTGTTTATGCAAAATAAAAATTGTTCAAGCTTATTGTAAGAAAGAAAAGCTGCATGGAAACGCATTTCCTCTTTTAATCATTTTAATATGTCCGAAAATACTACGGAAACGATATTCAATTCTCTTTTGTCATAACCAGACTGCGGATCTTCATGCAAAATAAGAATTTCTTGTGTTAATTGTCACGAACAGGGCTTAGAAATAACTTAATTTCTAAATTAAGAATATATTATGTTCTCTAATTCTTTGAATGTCGCGTCACTGATTTTTAATTTCACTTAGCTAGCTTTGCAATAAATGCATAAAATACGCAGTCTAGTTATTATATTTTCGATCAGACAGATTTTTCACTTGAACATAAATTTACAAGAGAATGCAAGAGTACGGCGAACAAGAGAAAATAGTGCGAACAAATAAGCGCTCTTTATTATTTTCTGCGCAGGCAGTAAAAAATCTGTATCGCATCCGGAATATCAAGCGAAAAGTCTATCTAGCCGGAAACTGTTACGCCCCAGTCAACCTGTTAAGTCCAGAAGTGTACCGAGCAGTCACGGTGGCTCGTTTTTAATTTCATAGAAAAACTGCAACGTATTTGCCGAGACATGGCGCGATTTTTACTGTACGTGCTCGAATAATCGAATTTATACACGGGTACCCTTAGGCGATGTCGTTTTCATGAGAAAAATGAGTAAGATAAATTTAAAACGATAGAAATATTGAATGAATTGAATATCGGTATGTAGTTTTCAACTTCTTTTGAAATTACTAAAGAAAGAAATTTTTGGCCCGCTGCTGTGTTTCGTAATTGATGCAGACAATTTTTATTTTGCATAAAAATCCTGCAGTACACTGTGTAACACAATTCGGTGCCATACAGTACGTTGTATAACACAATTTAGTGCCGTATAGTATTGTATAACAACATTGTATCACCTATTGTACATATACATATTGTATAACCATTGTATAACACATTTAGGGGTCATACAGTACATTTGTAGAACACAATTTGGTATTGTACAGTACATTGTAGAACACAGTACGTTGTACAATACAATAACACAATTAGGGGTCATACAGTAAATTGTATAATACAATTTATTGTCATACAGTACATTGTAAAATACAATTTGGTATCGTACAGTATACTGTAGAACACAGTACGTTGTACACATACAATAACACAATTAGGGGTCATGCAGTACATTGTAGAACACAATTAAGTACCATACAGTACATTGTAGAACAGAATTTGGTATCATACAGTATACTGTCGAACACAGTACATTCTACACAGACAATAACACACTTTGGTGTCACATTTTACACTGTATAACACAATTTGGTATGATACAGTATACTGTAGAACACAGTACGTTGTACAATACAATATCACAATTAGGAGTCATACAGTACATCGTAGAACACAATTAAGTATCATACAGTATATACAATACATTGTATACATTAACACAATACATTGTACACATACATTAACACAATACATTGTACACATACATTTTACACATGCAATAACACAATTTGGTATAACGCAGTGCATTGTAGAACACGATTTAGTGTCATACAGTAAGTACACCACATAACACAATCAACCAGTTTCCCGCGGAGCCACTTGTGCGTCTTCTGTGGCCGTGGAATGCAAGAGTTGAAGTTGGTCGACCTGTCAGGTAATCGAAGAAGGTGGAACGAGTTTCTAGTGCGGATTTGCGTTTTGTTCGACAGCGGACGGAATTTTGAATCCTCAACAAACACTGCCACCCGCGCTGCCACCGAAGAGTCCACGCCTGGTTCCCGTTCCGCAGCGGCGCACGATTTCAGGGCCACCGAGCAGTACCGGTGGAGATCAGCTGCAGACGAAATTACGTCGGCTGCTAAATACCGACAGCAAGGAGAATGTGTTTTTCCCCGACAGCCCGTCGCAGTCCGTCATGCAGTCGAACGGTATTCCGCAAGAAGAGAAATTCCGATACTCTCCGGGAAGCTTGTCGCCGAATTTTCGTGACGAAGACCGTGGAAAGGTTTGCACACTTCAACGCAATAATATCCGTTCTAACAATTGCAGCAGGCTCCCTTATAACGTGGTGAACAAATTGTTCAATACTACTGTAGGAGCAAAGTTCAGTGAACACTCTTTGGAAGCTAGTAAATTGTTTAAGGTAATCTTTTGCAACAGACGACGCTTGCGCGTGAACACTCGCACACCGCTAGACCACGTATACGTACGCGAGGACTGCAAGGGTCCGGGATTTCACTTCTGATTTCTCAATAATGCAAAGACGGGTTTTTTAGTAGTCAAAATCGCTAGATAAAAGATCAATCTAGGGCGCTGTTTGCCTCAAAAGTCCTTCTTTTACGTTTCCAAGCAATAGTTTTACAATATTCGGCTGCATGTTGTCCGTCAGATGACGCTGCAGTCACGCCGGCGTACTAAATAGAGTACTAGCCACTCCGACGGGCAACATGCAGTCGAATATTGCAGAACCATTGCTCGGAAACGTAAAAGAAGGACTTTTGAGGCAAACAGTGCCCTAAATTGATCTTTCATCTAGCGATTTTGACTACTAAAAAAGCCCGTTTTTGCATTATCGAGAAATCAAAAGTGGAATCCCGGACCCTTGCAATCCTCGCGTACGTATAGGTGGTCTAGTGATGTGTGAGTGTACCCTAGCGGTGTGTGAGTAGTCACGCGAGAGCGTCGTCTGTTGGACAAGACTCCCCTTAATACTAGGCTGGTGCCTCAGAGTCAAAAATTGCTAGACCATTATTCAAAATATTGTTTAGATTATTAAATATTAGATGATTGCAGAAGTTCGTGCCCGATTTGAAAATAAAATTCAACGGTTAAATATTAAATAAGTAACTTTATTAACACCTTTATTAATCAATTATATAGTCATCATTCTTTTCACTATGCAGACATTTATGAAAATGTTTGCGACATTTATGAAAATCGGGTACTTGTCTAATCATTTGATATATTGCTATGTCTAATCAATTACTAAACATTGAAGTATTGTATCAGAAAAAAAAACTGTAATGAAAAAATCGTACAGAGTGGAATTATTCTACGTCAGAAGAAATGTTTAATTTTCGAATTAAAGTAGTTCCAACTGCAAAGGGTTAGAAGTGAACCAAACCCCTTCAATTTTCGTTAGAGAAGCTATCTAGCTGTTAGTTCCTAGAAACGACGTGTAATGGAAATATTGTCTGATGATAGTTCTGTTGATTCTCGAATCAAGAGTGATAACATGATTCCTTCCTCTAGCTAATTTTACACAGTGCTTAAGCACATTACATCCTTGTGCGTATCCCGTACGTGTCCGTACTTACGGCCAATGAATGGTAACTATCGAAGAGACACAGGGAGAGGAAGCGCAGTTAGGAACCGGAAGTTGTAGATACACGCGTTCGCGAGTTGAACACGGAAGTCATAACGTATTCCTTCACTGTGTCGAACACGTGTTTAGCATAATCGATAGAATCGTCACGAAACCTGTAATGGCCACTTTAATAAATTTACTTCTCGATTGTAAATTCACCGAGGACATAGAGAATAATAGATTAGGTTAGACTAGCTGTAACATTGTAATGTGGATAACGATAGTGGATAACGTCCGATGAACAGTTACCACCTGTTCATCGGACGCAAAACAATTTTTTTCGAAATTGATAAAAATAACATAAAGTACCTAGAGTATTACTTTATTTTAAAAAATTAAATTTTTCTTAAAATTTTTATTGGGTTGGCAAGAAAGTAACTTCGTTATTTCCAGATGAAATAAAACCGAATTTCTCTATTCAAGTGATGAACTTTAATCAATAAAATATTTTCTTATTTATTCCTTTTGGCAAAAGATCGAACAAAAGGGATAATATCTTATTCATTTAGGTTCATTGCTTGAGTACAAAAATTGAGCTCTCTATTTCACCTTAAAATACCGAAATTGCTACCTTGCCAACCCAATATTTTAATTATTAAATATTCCGTTTTGTCGATCGTAACGAATTAATAGAACATTTACGGCGAATATTAAGGCGAAAATTACACACATAATGAAAGTTTCTCTTGAAGATGATCCATACTTGGATCGGAACGTTGAGAAAAATCTTTTAAATTGCAAAATTGCTTTGTCTTGATTTTGGATCGAACCTGTGCGCCGATAAAATAAACTAATTTCTATTTTACTTATTATTGAAATTTTAAATTTCGAAATTGTTAAAGTTTCCCTATAAGATTAAGGATATTTCGATGGTATGTATTGCAAAGTTTTGATCTGTTTGCAGCAATGTTTGCAGCAAGACGCCCGCTTCAAATTCGGCCGGAGTAACTCACACTCGCACACTTCCGGTCGAGCCGGAAGAAAGTCCGCCAGCTCGCCGTCGGTGGAGAGCACGGTTTGCCACAAATCTTTGCCTGACCTTCACACGAGCACACGACGACGAGCGTCCCTGTCGCCGCGCGCATCGACGAAGTCTACCAAGCCATCGGGGCACCATCAATCTTCGAACAATTGCCCGGATTGTGAAACTAGTTCAGATTATTCGGAGCACAGTTTCAAGCGGGACGCTGTCTGTTACCGGAGGTACTCGACGCATTATCGTGCATGTTTTCGATGGATTAATCTAGGAAAGATTCACATAAATTAGATAACGCTCGCACCATTCCGTAGAACGGAACACACTGCTCCTCGATTCAGCCACTTGCATGAACCGAGGAGTTTCTATCAAAACAATCAATTTTTTAATGACACCATAACACAACGTATGCACAGAGTGTGTGCACAAAATCAATAAATAAATATATGTAGATATAAATAAGGAACACAACGATAAACAAGTCGAATTAACATCGTTCGTTGCAACGATCAAACTTAATAGACATTTGGTAAAGTGACGTACAATTGCATAAGAAAAAACATGGATGATCTTGAAATTTCGAAAAACGTGGCCTTGAGAAAATTGTTTACTCGCCACATTATTTGCCCCTTTAAATCCAATCATATCTTGTTTTTTTCTGTCGTTCAAATTAAATGAAACACCATATAGAAATAATTGTAAGCTCTGTATAAATAATGTCTGCTAATCTGCTAATTAGGTTTTCCCAGAGCCACGAACTCGAGAGTGTCAACCGTAATTGAATATAAATTGCATTATCTACGGACTAGTTGATAAAAACAATAACTCATCTCATTTTTGCAACGGACATTATTCTGATCGAAGTAAAACGAAAAGTTCGTTACGCGATAACGAAGCCTGTAAATGCATGGTGTTTGTATTTTCACAATCCAGTTAAAGCAAACCGAGTATTTGTCCAGGCCGAGTGTACAATTTTAGATTGCCCCTGCCCTCAAAGGGTTCATTAACGTTTGTAATGCACGGGGTTTATTTCTAGGTTTATGAAGTCTCCGATGTTGAACTGGAACAACGAAACTGTCCAACGCAAATAGAATTGAGACAGTCCATACAATCCTCGACGAAGGCCTAAGAGCCTTCGCATCCTATATTTCCATCCGTTCTTCTGTCCCAGTGCTCGGGTCACAACTGCTTTAGCTTCCATTCGATTTTATGACCTCACTATATCTTTGACACCGAAACTGCACGGTGCTTCAATAATTTCAGTCGATGTAACAACATACTGTCGAGTTATTGCCCTATAAAAATCGTTGGAACTGCGAGCATGTTCTCTTCTAGGTCTTTTGTTTGTGGGACATGTGGACCCTACATCCTCAGATGCTGTCTGCGTTGTAAAACAATTGACGTTATAGACGGCTGTTTTATTATTAATGGCCGCCGTGTATTTTCCGGAGAACCTGCTAGATATTGCAGAAGCTTTTCTTCGAATACAGGAATGTCCCATCATTCTACTTTGTGATCATTTTGTTCTACGCCCTTTGTTCTTCCTTTTAAAAACAAACATAAGTTCCACAAATATAAATTACAACAAAGTTTGAGAGCTATATTTAATATAATTAGTAAACGAAATTGTTTAAAATAAGCAACAATCAAGGAACTGTTCTTTGATGCAAATTTTAAATGAAATACTTTAAATAGTGGGGAGTTGTTGGCGAGAAAATTGAAAAATAATTCGGAGCACAAAAGGTTAAGGCTGTCAGTCCAGAAAATTCTTCCTCGTGACATTAGTATTGATAACAATGCGATTCAATCTATGAACTGTTTCTGTAGATTAGATCTGCGGATCTTCATGCAAAATAAAAATTGTCTACATCGACTAAAAGTTGTAAAAAAAAGAAATAAAAAATAATGTAAGAAATAGAAACTAAATTGAATGTTACTTCTTTCCTTAATGATTTTAATAGAGGAGAAATCACATATTGGTATCTTCAATTTTGAAAATGTATAAATGCATAAAGATCCGCAGTCTAGTTATAACCACTTAGGCACATCAGCTTTCAAATGTTTATAAAGAAATGCAAAATATATCGGGAGCAGTAGAAAAATATTTATATTTATCTAGAAATTTGTTGGTTTATTTAATGTTTATGGAAATAGAAGAATATAATCATGTAGAATGAGTAATATATTATAGTTCCAGGCACATTCGACGCTCGCTAGGTTCCGGTGGCGGCGACGCGAGTAGCGTACTATCATCCGGAGGTCGTACGCAAAAGTCATCAGGGTCCAGTAAATTGAGTCATGGAGCGACTGCGAGGGACTCCGGAGGATCATCCGGGCATTGTACTCACCGTAGTGAACCTCCGCCAATAATACAAGTACACGTCAAGTGCAAACAGGGTCGTGTCGACGATCGAAGCATAGAAACACTTATATCTAGACTTACATCATGAAAATTTTGGAAAAATTGCAACCAATCTGAATTATGAAAAATGTAATAAAAGTTATTTCTCACTTTTTCATTTGGGCTTGTAGCGAAAATTTAAAAAACGCGTTTTGTAGATCGAAAAGTGGTACAACTCTTTTATATTTCTGAAAAAAGTATATTAATAAATGTATAAATTATGGTGTACTTTATAACTAGACCGCGGATCTTTATGCATTTATGGCGTATGTAAACTTTCAAAAAATATTAGAATACGATATTCAATAGAATTTGGTACGATTTTTATTAATTTTGTATCACAAAGGCCATTGCCGCTGAAAATAAGATTGTATTTCATACCACTTTCTTAAAATTTGTTTACAAAAATTAAAAGTTGCATCCGCAGTCTACTTATATCACAGTATCAGATCGAAAATGTTCTACTCCAACTTTTTTGGTAGTTTTCTTTTAATGAGAACACAAGTGTACTCTGCTTCAGATGTTACAATTGTTCGGCTCGGCCTTATGTAAACACCTATTCGGTTATCTGTGAAGCAATATATTGACTATAATACTTTTTCAGGACTGTTGGAGTCATATACGTCGTGACAGTGGTGCATCAACCCAACACTCGACGGAAAAAGATCGTTCAAGAAAAGGTAGTTATGCTAACGGTACCCCACTTTCTGTTGTGAGACATTACAGTCCTGATTCCGAAAGTAGCAACAGTCAAACGGATTATAGTCCGACGTGCAATTCGAGGTATGCATTCACACCATCTACACTTTTTAGTACGTTAAAAATATCATAAGTACGAATACGTATATCACAATTCTTCCTACTATCATGTGCTTTTAATATTTTAGCATGATTATACAGGGTGGTGCCGCAATGTAAATAGTATCAGTGGTATCTTTTTTCCCCAGAGTTTACAAGGTCATCGTTTTTTTCCTTGCATATTTTAGTTGACGTTAAAACGCATTTAGACATATTAATAACATGATCTTGAAGTAAAACCTGTGACTTCTAAAATTCAAATTGGATATGAAGTGTTTAGTCTGAAAGCTTAATCGTCAATATTAAATTTGTAAGCCATCTGTCACTTTCTAAGTTATCCTTAAGTGTTCAAAATGATGTGCTTCCACAGATGTGCGTTGTTTAAAACGATCGATGTCATGTTATTAATATTTCTAATTGCGTGTTAATGTAAACTAGTATATGTATACAACGAATAAAAATATACATTTACAAGAAAAAAATGTCGATGGCCTTGAAAACTCCGGGCAAAATGGCCTTGAGAAAAAAATAAAATTTGCAGAGCATTTTTACCTTGTGATACCATTGCACTAGAAACATTTCTTATATCATCGTATTTAGGTGGACCACCCTGTATACTATAATCATAATATAAGTATAAGACGTATGAAAACCTTAACACATCAGCTGCCAGAAGCTTATTAATAGACTCTTTAAAGATGGCGCTTCGTTTAGAAGAAAAATTTGTTAGTTTTGTTCAAAATTGGAATCTATAAGATCGTTCTATCTGACGCTGTTCATAGTTGATTGAAAAATTGGTAAATTATCATTGGAAAGAGCTAATTCGTTGTCGTAGCTACGCTAAACTGGTTTCTGCCAGCAGAAAAGAATATCTAAAGGAAATGTTATCTTGGAAAGAGGGAAATTTCTAATATTGGCTAGAGTGAAAGACGTGTCCTTGAATGGTGTGTCGATGTTAGTGTAATTGGACTGTTGATTAGTGCATAAATTGAACACTGTCTCAATCTCTCCATCAGGTTCTCCGACGGCTGGAAAGAAGGCCGAGGTCGACCAATTCTGAGATCGAAGTCGGACATCAGTGATCGTTACTGGCGTCAGGATAACGGTCGTTCGAACAAAGTACCTGCTCGGCCACCTCGGTCGATAACTCAGCTCGAAAACTTTTTCGACCGTTTAGGTCTAGACTCGGATAATTATCAGCGTATCACGGAACCAGACTCGAAGACATCGTCTCCGGTATTTTTTGATAGCGTTAGCTCCGTTGACTCGGCTTTGGGTCTTTATTCGTGGGTCGGTAATAACCAGACGAACCAGAGTGGTCAATGGCAGAACAATAATTGTAGCGTCGGCATGGGCAACGACGATTGCAATCAGCGGGTCAGTGATCCGCTAAGCATCGTCGAACGAAACGCTCGAATCATTAAATGGCTCTGTCAGTGCCGAAAAGTGCAGTTTGGGTATAGTTAAACAAGTATGCAACGCGGACAATCCTCCGAGTCCGACGAATGTTTTAAGGGACTTTCATCTTGCCAACGATAGTTTTTATGCGTCGCAGAAAAACTATGCCTTACATTTATCATTTCACTAGTGAAGGATAGTAAACGTTGATAACATTTCTTTTCTTTCTCTCTCTTGCTTCGCTGTGTTACTAATGCTACACGTGGTAGCATCTTAATTTATGGTTTCCTAATTGCAAGAAGAACATTGTGCCATCTACTTTTATGATTTGTTTGTTATGCAGTTCTGTTGTGTCTTTAATCTTAAATTTGCCACTAATGGACTTTAGTGTTGAGATCTATTGTTTTCTTTTTATCTCGGTATGTTCTTGTCAAAATTTGTACATACAACTAGCGGATGGTGAGAACCGTCTAAATATATTTTACAGTCATGTAAAATTTATACCTGTTTGAATATAGTTTTGTTTTCTAGGGAATAAATTTATTGTTTATTAGTTACGTTAATGTTACAACGAGTTTATGCATGAATTGATGAATGCGCTCTGCATTTGTGGTTTATCGGTCTTGAGAAAGTTGATCTATAAAGAAATTGAATTCTATTAGAACGTTTTACTTTTAAGATGATTACGGTAAATTAAATTGTACATTGGTCATTTCTAAATTTCGATATTCTAAATTGCGTTGCGAAGATGCCTTTAAAACACGTAGAAATCGCGTGTGCTTTTACGTTAGGGAAGAAAGTTTCTCTTTCATTGTTCGAGCCACACATTTCGAAGTTTCGTTTTCGATAAGCGATCGAAGTATTTTCAAATTGAATATTATTCACTCAAGATGCATTTAAACTTTTTCTGGTTCAGTAGGAATTGATATCATAGCGTTACACTTGTATCGAAAGTCAAAGATTTGTCTAACAATGCAAAGTAACTTGCTGTGTTTACGATAGAGTTCTTAACGTAGTAGCGTTAGTTGTATTTCATTAATGTTTTTCCTCTTTCTCGATGAATCTACTAAAACTTGTATTGATCTGTATTTTAGAAATGCAAACACCACTGGTACAAAAGAACGAATGTGATTTATCGAATTTTGAAGAATTTTTCTGTGTAAGAATGTTTGCAAATGGAATTTGTATAAAGGATTTGAAGGAGTTTTCATGTTGGTGTTTTTATACCTTATAAATCTTGTTAGATGCAGTTGCGTTCAATTGTTGCGAACATTATTTTCGATTCGATATGCTTGGAAATTCGTGCGACATTGCTACTTGTGCTTTGTATTAAGAAACATTTACTTGATGATGCCTTCATTAACTTTAAGCTATTTTAAAAACTTCGACAAACGATTTCACTCACTCAACTGAAATATCGGAAAGTGTTCTTATATTTTCGACATTTTATTCATTCTAGATGTCTACTTTGTGCCTAAAAAAAGTTAGAAAAGATGTTGACTTTAATAGAAAAATTCGTTCTGATTGATTCGACTTCTGTGTGTAATTTAGAAAATTGAGAATATCAGTTAAGTATTGAAAGATGCTTAAGTCTCGATTTGTCAGATTTAACAAGTAAGTATTAAAACGATACTTAAGTGATACCTTGTCTCGTAGGACATTTAAATTGAATACAATTGCGAAAAACAATGCAAACAAAGAGACGAAAGCTTGTAATTCGTAAGGGAACGTATTATTCATTTACTGCTTAAACAAAACAAGAAAAAGAAAACAATGATTCCTGACATATTTCAACGTGCAATAATACAGATAATTCACTTAGGTGTTTCTTATTTTAGGTGATACTTATTACATCATACTACTCGATATATTTTACCTACTGTGTGGCAATCAATTACGGATATAATTAATTACGACTTTGAATGTTTGTAACAGACAAATTGTTAATTATGTGATTCAAGTATTTTAACAAAAGAAAAAGAAGAAAAAGAGAATTCGTGTAATATAATACAACAAGAAGTTACTCAACTACTCTCATTTCAAGTGATATAGATGTCTTAGATAAATAGTGATTCGCGCAGATTCTATATACGAGAGGCGTGGTAGTGCATTACGATTTAAAAAGAATTACAAAGACGAGTTTGAAACGACTACTTGGCGGCAGTAAAACCTTGAATTTTTCAAGCGAAATGTATAGTAATGCTTGTATTGAACACTAGATGTTTCTGTAGTTACATAACCAGTATTTACGGTAACACTTAACAGTTTTTAACAGAATTATTATAGGGGGTGTAACCGAAGTTACGAGGATTGCGTCGGCAGCCGATCGCAAAGTGTTATTGCACAAAGACGAGCGTAATACATATACATATGCTCGCGACGAACATTTTGCTTACAACTTTTTGAGCTATGCACCGTTTATTGCTCGCGTAATCGAAAAATTCAAAACTATTCGACAAAATTTATTTTACACGAAGAAGGTGATTCTTCTTTGCCTTGTACAAAAAAAAGAATTCTTAATATATTTTTACTAGCGGTAGTGATTTACATTTCGATGATTTATGATAAGCTGTTCGGGAATTACATTTTATAGTCTAGTTACAATTTATGAAGTGTTATCGTAGAATTGTAATGGATATAATGTAGGGCTCTTGCTACCCAAGTATTCGGATACTCGAATGTAAATCGAACGTCAGAGTACAAGTATCTGAATATGTATTCGGATATTCGAGCGAGTATCCTGTAGATCCGAGCAACGGTAAAAGCCCTAATGTTGAGCGTTCTCGAATATTATTTTCAAAAAGTTTTAAGCAAAGTAACTGACATAAGATTTACGCGTTGCTTCTTGAGAGTACACGCACAAGGTGTGTTCGATTTCTACTCTACTAATATTTAAGACCAACTGCGTCGTTGGAGATAACGTTCGTTTCGGTGCGTTGCAAATCTACCCGGTTCGGAAGAAGAAAAAAGGCTACTCGTTACTCGTTATGGTAGAAATATACATTCCATTTCGTTGACATGTGTACACGAATCTCAAGAAGTAAAAACGAGATAGTATAAGTTTGCCTTCTTATCATTATCATTAATAGGTACTTGCGTTTCCGCATCGGTAACATTTATTAACATAATCGAAGGAATTTCTATAACGTTAGACTGCATTTCTGTTTTAGCTGATAGTTTTATGTGATCAATGTACTTGTATAGTAGAATCTATTCTGTTGTCCTTATCATCTTATCGACTTTGAGGCTTAGACAATTTTACTATTAAGTAGATCTGTTGGAACCTATTTTGTAATTTTAACTGCAAATGTATACTTGAAAATATGGAACTTACATATAAATGTGCATAATTTGTGATCCATACTATTTAACGTTGTTAAAGTCATACATTTTTAATTGCTTTTTTTATAATCTAGTCACGTAGATCAAAATATGTTAAATTCCGATTAAATATTATTAAATTCCTTCTGTGTATCGCTGGTGCTTTTATTTTCTCTCCTGTGTAAGATTGTCGCGAACTCGATTACGTATATATATAACAAGTTGGAACATTTAAATCTTCAAAATAATTCAAACTAGAGTCTACGATTTTGGACGTTTGCCGAAGGGGCGCGTGTACACTGAATCAGTAAACCGTGTATTCGCGAATTAAGTATCCGTGGTCTGAATACGTGTGTAATTATGCATTCTATTCTCCGTGTGCACGGATTCATATAGACATCCATGTATTTTTGTACTTGGATACGTTCGTCACATTCGACTCCGGCAACTAATGCGTTTTAGAAGTAAGACAGCAATAAATTTACGGCCAGCTGTTCGACGTTAAATCAGCGTGTATTAAAATAAACGTGTAATATAAATACACGAATATTCGTGAAACTAAAATACACGGGTACCCCTGTATTTAATATTACGCGGATTAAGATTCGTGTATTTACATATTTACGCATGAAATAGGGACCTCCAATCGAAACATTTATTTTCAACATTCAAATGAATGGCGCGCACAGAAGTATAGATTTCCGCCATCTGTGGACAACGATAGTGAATTAATCGGTTAACAGGTTCACGGTTTTACCGCAGATGACACTAGCGAAGTGTTTGAAAATCTGCAATCTGAATTCAGAAATTCAATTATTGGAACTGTATTATATTAATTGATCATTTCCGGTGCTATAAAAAAGCGTTGTACGACTCTGGTGTTGTCGCAGGTAGAGCGTAAAACTATTTTGACAGTGGCTGTGCTTATATATAGACCCAGCTTAGATAACACACCTTGTTCCAAGATTACATCGTCTACCAGATGATGGTTGTGAGTAAAGTGTTTTATTTTATTACTTGTGTGTTTTCATTTTTACTATACTCTTATTAATTTGAATAGTGCTACTCGTTTTGTCAATTATGATCTGGAGAAAGTGAGATTTTAATACTGTCCTATGCATATCTATGAGTAAATATATGGGGGGGGGGGGGTTTACGCACATCCTATACCTGCGCCGGGTCTATAAGTATTTTAGTCTATGGTCTAACGTGTACGTCATGTCAACCATATTGGTCACCGTGCGCATGCGTAACGGCGAGCTGCGCCTTTGCAGTCTGTGGCCGTCAGTCAGTCGTACGGACGCGCGATTCACGTTTGACGCGTAGTTTCGGATGCGTGGCTCGAGCAAAATCGACGACGGTTGTACGTTCGACGGTGATACTGGCCGACGGAGTAAACTTCGTCGCGTATGCGTTCGATTATTGGTGTCTGGTGGTGGTGACGGTTTCTGGTAAGGTCGCGGTGGCACGTTTCGCTATGTCGCAAATGCTTTGGCCGCGAGAGGCGCAGTGACGACTCGTCCGTGAGCCTGCCGACATCCTCGACGGCCTTACGATGGAGTCTATCAGAAAATGGTTCTACAGACCCAAGGTGAGTCGTCTTTCATAAATCGTCATCCCTAATTCTACACCTTCGTCGACGAGTCTCCCCGTGTCTTTCTCTCGTCTTTCCTCCGTCATGCCCTCCGTGCGTTCCTCGTCGTGTGCGAGACTTTTCGCTGATCGAACGCGTGCGCTCGTTCTTTTTTCTCCGTCTTCCCCCGTGCACGTCGTCCCGTCGGACCTGCGCGCTGTTGCCACCTGTTTCGTGAAAATTCGCAGGATACCCCGGAGAGGTGCTTCGGGCGACGTGTGTTACACCTGCGTGATCTACGTGTGCTGTGCACGTATGCCTTCATTGATGAGTACAGGCTCTGTTCCGTCTCGTTGTTTATCACGCGATGTTTCCGAGCTTTCCAGCGCGATTTATCGCCGCCCGACACAAAGAAACCACCGCGAAATTGCAAGTAACGTTCTCGCGTACCACTCCGCGTAACTGAATCAGCTGATACGTAATAGAACCGTCTCGCGGTTCCCAAGACTCCTCCGGCACATTGTAACCGCGCTCGAGGATTAGCCTCGACTTACGGATATTTCTGTCATAAATGCATTGTCCTCGCCAAACATCGTCGCACCGGCCCCCGGAAGATCGAGCACCATCGCTTCCGCGTATCGTTCCTATTACAGCTTACAGCACCAGGGACGAAAGATAGGATAGTGCGTTTCTTTGTTTCCATGATAACGAAAGAAACATTTCAGTAGTATGTTCCATTTTTATAGACACATTTTAAGACAGTGGCATGAAATGTAATATTATTTTGAATAGAAGCAGCCTTTGTAGATCCAAAACAAATAACAATATTACTCAGTCCTATCGAATCTTATATTCTAGCATTTTTTGAACATTTTTATATCATAAATGCATAAAGATCCGCTGTCTATTTATTAACCTCTTGCACTGCTATTTATTTTGTGGTTATAGTGGTTAGTGGACTGTGGATCTTTATGCAAAATAAAAATTGTCTTCGTTGATTGCGTTCTTCCCTTAATGATTTTCATAGAGGAGAAATTCTCCAACAATTTTGAGTTTCATTTACTCAATTTTGCTTCTAAACGCATACAGATCCGCAGTCTGGTGATTAGGATTCCTTCATCGTTTAGAATGTCACACTCTGGTCCGAGTGGTCGATCTAGTAGTTGAGATTTTAGTTCTAATTTTTAAATGGTTACGGAATTTTTATTACGGGCTCAAGCAAAACAGATTTGGAGAGTGCTTTCTCAATCTTTTTTGCACGTTATTTAGTAAACGAATGCTTCCAAGTGCTAAAAGAAGGTGAGGTCGTTTGGTCGAATTTTCAAAAAAGTTGTACTGTTTAAAAAGGACGTTCGGACACTTTCGTGAGCCACTGTACCAGTTCTGCGCGTAATTTATTTCGAATAATAATTTGTACGTGAATTCTAGAAATAATGCTCTTTAGCATTTGACAAATAACATATTCCAATTAATGATAATGTATCTCATTTGGTTAATGGAAGGAATCCGAGAAATATGCAAATAATCGGGAAAATAATATATTGTGGAGAAATTGTATCTCTGAAATAACATTCAAGATAAATATCAATGAAATCAAAATACTGTGTTACATATTTATAAATAATATTTGTATAAATGATATCAAATGTCAAAAAAAGAGAATAATCAGTGAAAATAACAAATAATTTATTACGACAAATAATGAACAACTAATTAAATTGTACATAAATTAATTCAATTTTTGTATGAACTACTTAATGATAAAATTGGGTTATTTCAAAAATAGGTTCTTCCTAAAATAACTGAATAATTAAATGGGAAATAAATTGATTCAATTTTCGTATGAAATACTTAATGATAAAATTGTGTTATTTGAAAAATAGATTATTCCTAAAATTACAGAATAATTAAATAGGAAATAAATTGATTCAGTTTTTGAATGAAATACTTGATGATAAAATTGTGTTATTTAAAAAATAAATTATTTCTGAAATAACCTTAAAAAGTAATTTAAAAAAAATCACGTTGAACGCCCAGGTTTGCAGTGTACACATGTCAATCGATAAACGATATACATTTTTCAAAATGACATTTAATTGGACGTTCGTTTCACCGGAAAGGTCGATCGAAGACTATGTATTCCCGATCTTGTTTTCTATTTACCAAGGTACTTTCTCTTTCATTACCGGTAACCTAGATTTAAAGTTACACGATTCTGGATACCGTGACGGTTAACCCCAATCCCCGTAGAATAGGATTCCTAGGCGAGACGCGGGGTTCGCGCGAGAAGGTGAATTATGTTTTGTAACGGAACCGTTTTACATTGTCCAAGAGTAGCACGTCGTCTCTGCCGTTAATTAATGCGCGGTGCGTTTCCATTGTGTGGATTATTCGTCGTGGTAACGGAGATTCGTCGCACGTATCAGGAAAAGATTTTCTGTCGATGCTCGTCGAACATTTGTCGCCGGTGTCTGCCGATGGCACGTCAAGCTTGTGAAAACGCGATGGCGCAAAATACATATAGGCATTCCATCTGTTCCCAATGGTTCTTCCTCATTGCTTCGACCGGCGTGTCTCGTGGTTGCTTTATGAGTCGGGAAATGATGCAGCACGGTGAATCGACTCGCTCGTTCTTCCCACCGAACCGATTCCAAACGATTAGTATTTAATGACACGTCTTTTGCTTGTGCACACGTACACGCATTATCTCGTACACTGTTGCAACGGACATGTTCGGTACGATCACTGTGTTCAATCAGCTGTCGTGCAACCAGTTACACGATTATTACATTCTTATACAGTTTTTTTTCGGATACATAACTTTATAATCGTCTTTTCCTGAATCCGTTATTCTTGGACTATATTTATTTTGTTGCGAGCACAAGGTTCTGTTTTACATTGCATATTGCTTCCACAAATCTTCTCAATGGCACAATATGTAGTTCAACGTCAGATTACGATTCTTGTAATTAGACGGCGGATCTTAATGCAGAATAAAAATTTTCTTCCGGGATTGCAACATACTGGAGTGACGTAAAAATTGTTTTTCTTTCTTCGCATGTTTAATAGGTTGAAAATAATGTAACAGTATATTAAAATTCTTCTAATGTTTTCATGGATTTAAATTACACCTACTCATTTTTGTTATAATTGCATATAATCCGCTGTCTACTTATACATAATGCTTTTTGGTATACTATTGGTCATAGAAATGAATGAATACTAAATGAATATTTTGATTGTGCATTTTGAGAAAAGAGGGGGTGGAAATCATTTCTACATATTATTTTTTACTAAATGAATATTTTGATTGTACATTTTGAGAGAAGAGGGGATGGAAATAATTTCTAACTATTTTTTATTAAATGAATATTTTGACTGTACATTTTGCGAGAAGAGGGGATGTAAATCATTTCTAATTATTTTTTATTAAATGAATATTTTGATAGTACATTTTGAAGAGAGGATAGAAGTCTTTTCTACATATTGTAATGAGGAATTTAGTTATTGTAATCTTGCGGACCGTATGGCTCGTCGGCGATCTGCAACAGTGTACATAATTTTTGTGAGGACGTCGTCCGCTGCGGATAAAAGCATATTTCCCGAGTCAATATCGAAGTGAAAGAGTGAAAGAAGGAGATGAAGTAATGAAAATTTTAGTAGCTTTGTCAGCCACTCTTTGAATGAATATTTAAGTGTCTCTTTCTGACCTATTTTTGGGTTCAAGCAGCCGTAAACTTCCTATGTTTAAATATGAACGATAAAAATATCTGCACTTCATCTGAATTGATCGATAATCCCTGCAGAATAAGAAAGTAAATAATTACTATTATTACATTATATTTCAATTATATATTATAATTAAATTTCAACAAATTGAAATTAGAGAAGCTTTCAATAATTATTTGCTATAACAATCAGAAAATTTCCTTTAAAATCCACGGCTATCCACCTCCACTTTTTTTACACATCAACTACAAAAGGTTCTGTTTTAAATTTTACAAGTCTTTCACGGCTTCAACAACATCCACACTCTAATGCTACATATCGACTACGAACGAATAAAATATCGTTTCGACATAAAAGAAAGCGACGAGCATTTTCACATTTAGTAGATCCTCTTTGAAAAACCTTCGGTCTACCTCGATGCTGCAGGCTAGGGGTTAGAGGATCGGCTAGTCACAGGTATCTTTGATAAGTACAGACCCATCTCGCCCTTCGATTCCATCTTGGTTCTTTTCCCTATTGAAAATCGGACAACCGTGAGCTCGATTCGGTTCGGCAAGCCCAGTTTCCCCCGGGCCGAGTTTCGTGGTGGCCGAACGGGTTCGGCGCACTCTCGATGGCAGCCTCGTCGGCCGTGAACGAAAGGTGGTAGCACACTTTTCAAGTTTACGGCGGCGGGAAAGTAAAGATTTCAGTTAGTTAGTTTACGGTGCCTTGACCGTGCCTGCAGTTGGATCAGGTTCAAAACGGACGCAGCCCGCGGAACACATTTCGATTAGAGGGAGATCGAGCGAAGCGTCCCTCGATTAATCATCGGTGTGCCCGCACGCTGAAAGCATAGTGGTGCACGGTTAAATTTACATCGGGTCAGCAGCCAGCAGTTCGTATTATCTAATATTTTTAACCCTTTGCACTCGGAGCTATTTTCACTCGAAAATTAAACATTTCTTCCGACCTAGAATACGCATCTCCTGTGATTTTTAAAATTTTATGGATATGAAATTGGTATAGTACCTCATAAAATACATAAATGTCATTTCTGTTACTTAATATGTATCTGGATAAGAATTTCTGAATTGAGAATATTCATATAAAACTCTAATTTTACAAAAATCATAAATTGTATTAACTCTTCGTAGTCGGAGCTATTTTAACTCGAAAATTAAACATTCCTTCCTACCTAGAATAATTCCATTCTACAACATCATTCTTTTCATTTTATGGATATGAAAGTGATAGTAACACCTCCTCCAATGCTCAAATGTTTAGTAATTAATTAGACACCGACATATATTTAATAATGTAAGCTATATTTTGAATAAGTCACCATTCGAGTGCTAAGGGTTATTTTCGATTATCGAGATTGTAAAGATTCATCCGTGAGGAAAATTATTCAACAAACTGATTTCTTTGTAAAGTGTAGCTCGTTGTAAAATATATTTGAAATAAAACTTACTCTGTTTCTTATGGTGGTCACAAATCTTCTCTATGAAGGCTGAACCAATCTTTTTATAATTTTTGGTCTACTACACTACTGAAGCAATTGCAATCATTTTTTAGTCAAAAAGAGTTATGATTAGACTGCGGATTTTATGCATTTATGACAAAAATGTTTAAAGCTGTGAACATGTTAAAAGTATTTAAGGACATCAATGTATTAGTTTCAGCTTCATAGGATAGTTAAAAGAAGAATACAATTTTTATTTGGCTCCCGAGTCCTGAAACCAATGCAAACATTTTTTATTTTGCATAAAGATGTAGTTATGATACAAGAACCAAATATATTCCTTGGACCCATCTTACAATCAAAAATTTTGAATGAAGAATTCATGTTTTTCTGAAGTAATTTTCAATAAAATATGAACTACATATTTATATGATAAAAGTCCTGTTATAAAATAAGATCATGTATTTCTTTCAACAACTTATTCATGCTGTTCTAAAAATATTACAAAATTTCTCTGAATGTCTATTCTTTACTCTCTAATGAATTTATAGTCTTAAAATGAGAATTTGTGCAAACATATTAAGTACGAAAAGTTTTTAATAATCTATACATTTTGGTTGGCTACATAAGGGTTAAAGATGCTGAAGAGGAATGAAAGAACTTGACTGGATTTCATGGTGAATGCAGTTTTAAAAGTCGCCATTCATTGCGATTGTCCCTTTCTCTTCGATTCATTCTCATTCGTTCGTTAACGCGAGGAAACAGAAGGTGGGTGGTGGTTTGAAATTCTTGGAGCACTGGTTCGATAATACTTGCGAAACAGTTCCAGACGTGTCTATTCAGAGGACTATTGTATTTGCATTAGTACATACATACTATAAAAGTGTTGAAACTGTTCAAACTCCAAATTGTATGAAATGTTAAGATAGATAGGTTTATTAACACATTTATTTTGTTTCTGGTCTGACACGTAGATAAAAGAAACAACTAACAAAACTTTAGAAATGAAATCCATTAGGGAGGGACAGTCTGCTGCAGCGTGGTTTCGAAAGCGACTTTTTTCACTTCTCCATGCCTTCTCGAATTTCGCTTTCTAGTAAACATAGCTTCGCCGTTAGCACGTCGTTAGGATCCATCCTCTCCTTCTTAATTTCTATCGCAATTAGAAGAAGCGCGGAAACGGCTGCTACGATCTTTTCATGGCCGGACCGTTTGTTTTCATTCCAGTTTAATCATTCCACTTCCATTCACGCAAGTCGTTGCATACCATTTCCATTACCACTAACACTTTGTTCGTTTTCTTGTGCGAGAATTAACGCCGTGGAGGTAGCTTTCTTAATTAACACTTTAAGTTTGCCAGAAACGAGGGACGCAATTCGTTCGGATTATAAAAGTTAATTTTTTCTGCGAGATCGGGCTCTGAAAAATGCAAGAAAGTTGAAAGGGTATTTAACATTTGAATTTCTACTTAGGTTGCTAGATTGGCTGTTCTATGAAGTGAATTCAAGTAACACTTGACGACAGTTGATCAGCAACTTTTCTACATTAGAAAATATGAGATGATTTTCTGCTCCACTTCACACTGGATCTACAGAGCATTGAAAGTGACTACATACTCTACATTTATCGTTTTAACGAGTCCCCTATGTAGTGTTAATATACGTATCATTTACACATATTCCCACCACTACTTATTCTGTGGTTATAGCGATTAGAAATTCTTCATCGTTCAGAATTTCATAGAAAAGAAAGTTTATATTTATCGTATGTGTCTATGTTTTCCCCGAAGGCTACATGTATCGACTACAACAAAGTAGAACTTTATTTCGGCTTAAAGGAAATTAATAACTATACTGTGTGTGTGCGGATTTTATGAATTTATGACAAAAATGTTCGACTGAGCACGTAATAATAAAAATGTTACTCCCTCTGTCCCATAATAATAGTAGCGAGAGAAAATAAATATAGAACGCAACACATTTATTATCAAAAAACTAGATTACATTAAACCATAAATTAAGAATATTACTCCTAATTTTTATTTCGAGTGTTCTGATAGCTATTCTGGATTTTTAGAAAAGAATGGTGACGATATAATTGATTAATAAAGCTGTATTCTTCAAAACTTAACCGTTGAATTTTATTTTCAAATCGGGCACGAACTTATTCAATCATCTGATACAATCGTCAATTCGCCTGATCTGACGATTCTGGTTACGGGCAGTTTTAACCCCTTGCCTGACGATTTATTTCACGGTTTCAGTGATTAGAACATTTTTGGAGTTCTCGTATACTTTGCTACAGGAGTATACGAGAGAGAATAACAGTAATACATATTTACATATTTAATGGTAATGTTGAAAACAAAATTTATCACGATAATCACAGTGATCTGAAGATTTATAAAGATATTGATCTTTCTATACTAAATATACAAAATTTGGTGTGCCAAAAGTAAGTTAAAGTATCGTTTAATAACACTGTCCAACACCAAATTTGTTTCACAATTACATTGTGATGGTAGTACTTATAGAGTTTTATTCGCTGATTCCGAATCTGCCCTTAATTTTTCTCCTAGACTCTAGACGAACAGTTCTTGAGAAACATGACTCTGAAAAAAAATATTGTTCAACTTTAAACAAATATTGTGATGGTATTATAAAAGATATTGAATTGTTCTTTGCAGCAAAAAATTCTGTAGACTTTCTCGAATACAGTGATATCTAATACTAATACATTATGAATGTTTAAGCAATCATTAAAAACGTAGAGACACCACTTTTGCAGCAACTTTTCAGGACATTTCTGAATTTATCTCAAAAAATAAGGGTTCAGCGGAAAATCGAACTATGTATTAACTTACTTTTGTTATCCACTGTACATATTTATTAGTAGACCGCGGATCTTCATGCAAAATAAAAATTGTATTCATAAATTGTACAACACAGGAGCCAAATAGAAATATAATTTTTCTCTAGAATGGTATTAATTAGCTGAAACAAGTACACTGATATTTTTAAATCCTTTTAATTTGTCCACTGCTTTAAATTGCACATATGTATTCATTTTTGCCATAAATGCATCAAATCCGCAGTCTATTTATTAGAGTCTGCTTAAAATCTTCATCACGAGTCTGACTCGATAGGGCAAGGGTTTAATAATTCTATAAATTCTTGTTGCTTGCAACATTAACATGTTTCATATCATCAGTGAAAGCAGCAAGTTTCCAAACGTTTTTGGGTGCTAGTGTACATGTATTAACTTTCTTCCGACTCGATACGTCGCGGCCATTCGATCTTGTCTTCATGGTCGTCGGATCGAGAGCAGATCTAGAAAATATGTATAACAGATCTTTAATATCTCGTTCGGCGACCGCAGGTGTACATTTTCCTCGCTGGTTATGTGGATACAGCGAGAATTGTTGAAACGGATATTCTCAAAGGTCGCAACGGGATAGAATTTCTTCGTTTCGTGTAGAAAATTCATAATAAATTGAACCAAATAAAAAATTTAATGATTTCGGCGCTACAGGTTCGATCAAATGTTACTCACTAAGCAATTTTGCAATTTAAATTGTTCTCGACGTTTCGATCCAAATTGAAACCTAGATCCTAAATTGAACCCTTCAGTGAACGATGCAGCCCTACTCGAATTTATGCTAATAATTAGTGTGCAAGCATTACATAATTAGTCCAGTCGCCAGATCGAAAAAAGGGCGTCTACCTGGAAAGTACTTATTCCGAACTTAATGAAATTTTGACACGTCATTTAAGGGTACTTTGAGCAATCGAATCTGTGTTTTCGACTTCGAGGACCCTGAGCTAACTTAGGGAGGGGGAAAAAACCACGATTTTTGTTACCTATTTTTGGTATTTCGCCTATAACTCAAAAACTATGGGTCCTACGAACTTTTTTCATTTTTGTAAAGAGCATTAAATTTCCTTCAAATTTCACTGGTCAAACGTATTTTTTGACCCAATAGGTACCGAGAGACAGACGTTCAAAATTAGGAAATGTTTTGAAGGAAAGTCTATACCCGGGTTTGTTGGTGAAATGTCCCCTCGGCGGAATTTTAATCGAGCTTGGACCATTCGATAGCCTACCCAAAAACACCCTTCTCTGCCAAGTTTCAGCCCCATATCTCATCTATAAGGGTAGTTATTGACAAAAATCGAAAAACCAGTTTTTGGCCCATTTTCCCTATTTATTGACAATTAAAATTTCTGAAAAAAATCTGACACATTTCGGATACCAAGCCACATATTAGATATCATTTCCAGATATTTCCGTTGCAAGCTCTGCTTGTAAAAAATGAAAAACACGAAAAAAAATCGAAAAAATCCAGGTTTCATATAGAAATCTAAAATGTGCTACTCCAGATTTAATTTAGCAATGAGATAGTACCGTAAGTATTATGCTCAATTTTTTTCAAATTCCTGAGAGTGGTGCGTCATAGTTAAAAAAAATAAAAACCACTTTTTTCGGCGTTTCCCCTAAGTTAGACTTACATTTTCTGAATCATAAAAGTATATTATGTGATATTAAACGTTCCTACGTTCAGAGAAACATATCGTAGGACCCATAGTTTTCGAGTTACAGGCGAAATACCAAAAACAGGTAACAAAAGTCGTGGTTTTTTCACTCTCCCCAAGTTAGCACAAGGTCCTCGAGGTCGAAAACTCAGATTCGACTCCCCAGAGTACCCCTAAACGACGTGTCAAGATTTCATTAAGTTCGGAATACTTTCCAGGTAAAAGTACCTTGCGACTGGACTAAATATGTAATATGATGATATAATAATGTGACTACATTTCTGGATTTAGATTTAATTTTTTTCGGTCATCATCCCTTTGGAAGGGTGAAAACTGCCCTTATTAAAAGTGGGAATAATCTGTGAATATCAACAATTTCCCATTGTCCGATTGAAAAAGAATTTTGTTCCCTATTGCGAAGCACCACCTGGTTGCACGTCTGTTTCTCGAAACGGATCTTCGAGCGCTACTATAATTTCTCGCGTGCACGTCGAAGAATCTTACCGTTAATTAATTGATTAACTGGGCAGTCTTCGTGCGCCACGAAGATCATAAACCCGAATTCAATCCTCACGCGCAGCTTGATTCGTGTCGATGGGTTCTAGATGGAACCAGTTACTGTCGAACACATTAAGACGGCCTGGGCGACCTCTGCTTTCAATCTATGCCGAATACCCTGGAGATTTCGAAATCCAGTTTCGATGCAATTGAGATTTAGCTTCCGAAAAGACCTTTGAATTAGCTGTATCGTTGCGGGAAGAGTTTGAAACCGCTGA
This sequence comes from Lasioglossum oenotherae, assembly GCA_028455765.1. Lineage (NCBI taxonomy): Eukaryota > Metazoa > Arthropoda > Insecta > Hymenoptera > Halictidae > Lasioglossum > Lasioglossum oenotherae. Next base: position 743,388 of record CM052282.1, on the reverse strand, counting down.
AAGTTTATCAACTGCCTAAAACGGTCCACGCGTTGCCCACAATTAATTTGTATGTATGTATGTTGTGTAAAAGTGACACGACTAAAAATATACAGGTTGTTCAGGCTATTACTAGCCAGCATTTTTTTGTAAATAGTAAATATTAGAAAAAAATGATAGAGGAAAAAATAGTACTGTTTTTTATACGCAACAAATTGACATATGCATTTTTGTTGTATTTACATTATTTTGATAGAAACGAAGGTGACGTCCAATTTTTTAAATGGAATGCTATATATTTTTCTATGTCGTATAAAAGCGTGTGTCAAGACGAATTCATCCATCTACTATACAATGACCTTCAAGGTCATGCAAGGTCAGAAGTGGAAGAAACAATTTGAATATTGCGTACCAATGTGTTTACAAGTATTCATTATTAATGAGGCTACAACAAATGTTCAAAATGGTTTCCTTGTGCATGAATACACATTTCGGCTCTGTGAATTACGTTTTTGGTAGCTTCTTCTAATGTGGTCCGAGTTATTAATCCGCATGCTTGTGTTATTTTGCTTTCCAAGTCGTTTACATCGCTGGGCGGTGTCAGATAAATTAGTTCTTTAATAGTACCCTAATATAATTGTAATTAATATAAATAAAAGTCCAGAGCTGTGATAGATCTGGAGATCTTGCAGGCCACTTGACAGGTCCGTATGTTCCCATCCATCGGTTTTGAAACATGTCGTTAAGATAATTCCTTACGATTCTACTGTTATGTGGTGGGACTATACGATATTACTGATCGGTTTAGGAAGTAGTACTGAAATTGTCTCATTACGGTGGAAATAAGAAGTAAACTCTCTGACAGTGATTGACAACATCATCCGATTTGTATCAATAAGACATACGTGTAAACACATTGGTACGCAATATTCAAATTGTTTCTTCCATTTCTGACCTTGCATGACCTTGAAGGTCATTGTGTAGTATGTAGATGAATTCGTCTTGACACACGCTTTTATACGACATGGAAAAATATATAGCATTCCATTTAAAAAATTGGAGGTCACCTTCGTTTCTATCAAAATAATGTAAATACAACAAAAATGCATATGTCAATTTGTTGCGTATAAAAACATTTTTTCCTCCATCATTTTTTTCTAATATTTACTATTTACAAAAAAAATGCTGGCTAGTAATAGCCCGAACACCCTGTATTTCTAAAACTATTATAATAATTAGACTGCGGATCTTTATGCAAAATAAACATTTTCTACTCGAATTGCAACAAGCTGGGATGAAATGAATATTTAATTTCTTGCTGAGTATGTTTAATACGTTGAAAATAGTATAGTAGTGTATTTAAATTCTTCAAATATTTTTTTTATTTATATATTTTTTTGTCATAAAATCCGCAGTCTAGTAATAATGAATATATAAATTGTGGGGTACTTTATAACTAATGTACATGAGAGTTAACACAGTATCTAAGTAACGACAAATTATTTTACACGTGTAATTAAAAGATTGGCAATTTTAGGTAATTTTAAATGGCTCTCCTGTAAAATTTCCTATTTTCACTTTCACTTTTCTTATAAATGAACGATACGTGAGCCAAATTCGGAATGTACAGCGTGTTGCTGGAATAGTAAGCCTGATTCGAAAAGCATTTTGCGTGCTCCAAAATTTGATTTTCACCGCATAAAATATTTTTCCTCGTAACAGTGAATATCGCAACGAATCCGACCAGGATTTTATTGCGGTGGTAAAAATTTCGGCGGTGAACGTGTCAATGTGCACGCGTATTGAAACGGAACGGTAGTTAGGTCGCGTGGATTGCTGGGATCGGAGACACTTTCATTTAATTCCACGCTACGCACGGTGAAACGAGGCACTGCACTTGTCCGAACTCGAATATTAAATCGCTTTCGAGTAATCCTGTTCGGGTTTCGAAGTTTTTGCAGTATTATCCGAAAACCGACAGATTCGAAGCATTAAAAATTTCGTGTCCATCATTTTTTCTGAATGAAATTTTACTGTATGTATTCTATGACTCCAGTATTATGTATATTATAGTGAAGATCGCACAAAATATAAATTAATTTATTCTTGTTATTTTTATAATACTATACACATCGGTCACTTTTGATGGTCGGTAGGTTTAGTGTTAACACATTACCGATCGGTGATTATTGCATAATTTTGAAAAATCTATGATACATGGCTAAACACTTTTTAATGGAACCTTCAATAGCAACAGCAATTTTCGTTGTGAACTAACAAGTCATCCTCAATAACGTCATCTAACAGTTTCATTTAAGATCGAAATGTAAACGAAAATTTCTAAGCTTTCTTTTGGTGCAGCACAACTATTTCAAAGCCTATTAATAGACTTCCTGTAGGTAGAGTGTTAATATTTTCACATTTTACATTATCTTAATTAAATTTCTAGAGGTAGGAATAAACAGTGTTGCATATGAATCACTTTAGATATCATTAGTTCGGATAATCGAGGTTTTCTACCGTACTTCAATAATTTAATATTCTAAAATACATATTTGGAAGTCATGTTTTTCATCTTGCATTTGTTTTAGACAGAAAGTCTTTCTCAGTAAGTTAAGACAACAGTGATTTCAGTCTGCTTGTTACAGTATTTCATTGGAACAAATTCTATTTATTTATGCACATTTTAGAGTTTTGGATTTTAGAAATTGACTCGTTATGATTATTTGATAGTTCTGCTAGATAAACTATGATACTTCGGAGATAGTTGTGCAAAGAGATACGGCACGATTTCGACAGTTCGTGCTTTTCTTTTATCGAGAGGAGAAATTATGTGTACGGAGAAAGTTTTCCGTCCGAAAGAACCGTCCGCGAATGGTTTGCTAAGTTTAGAGACTGAAATGACCAGTGTGAAGATCAAGAGCACTTCAGATGACCACACTCTATCGGTGCTGATGAAATAAAAATATCAGTTGTGAATAATCTGTATCATTTGCGATCTACTTTATTGAGAAATTGATATCAGGAACTTTTTACTTCACCTAATAGTTAGATAAGGAAATGTGACACTCCCTTTATCATTAAAATATCACTGTGGACTTTGCAGAGTGCTGCCTACATACATAGTTGACGGAAAGTTAACTTCCCCTTTTTCAGCAATTCGGTTCAGTAGAACGTTGCATCAGAGTCGCGAGATGAGGGGAGGGAGCACGAATTGAGGGGAAAATGTTACCCTCTCTCTGCCAGTACAGGATTAGCCACGTGACATCGTGACACAAGATCCTGTTGTTTTACATTACATGTTGCTTCCACAAATCTTTTTAATGGCACAATAGTTCAACATCGGTTTACAGTTCTTATAATTAGACAGCGAATCTTCAAGCAAAATAAAAGTTTTCTTCCTGAATTGAAACAAACTGGAGACAAATAAAAATTTATTTTTTTAACACGTTTAATAGGTTGAAAATAATGTAACTTTTCAATTCTCCTAATATTTTCATGGTTTTGAATTACACAATGATGATTTTAAATTAAATTACGTATATTGGTCACAGAAATTGCTTTATTATCGTTTCCTCTAAATTGTGTTTATTTGTTGACTGTTTTGACATTTTTGAATTGATGACACATGCACGACAGAGACGAAACGAAGGGAAAGGTAGAATGAAATAGCACACGTGAGATAACACGTGTACGCGTCGATTTTTATTTAAAATTTGAAAAGGTGTCTCCTTTAGAAATAATCTAGAAAAATAGCGTCAGAATGCAATAATTCCTCTATAATATTGAATTATGCTCGAAAACATGCAGGAAGCTTTTGCATCATCAATATTCCCTGTAATAAATTTTTAAAAACGACCCACATATTTTCGTATAATTTTATGAGAGGGTACCCTGAAACGATAATACGCATAAAAATCATCTGACCTTAAAAAATCGACGTGCTTTTAGATCAGATTCGCGTAACAGGTAGTTAATACTATCGGAGTTGTACGAAAACATAACGTGTAGGTACTCTCAGGTAGTATAATCATTCGAGTCACTGACCCTTCAAAGTTCCAACAAAATCGATGTGTAAAATGTCGTGCGGACCCCTTGTGAACGCAGAGGTCCGCTCTGCTACAGGAAGTTCCCTACGTGACGAACGCCCTGAGATCATGTCCGTGTATGGATGCGTGTAACGCACCCACGCAAGAACGAGCATGGTGTACAGGAGGGTGTCCGAAAAGCGAACGTTCATGGGGGCTGGCGACGCTGAAAGAGGGTCAACGATGCGTTCGCGAATGACTCATATCGAGGGGGTCGTGTCTTGTGTCGACGCCATGTCGCGCACTACTCAATTCTTCGCAAAAATCCGGCGAAAGTCGATACAGAAATTCTCATGGAGGGTGTCTCGTAACATGACAATTCTCAATAACTCGTGATTTATTGCACAGAAAAATTTTTCAAACAAATGTTGCATGGTTTCCAAGGGGGCATACGGTGCGCTGTAATCTGTTTGTCGATACAGTAAATTTTCTATAGATGCGAAGGCCTCGGGGGGATTTCTTCGCATCTATCGCATTTGGTACTATTTTTTGAGCTTCAAAGCTGAAAGTTCCTTAAAAAGTAATGAGAAATAAAGAAAATTAAATATTGGTGTTACATTGTGATGACGCACGGGCGTTTCAATTGTGCCAACGACTGCGACTCTCCGCGTCGCGTTAATAGTGGTTCACACCGATATACCGAGCCGAGATCAGATTACTAAGTTGGGGGGGGGGGGGGGGCATTTTCTCGCATCCATCGTACAAAAATTTTCGCATCTATAGAAAATTTACTGTACTCTGCTTTTTTATCGAGATACGAGGGTTACCTTCAGTTTTTTAAATGGAATAAAGTGCCAAAGTTTACAAAGTATTATAGCAAATGCAGCTTGAAATTAATAATTCCCAAAATTTTTGTAAAACAAATTTGATTTGTTTCGAATGATGACTCAGAGTTACAGTGGATAACAAAAGTAAGTTAACACTAATGTTTTCAATAATGAAATCACGATAACAGTAATATTTATTCACTTATAAAAATAAACAAGTTGATTACATATTTAATGGTAATGTTGAAAACAAAATTTATAATAAATATACAAAATTTGGCGTGCCAAATTTGTTTCACAATTACATTGTGATGGTGGTACTTATAGTACTTATGGGTACTTATTATTATTATATATATTATATGGTATTTTATGCGCTGATTCCGAATCTGCCCTTAATTGATCTCCTAGACGAACAGTTCTCGAGAAACAAGACTTCGAAAAAAAAAAATATTTTTCAACTTTAAACAAATATTGTGATGGTATTATAAAAGATTATTGAATTGTTCTTTGCAGCAAAAAATTCTGTAGAGTTTCCCGAATACAATGATATCTAATACTAATACATTATGAATGTTTAAACTGTGATTATCGTGATAAATTTTGTTTTCAACATTACTATTAAATATGTAATCAACTTGTTTATTTTTATAAGTGAATAAATATTACTGTTATCGTGATTTCATTATTGAAAGCATGAGTGTTACCTTACTTTTGTCATCCACTGTACCACTAAAAATAGCAGTACATACCATTATTCGTAATATTCTTGAGATTATTAAATATGCTGCTATCTAATCAATCACTAAACAGTTAAGTATTGTATGAGGTATTATATCAATTTTTTATACCTATCAAAAGAAAAGAATCACATCGAATGGAATTATACTAGTGCGGAAGAAATGTTTAATTTTCGAGTGCAAAGGGTTAACATATTTACGTAGGTACGTATACTCGATCTAAGAAAACGGGAACTGTACGATCTAAGAAAAAGGAATATCCCTTCCACTGCGTGCGATCTTTGAGACCGCACGTCTGCGGTAACGTCGTAATATTTCGGCTTCTGTGCGCCGAGGAAAACATCCGTTCAGTTCCGATTCCAGCTCGTCCGATATTTGCATGTCCTTTCTCCTTGAGCCGGCGACAACATAATTACAACGCCTTTCTTGTGTATGTTTTATTCTGACCGAGACGCGAGAGATGCCACGCGAAAGTGACGGTCGTTTATTCTGTCTGGCGGAAAAACGTCGAAGTGAAACCTCTAGCCCGATATCTAAATATTTACATGGAAAGATAACTTTGCTCCCGTTTTCACAAATTCGTATTAGTCGAAGGTGGTTATCAAATGTTTATAACACTTTCCAACACCGATTTTTCGTTTTGTTATAGATTTTATTTGTGCCCATAATTATGAAAGTGCTCTAACAATAAATCATATACATATTTCATGTTTCGAGATGTTTAAAGCGAAAGGATATTAACACTAAATGAATTTCATTTTTGACAATATTGTAAAAATTACATTGAATTAATTTAATAAAATATAATCGTTTCTCAAAATCATATACATACATAGAGCGTTACTCAAATGGTTTCCCAGGTGTATCGGACTCTTAATTTAAAATAATGTGATGTGAAATAACTGATAAAATCATATTTTTGAAATTTTTACTTGGATCACTTTCAGAATTATGGGCACGTATGATCGTTGCATAAATTCGTTCGGTTACCTTCAATATGCGGTTCCATTTAAAAATTCAAAATTGACCCTTAATTCTCCTAACTTTGTAGAAATAATTTTTTTTGTACAACGCACCATTTGGAAGTTATTCGAGGTGATCAAGTTAGGTGCCCTGTATTTCTTTCATGTATTAATCGATTCTAAAATCGTTGACTATAATCGGCTTCCATTTAATCGCAGTTACATGCATTTGCAATGAGTCACGGCTAAATCAGTCACGTTAGAACATATTTATATTTGCAACCGACGAATTTATGTTAAACCCAATAACTGCTAACGTAATAAAATTTATCCCCGTCGTTTTCCACGAATGCACTTTAACCGACCGAACAGTTGTAAAATAAGATACCGGTGATCTGACTGTGGTAAGTTTAGCCTGTAATAACTATCGAACGGAAGAAAAGTTAATCGTTTTCTATTTTTGCAAGAACTCGTGGCATGATACGACAGTTTGTTATATTAATGTCACCAGTGTCCATTCATGGTTATGGTTATTTATGTATTCTTATAGTCCAGTTTTTCAATACTTATTCATGAACTTGTAGGGCTGTTCTTCGAAACAGATGTACCTTCTCTACACACGTATCAAATTATTCGATTTAAAAATTAACATTACGTATACCACTATAAATAGAAGTACAGAGTAGTGTACAACATGATTGCGTACTAACCCGACGTTAGTGATGTAATTGACTGGCAATCTATCCGCAGCAACATGGTTCCGATGAATTCTGTGCTGTAACAATGAAAAGTGAAAAACAGAATTGAAAATGTAGCATTTGCAAGGGTTAACTATTCGTTGCATAATGTAAATCATACGTTCGAATGTAACGTAACATTCTCCTTGATACCAGCCGAGAAAATTCATGTTTCTTCAATTTAACCTCAAGTTTTTCTTCATTATTCTACCAAACATCAAGTTCCGCAATTAGAGTGACTCCCGCTATAATTCGGTCACTCTTAAAAAGACGATAACTTTGTGAAAGATGTAAGAATTCTTAGATTTATTGCAGTTTTAGAGGCCGAAAATTGGGAAAAACATCAATTTCTGCCTTTTTTAAATAATTGCAACGTCGATTTTGAAGAAATTTGCAGAATATGTTTAATTGATACAGATCTGTGAAACATCTTTCATTATTTTCTCTACAACTTTGACAACTTGCAATTTTTCACAAAAATTTTGGTCACGTTGTAAAGCGAACAAATTGTTCCAACTTCCAAAAAACTTTCAAAGCGTACGCTCCAATATTAAAAAAGTTGTCGCCTTGTCAAGTTCTTCTTTCACTTGACAAATAGCAATCCGAATTAAGAATTGTTCTAAAGTTAGAACATCGGAGAATTTTCGTTCTCGCATATCTTTTCAGGCTTCCATTATGTGGTCCACTAATTTGAAATTTCTGTAATTTAGAATTCTAACATTTTTTTCTCATCAATGCTTGATCAAGCAGATCTTCAAACTTTAAACATTGCAACGTCGACCGATTTTGATGAAATTTTCGGAATATGTTTAATTGATGCAGATCTATGAAACGTGCTTTCTAAATTTTGTGTATAAGTCTAATAAAAAAGTTGCAAAATACATCTTTTATTATTTTCTCTGCAACTTCGACAACTTGCAATTTTTCTCAAAAATTTTGGTCACGTTGTAAAGCAAAGCAATATTTAAAAAGTTGTCGCCTTTTCAAGTTCTTCTTTCACTTGACAAATAGTAATCCGAATTAAGAATTGTTCAAAAGTTAGAATGTCGAAGAATTTCCATTATGTGGTCTACTAATTTGAAATTCCTGTAACTTAGAATTCTAACATTTCTTTTTCTTATCAATGCTTGATCACGCAGATCTTCAACCTGCAGCTTGGTTGCATTCTTGTCGTACGATGGAAACGTTGCGTCAATGTTCGCGTAACGCAAAATCGCAAACATTGTGCAATGGATCAATCGGATGTTTGATTTACAGTTTTTCGGTTCGGTGAAATGTAATCTTCGTTGTGGTTAGTCGCGTGGGGTGATTAATGCGATGAAGTCACGCTGAACAGCATTAGTACAACCAAACATCAAAGTGTCAAAATGAGTAAGTAATGCGGGTGGAACTAAAAGAAGGACGAGCGAGAAAGTGTTTCATCATTTTCCGCGAAGTAGTCCGGTTGATTCACGAATTCCCTCGAATTGTATCCGGAGACAACGCCATATTGACGCGATAACGCGTTGCTGTGGCATACTTTGCACGTGTCGTCTGCATTACATCACTCTCGGTATTGTATTTTGTACGTCTACGCTCGGGAATCAGTTATTAAGCGCTTAGTGTACCTTCGCTTTCGTTAACCCGAGGATACTAATTTTCACCAAATTATTTATTGTTTTAACGAGTCAGACTCGTCATGAAGATTTTAACAAAGTCTACCAAATATTAATGCCTTTCTTTTGAGATGAAATAAAATTTGATTCGTTTGTAATCAATATTCAAACATTAAAATAAATGTGGCCATAAAAAACTATAAAGTTTCTTTTCTCTTCTACGATATTTTCTGTGATAAAGACGTTTTAATCACTGTAACTGTGAAGAAAATGTTGCGGCAAGGGGTTGAAACACAATATAATTTGAACTGTATTCAGTGGTTTAAACTAGAACTGTAAAATTCCTTAATTGTGTAAAATTTCCGGAAAAATACCAGAACTGTACCATCTAAGAAACAGCACGGACCCGAGGGTTTTTCTTAGATCGAACCTTCACTATGCTAATTTCAACAATTTCATTCATTGGTCACCCTACTTTTATCTCTTGTTTAATTAAGCAATTGAAACAAAATCATATTCGTGCTGTGAATTAGAAAGAATTTTTTCCCAAAATCGCACAGAAACCACGACGATCAGTGCACGTATCTATTACAGAAGATTAACGTTCCTCGGTTAAGAATTCTGGGAAAATGGAGGACATCGGATATTATTATTGAGACGGGGCATTATTTTATTTATGGCGATTGCAGTGTAAAGATCGTTAAAAGGGTTGAGTCAATGGAAAGGTCACTTCACTTTCCAACGAGTACGTAACAGTTAAAAAAAGGAAGCCGCGTGTGTTTTCGAGCATAACTCAATTATTTCCACGATTTCTGAGATTCTCTTAATAGTGACGTACACTAACAAATAATTATGAAATCTTGTATTCGCTTCGAGATCGGCAAGATTATTAATGTTGTACTCAAGCTTTATCTTTGATTCCAGTGTTCGAGAATTAATAAAAGAAAATCTGCGGTCACGTAAACATCCGTTCTGTAATTATAATTATCGATGCCGTCGGATATGCAGTTAAGCAAACCGCGTGCGGCTGCTTTGAAAGTTTTACGGAATCGCCGTGGATTATGTTGGCTCAACGAGAATCTTCGCAAAAACCTAATCGCAATATTCCCGGTTTATTCAGCGGAATTCAACCTTCGCGTGGAACGCGTATCAGAACTTTCAACGTTGATGACTGTAATACGCTTCATGGTGCACTAACCACAAATTGACTTCCTGACATGTTTCAAGGAGGACTCAATCATAACATTGTTCCACTAATTTCGATTACGGTTGTGTTCGTCAACCCAGACAGCGCTGCGCGTTCTTTCCACTAAAAGACACCCACGAGAAATCAGCCACTAAATGAATTTTATCAAATCACTTGATGCTTCACTTTTTTTCCAAAATTGTGTGCGTGTTTTTATATTAGTTTCTCGAGATTATTCAAACAGTTCTGATGAACTTTTAAATTATTGTACTTTTCTCTGTCTGTTCAAATTAGTTTCTTAATCATTTTCAAAGAGAAAATACAATTTGTTTTTTTAGCGACATGATAACAGAGCCTTTTAAGAACCGTGTGCTTTCAGCTTAATTATTAATACGTGCCAATGCAGAAGTTGCGAATTTTCGAAATTATTCGAACAATTGTGCGATGAACTCCCAAATTTCTTTTCTCTGTTTGTTCATTTGTTCCTGGATCATTTCCAAAGAGGAAATGCATTTCCAGAGATTTTTCAAAACCAAAATGGAGATGATAAAGTATGCAATTTGTTTTCTAACGACTTACAAATTACAGATTTGCTTGTTAACAATTTCGAAACGTGTGGTAATGTTTCGAGACATTGATTGGAAAACAAAATAACGACCGTCGATGTAATCTCGCGCGTTGGCATAGTAATCGATAGACTGCGGACCTTTATGCAAAAAAAAAATGTTTGCATTGATTGCGAGACACAGGAGTGAAATAAAAAATTCTTTCTTCTTTTAATTATCTGTTTAAACTGAAACCAATACGCTGATGTCTTTAAATCTTTCTAATATGTTCACTGCTTTAAATTGTGCTTACCTATTTTTGTCATAAATGCATACAATCCGCAGTCTAGTAATCAATTACATGAAATTCATGAAAAAACACTTTTCTGCATTATTTTGTAAGATTGACGTCGTGTCGCTGAAATAATGCCTGTCGTAAAGCAATGGAGCTGTTCATGAAAAATTCAATTCGCGTCGGAGATAAAACAGCGCGGTGCGGGCATGAACATTTAAATAGCAAAAAATTATTTAAAACGCCATTTGAAATGCAGGAAAATTGTTTCATTGTATGAGTGTTACGATCTCGAAAATAATGTTGAACGAATAGCCGTGTTTCCATTTCACGTGGTTTATTTTCATATCGAACTCGTTGCAGAAAATTCGAAAGCGATTTGCCGGAATTATCCGCGGGTTAGGCGGCAACGGCCTTCCATTCAATTACAGTTGCAAAATAGGGCACAATTACCTTTTTAGAGGACTCCGGACGGTTGAATAATTTACTGCATTCCATTAACGTTGATATGAGAATTTAGAATGACACATGACAATTTTAATTTCGCCGGTTTAAGCGCGTACAATCTATACATGGAGCTTGAAATCAAATTATAAATACATTCGTTGCTGCGGACAACGGCGATCCCGACGGATCGGACGTTTCGAATTGATTATACTTGTTATTTGAAATCGTCCGCAGTTTTTCGGACCGTATTTAATACACATTGTACATCATACGCGCGTGCATGTGCTTGTTTTTACAACGCCGACTGCATTCTATCGGAAAATTTTGCCACGGTTTCACTTTGATTCGCCACACGCGGCGGAAATGCTCCGGCTAAAACTAGAAAGAACGATAGTGATATCTTTCATATTTTTCTTTTGTATATAAAGTCAAACGAATTAGCAATTTCTAAATTATTTTTCCATTATTTCTCAACACTTAACCTTCAGTTACTCGCACCTCACTTTCTACATAACTGCTCACATGGAACTTCATGTTACTCGAAAATAAATAAATTTTTATTCAATAAAATAACTACTTGTTTATGTTTGAAACACTACATTCAGAGTTTTGAGACTGTAAGTACTTAGTTAATGGCATATCCTTATATTTACGTATCTTTTTTACATCCTAAAAATTGCAGGAATTATGGTTGGAATAAAATTGTCCAAGTCAAATGAAATTAAATGAATTATTTGATAAAATAGTAATAATATTTAAAACCGTTCGGAGTGCAAATGGTTAATTTCTTGGTATAGTATTTATCGGCTGAAAAGGATGGAATAAAATAGTGTCCCTGAACTGCAACAGACTGGAGTGAAGTAGAAATTTATTTTCTATCGAAATATGTTTAATAGGTTGAAAATAATATACTTCCTTGGAAGGGGTGATTCTCGAAGTGATTTAAAGTCGAGCGAGGTTGTTGAAGAGGTATTAATGAAACACACGGACCAATCAGAACGCGGCTACAGCGGCTCCCATGAAATGCAACGCGCTGTGCTTGGTCCATGTCTTTCGTTAATAACTCCTGAACAAAACAGCGGAGAATATTCTCGGAAACTCTTTCAAGGAGGTACAACATTTTTGGGACACCCTGCGTACTGACAACAAACTCACGAAAGATGTTTATGGCGATGCTAACGAACATCTTAGGAACAACATAAGAACATTCTTGAAACTGGCGTAAACAATTTTTATTTTGCATAAAAATCCAGTCTATTGATCGATAAAGTTGCTTGTGTTTTATTTTCAAATTGGGCAGAAATTTGTGCAACTCATCGATGAAACTTGTGTCAAATCGATGCGAGAGGTGGGGTTGAAGGTCGAAAAGACTGTCCGAGCACAAAATAGAATATTCCCTGTAAAATTCATTAATGAGAGTAAACTATGCAGCGGATTTGCACAAAGACGCTCAGTCTGTTCATAGCGGAAAGGATGGAATTACAAATTTCCTCGTTTAAACGTATAACGTCATTGTCCGCGATCGCGTAAGACTCAAAGGAAAATGTCGCGCGGATCTCCAACAGGGTTACGGGCACAATCGGCCGTATGCAAAAATAATCCAGGCGACTAGACAATGATTTTACGGCGTACGTGCGAATCGTGCCGTCGCCGTCCGCGTTCAAAGAACCGTACACGCTCCGCCGGTTCACAGAATCTTGCACAATGAGATGTTTCTTGCGAATGAATCTGCCGTTGATTCGTCTCTCCTACGAACGCTTGCGCGACGCGCGCAACAAAACAACGTAACCGTGCATGCAGTGATATCCTACACCGATTTCAAAGGATCTGGCATACGATCATAGTAAAATATATTTATTATTACGCCGCGGGTTATATGCATTTATGACAGAAATGAGCAGGTGTAATTTGGAACAATATTAGAAGAATTTAGAAATACTGCTATATTATTTTCAACCTATTAAACATATTACGACAGAAAATAAATTTCTACTTCACTCCAGTCTGTTGCAGTTCAGAAACACTATTTTTATTCCGTCACATTCTCATTCGAAGACTATAAAGTAATCTATCGGCGAGCAAAGAGAATGGAAACATACAGTAAGGAGCATAACTGATTCCACACACTTTAATTCAGAATAGCTTTTATATGAATCGACCAAATGACTTCAATTTCTCTGTAAGGCAAGAAGAATTAGTTTAGTAAATGACGTCTAATAAATAAGTTGCAAAAATGCATTTCATCGGAATTACGAAAAAAATAGTAAAAATTGATTTTTACAACTTTTTTTAGCTGGCCCAGTAACGAAAATAAAAAATTTCATTGAAATTGGTTATCTGGTTTACAGGTTATGAACGATCAAAAGTGGTAACAGGCCAAAAATCTTGAAAAATCGCAATGTTTACCAATTTTTATCGTTTATAACTCGTAAACCAATTGACCAATTTCAATGAAATTTTCAGAACGTATACATATAATTCATACGAGTTTAAAAAACACATCTTTTGAATTTTCGTTATTGACCCAGCTAAAAAAGTTGTAAAAATCAATTTTTCCTATTGTTTTTCAAAATTCCGTCCAAATGCATTTTTTCAACATATTTTTTACACATCACTTACTAAACTAATTGTTCTAGCCTTACAGAGAAATTGAAGTCGTTTGGTCCATTCATATAAAAGTTGTTCTGACATAAAGCGCGTGGAATCGCAACGTTTGAATCTCGCGAACATGATCGACCAATAATCGATGTATTTTTGCACATTGTTTCTCTGAAGATCTGACGCGATAACAAGGGTCAATTAGAATTCAACGAATTAGAGCCGGTGCATAAACGGGATCGCTTGAACAAGAAAGCGTCGCTGTGGGAGAGAGGGACGGAGAGAAAGGGAGAGGGTTACTCCCGAGATTGAGACTAGAAATACATTCAGGATCAAAGAATCCCTTTGTTTCACGTTGAAATTTCGGTTGTTGAGGTCAACATGGCGTGTCGTGCACGCAGCCATGGACATTTTACTGTGGACGGTTCGTTTGCGACGAAAATGGGAATTGTCCGCTCACAATCAACCATGTACGGTTCAAGGTAGACTCTAAAAGCCGTCGTGTCATTGTTCAACTTGCACAGATTGCCTCTCATTAATCCATCTCGTTGTCAAAGCTCGTCGAAAAATTCGATTAACTCACGGGAATGGTGCTTCCTGAAACTGTCATTTATTTATTCGAACAATTCATTCATTTATTATTTCGAACAATTCGCAAGTAGTATGCAGTCTTAAGAGAAGGACTGTTCTTCCAGACGTTACAAATTGAACTTTCTTCCACGAATAAAATGGAAACTCGTAAATGAATTGGGAACCGCGTAGATTCTCGTTTTGATCAGGTTGTACTCGAAGCTATTCTAACAAAGACTCGTTCCGGCGTAAAAAGCCATTTGTGCTTCCAAAGCACAATTGCTACATAGTAAACTGCAATGTGCTGTCAGCTTATTCAAATCTTTAAAAGAAAAACAGAGATTCTATTTGGCTCCCGTTGCTGATAATTGATGGAAACGATTTTTATTTCGCGTGAAGATCCGCAGCCTATAAAATGACAATTCATTATTTAGTATTTTATTGCGCACAAAACCGCAATGTATGCTGTATAGCCACCTCTCGCGTATTCTGTCTGCCACCGGAAGAAGTACTCATTCTTCGCCTGTGGTCTCGTATAAAAATACAGCGTGAAATCGCGCCATTGCTTTCAGTTTCACGCTCCGAACGATTTCTGGTCGAGACGCGGCGGCTGCAGTTTGTGTTCCTTTTATCTTAGCGAACGGAATGGTTTCCTGAATAATTCCACGGTGCCGTTCAAGCGCGATGGCACCGCGGTTTCGATTTATAAAATGGGCGCGTGCCAGCCGGCTCTGCGTACACCAGCCCCGGGAAATAATAACGCGGTGCGCGCCGCGATTAATTGCGAAGCTAGAGAGCGCACAATGACAATTTTAGTCGCGATAAGGCGAAGCCCGGCGTTTTATACCGTGTATCGACGCCGATAAAGTCGCGTCTGGGGACGTCGCATGCATTCGGTTGCCACTTGATCGACATGCGAAAAACAATGTTTCTTTTTTCTTTTTTTCGGTCGAAACACCTGCTCGTCGTTTGCTTTATCCGGCCGGCGCTCTTCGCGAAGTAAATCGATGCACAGCGTGCGCTCCTCGTAAATGATTGACACACTTTTTGCGATAAAATATCAGCGAACACACGAAGCACACTCTCGCGTATAACTGGTAGCAGCGTGGCACATCCTTCGATTATTCGTTTTTCTTGAAATTGCTATTCACTATTCGACTCTAGAACCACGGAAATAATTGATGCTTTATTTTTTAAAAAAAGATTGTGGAGTCAGATAGATTTCTTTGAGCACACCTTTGAAAAAAATCGCTAATAATCTCCAATAATCTATTGTTAATATTATTTTCAACGTAGCATCTTGCTGGAACAGATTAGAATTGTACAAATTATTTACGGATACTATGATGGCTATTTTCCACACAGCCGTTCAAGATAGCGTCGAATGACTTATTTTAAAGGGTGCTCTTTCCAAATCTACTTTAGGTAGAGGAAAAAGTAAAACATAACGCCGTTACTTCACTAATTAAATGTTTAATTGAACGCCTAAATAAGAAATCAAATTAATGGAGGGCTAGGATAGTGAAAAATATTAAAACAACGTTTTTGTCTCGAAAGCAAAACTATTGGAGTACGATGAGAAGCCATCTTGTCGCTCAAGGGTCGAAAACTCTCCAGGGTTGGTGCTCGCGAGTCGAGGATCGTTTCTCGTCCTTAATTCGATGGGCCATTATATTTTCAAACATAACAAGGTCGTTAGCATCGTTCAGGTTTGCAAGTTAATTATCCGACTTTCTCGAAGAGCGTTTTCAACGGCACCGCTGTCCGATTAGATAACGTTCGGTGGTGGTTCGAAAATGATCCGGCTTTGTTCGCTTTCGTCTGTCCGATCTTATCGGACTGCTCTCCGCCATCGTTTCTCATCCAGAAATTTTAATCACGCCATAAATCTCCGGATTCTCGACGGGTTATTGGAACACGTTCCCCCCGTTTCTGTGAAAATTCGATGTATCATGTTCGAACGGTTCCCTTGTGGACGTTTCAAGAACTATTGGGCAATAAGTAACACGCTGGACAGCAGCTTGCAAAATGTTCAATGTGACACGTTTCCGCGATCGCACTTCGCCAAAAGTAGCACGGTGTTTTATAAATTATCGCCGGCACTTCCATTGCAACATTCAGCTGATCACACCGCTCGAACCGATCTTTCAAGTTCTCTTAGATTTTGTTATTCCTTTAACTAACCACAAATTGACTTCCTGACATGTTTCGAGGAGGACTCAATCATAACATTGTTCCACTAATTTCGATTACGGTTGTGTTCGTCAACCCAGAGAGCGCTGCGCGTTCTTTCCACTAAAAGACACCCACGAGAAATCAGCCACTAAATGAATTTTATCAAATCACTTGATGCTTCACTTTTTTCCAAAATTGTGTGCGTGTTTTGATATTAGTTTCTCGAGATTATTCAAACTGTTCTGATGAACTTCCAAATTACTTTTCTCTGTCTGTTCAAATTAGTTTCTTAATCATTCTCAAAGAGAAAATGGAAGGCACACACAGGAGCCAGATGAATATTTTTCTTTTTTAATTATCTTGTTAAATTACAACTAACACCCCGATGTCCCCAAATCTTTTTAACACGTCCACTGAAAGAACTTTTCTCGGCCGTTTATTTCACGGAGTTAATTAATTTGGCAAACGAGCGTGTCTCGATTTCGCGCTCTGTTCTTTGCATACACGGCGTGCTTCTATTATCCCTCAATAACAATTAGGAGCAGAGCAAATAGAACGACCATGGGTGCATTGTTGCTAGTTTTCTAATGCCCGACAGAAGCATGCTTTCAATGATTGCGGTTCGTTCTTGTGGATGACTCACCATCGGACGAGACAAAGAAGTTGTATCGATCTTACTCTCTCGCCTAACAGTTTCCTTTAACACGTCTATTGATACTTAGATAAGAGAACGTAAATATGTTTATGGCTGTTTTGTTCTCCCCACTGTCCACTATCGTTGTCACATAAAATGGGCGCGCGTTCCGTAAGAAGAAATTGGATGCGCATTGATAACCAGCAAAAGTGGAGCAACGAATTCTCGTGTGTGTCGCGGTTCTTCCTTTCAACTATCTACTTCCTGCTAACATATTTTCTAATCGCGCTAATTCGATGGAAACATGTCTACATCGTTCGAACTTAACGGGACTCGAGGCTCGTCGTATTTATTGAATTTTGTTCGAGATTGTCATTAATTAACCTCGAGATTATAATTAGAAGGACTGTTTACTGGAACGGTATCATTTTTTTTCGATTGGATTACGTGTGTCTAGTTACGAATGTATATGACATACTAATTTATTCGTTCGTTAAAGTTTTTCAATGTTGCAGAATTTTTATTGCAGCCGAATTGTATACATTTTAATTCTTGATAAGGTGGTCAGGTTTATGGATTGTGTAACATATTTTTTATCCAGAGATAAGTACGTAGTGCGTTTATATCTTTAAATTTATATCTTCCTTTCATTTAGTAACAAAGTACAGAATCACAACCAATCAAAAAGACAGCGAATTTTATGCATTTCTGACAAAAATGAACAGATGTATTAGTATTTATTATAGAGTCGCCTAATGAATCGTTAAAATTAGAACGTATTTTCACTTGCGATCGAAAAAATTTATTCGTTGTGCTCTCTCTGAGAGTTTATTGATTATTTACGAGCAACAAGAAAATAATCTCCATCACTTTTGCACATTTACTCCATCTGACAAATAATTACTAGACTGCTGATTGTTCTGCAAAGTGAAAATTTAAGTTTGGAACGTGTTTCTCCTTCCAATAATCTTAATGGTTAGACGTAATATAAAAATATTCTTAACCCTCCGAAGATCCAAGCATAACATTTAATTCAATTTCAATTGCAATGTCACATGTAAAAGAACTGTACAATTTCACAATGCAGCCGGAAAGAGGCCAATTATTTCCAGAACACCTACCAATGTTCGTCACAAATGCATAAAACCCGGAGTCTATGAATGAATTTCCACGGCTACTAAAAGATGAAATACCTCGAACCGGAAGACGCGTTGTTCTAGCTTTCGGACAGCAGTGTATGCATCCACTCGAACATCGGCGAATCAATATCCTTTCCGCGTCGCGACTGTGAGCGTTCGCGTACGGAGCGTGGACTCGCCTTAAGGGGAAGGATCGAGTTGTCAGCGATCGCAATCGCCACGGTTATATACGCGCAGATCTCTCGCAACAATAACTGTTACCGACCTACATAGTTAGGCGCCGTGAAAGAGGGCGTAAACTTGTACGGCGAAAAATTAATGCTGGCCAGAGCGTAATCGCGGGACGATTACTGTCTGGCCGGACGTCGCTGTTGAATTGCGACGAGCGCGCGATGTGACATTTTCACGGAAACCCTGTCCATTATCCTTAATGCAGCCGTTTCGTCGAAAACTAGACGGGGAAAAGTCGCTTTTTTCCCGCGGTCTCCTCTCTCTCTCTCTCTCTCTCTCTCTCTCTCTCTCTCTCTCTTCTCTTCTCTTCTCTTCTCTTTTTTATCTCTTATTTTTTCGTTCCCCTCTGGCTAACTAAGAAACGTGCAAATGACTGCGAGGGACAATTCCGCAGGGCCAGGAATGCGCATTATCTGAACGCCAACGGGGGAAGGTATTAGAGCCGCTCGAGTACTTGAAACATTCGTGCTGTGTATGCAACTTACCGTATCGAACCACTGGGGAAATTCTCTCGTTCCGATTGCTCGAAATTAACCGATTTTTTTGTTGCTTAATCGTTGAAATAATGGAGTATATTCAGTAATAATTAATATAATACTAATGGAAATATTAAAATGATGAAAAGCACGAGATACCTTCGATATCCTTACGGATACCGCAATATGTACCAAAATGCCGGTATGATGTCATATCGCTATATGCGCCAAAGAACCGGTATATTTACCGGTATTTCCCTATTTACCGGTTTCTCCACGATTATAATCAAATTTATTATAATTAACAGAGTATTTTCAAGCACAGATTTAGAACCAGTAATATTTTATCATGTACATTATGTTGGCTTATACGGAAGGATATCAACGTATGGGTCAGTGTAATATTTTATTGAGTTAGTTACAATGCACGCCCACGGGGAATTATAAATTAGCGTGACACGGTAGAAGTTTTGGGAAACAGTAACTTACAATTTAGTTTGTAGAGAATCCTGTTTAAGCGAGAGAGTGAAACGCAACACATACGATAATTCACAGTTCGCAAATCCGTGGAATTACAAATTTTTTCGTTGCAGTCTGCTCTTCGAAAGAAACGAGCCCAGATACACTAATGATGATAATAGCTGTCCACCCCATCGCAGTTATGTACTTCAGACTTGCAGCAAATGCGTTACAGGAGTGTGGCAGACAGCTACTGTATTTATCGTTGTATCTCTTGTTTCCTTTTTCGAAGAACAAACGATAATTGAGTTTCTGCTATCACGAGTGGATTCTGCATTTTGTGGCGATGCACTTCCAGTAATGAAGCTTTCCAGATTGAGTGACAAAAACCGTGGACACGTTCAATTTTATTATTGTGTATCAACCCTTGAGTGGACCTTAATGCACTTGGAAAATGCACTGACTCGATTCAATTAGTATTAGATTTATATTTCATATTTCTCTCTCTCTCTCTCTCTCTCTCTCTCTCTCTCTCAAAATGGTTGGACTTTAATGCAGTTGAGAAACGCACTGACTCAGTTAAATTATATTTAGTATTGTATTTATATTTCATATTCATATCTATTAAAATGTTAAATAGAAACGTAGTTAAATTTCGAAATGACTGTGTCATTAATAACTACAAATTAAATAATTATTAGCATAAATTTGAGCAGAGCCTCATCGGCCCCAATAGTTTATTTCAGGATTAAAGTAAAGTACGCGCGAGCTTGGTTTTTATTAGAAGATTGAATGTGTATGTATATTTAAACTCTCGTTGAAATAGACTCGTGGTTGATCTGCACGATAATAACTTCCATCATGCGCAGGATCGATCGATTGTCTCGGCGGAATCGATAGCAATAAATATTTAATTCCACATAATGGCCGGAAGAAATTGAATCGCTTATTGAACGTTTCTTTAGAGGGCAAAATTACGCGATCGATTAAAAGCTTCGGCTTTTTATTAACGACACCAGAATATTGCTTTTTCCTAGAAATGTACTTGTTAATATCTGATTTCTATCTACATGTAGATCACGTTTGAAAGCTGAAATAGTTCACGATTTTGTGACAGCTATGATATTTGTCATGGTTCATATTTTTCATATATTTACGTGTTCATTTCCATCAATTTTCGGGCTGATATTAGTAAAACCTTTTATTTGAACGAAACAGAAAAATATGGAGGAACGAACGATGCATCGAGCGGGAATCATAATACAACGTAAAAAAGCTATCTCTTTCCTCACGGTCGTAAAATCTCCATTAGCGACGACGTGTAATGTTGGAATTCGGTCCTCGGTTCGGTTTTGCCATTGTTGGTGACGTAACAGCACGTATCTTAATGGACCGACGTGAAAAACGTCATTAAACATTCCGGAGAGTATGGATTCTAAAATATGGACTCGGAAACAATTAATATACATCTTGTGACACCAATCGTTCGTATTTACAGTAAAACATTCAAAGTAAACTAAAACTAATCAATTTTTTCTGTGGAATACTGCATTTTTAACTTGTGAATGACTACACTAGAACCATTAAATTTTATTGAGGCTTAAGTTTATGTTACGAGTATGTTTAATTCATTGATTGAGACATTTTTTAAATTATTACATTACATTTAACCTTAAATTGTTATATAAGCTGTTGGATTGTTATATGATAAATGCATAATCAAGTAAACGAGGCGAGTAAAGTGAAACTATTAATTCCATAGAATCTTGAATTTTTAATTTGTTGTCCACGTTCATGTATTAAAAATGCACGCAGTCTGAAAATCCCGCGACGGTTCACCCACTCGCGATTCTTTATGAAAAATTCATTACGGAGTGGAAATTTATTAGTCACCTGAAACGTCGCAGAGGAAGCCGTAACAGAAGGAATTAATAAAGAAGATTGGAGCAGCCATTCTTTATGCACGTGTGTCGCACTCGCGTGTTCTACTTCAGGAAAAACGTTAGAACACGTGTGAGATTCGGTTGAACGTATCTCTCCCGTGCGGATAGGAGAGAATAAATATTCGTAGCAGAGTTGCTCAGTGCAAAATAAGTAGTTCCCGGAACGGAGGCTGTTTCTTTTCCTGTTGACGCGTTCATTGCCGTGTCGGTCACCGATGCCCGGCAATGCAATTCTCAACTGGAGTACCTGATTAAAGGAAAAAACAATTACGCTTGCGATCGCTTCGACGGTACTAATTAAACCGTGGGTTTTTCTGCATTTACTGTAAACTTAATAGACAGTGGATTTTATGCATTTATGACAAAATTAGGTAGATGTAAAATTGAAAACAGAGTCTATCGTGATTGGAGGATATCAATACATTATTTTCAACTTATTGAAACGATAAAGAAATAGAGGTCTTCATGTGTGACTCTTGTTTCTTACAAATGATACACACAATGTTTACTTTGCGTAAAGATCCGCAGCCTAGTCATTATAGTTTCTGCATAATACAAAACTGGCACAGTAGAGACAGCGTAACAGTTACCTACTTGCAAAAAGGCACTATGCATTTTTTCACCTTGCGCAACTAGACCTTCGACGCCAACATATTTTCTCGATTTGCAGATTCTATAAATAATGCGATGCGAATTTTACTCGGATAAAAGCCTGTCTAACGACTAGACTGTGCGCCAAACACGTAAAATTTTATATTAATATATCGTTTTATTGTTACACTATGCATAATCCCGCGAGACATGATTATTTATGAATTATATTCAGATTAAAAATTTTAATCGGTACTGAGAGACTTGTTAAAGAAACTGTCAGCTGTGAGTCAGACTTAGAAAAAGTGGGAAACCTGCGTCGTAGGTAATATGTTACTAAAAACTTCCTGCACGAGTATTATGCAATGCTAATTTCTAAAACTCTCATTTACGGTTCAAATATTTCGTATCTAAATGAGGAACTCGGAAGAAAATCACAGTTGTACAGCTGTTCACTTAGTTGTAGAAAACGCTAGTTTAAAAGAATATGTCAATTTTCTTATAACAAAAATAATCTCAAGCACAAACGAAAATAAAACTGAGCAACTTCAAATAAATTGATATGAGAAAATTGGATTTACGCCGATTGGCTTCGGAGCATTTCAAATATTCTTTCAATCAGATTGAATCGAAGTCGATCTTGATGGGAAGTTTATTCGTAACGTAACAATTACGACATCATATTCTTCTGAATTTTAATTACGAATTACAGTTGATTTCTGCGTTACATCGAAGAAATTCCCGTGTTTCTCGCGATAATGATTTACAGCGGATCTAAAATTCTAGCATTTTCGCACGATTAAAATTGACAATGGTTTCCGGCTTGGCAAAGGTTAACGCCTTCGGGATAGTCTTCAACGTTTTATCGGCGGTCTGAGCCAGGTGCCGTTGTTTTTTCATGTTAATCCGTGGAACGTTTGCATATGCACGACGGGGATCGCGTTTCGTTGAAAAGCGAACACTCTGTCACGTGTAATAACGAGAATTTGAATGGACTTGTCCGCGTGTACCTTGCCACTAGTGTGCTCCGGAGCATGGCCTGGTCGATAATCTGACTTCACTTCCGTAATAGGAGGTAATAAGTGTCTAATTTACACCGAAGACCGTAACAATACGTCACGGTGATGGTAAATCAATGGCACGTGACCCAATTCTGCGTGCTATATGTGGAGCGTTCCGAAAAGAAACGACAATATTCTCTGAACAGCTTCAATTCAATGGTGGAGCTCTTACTTATCGGATCCAGCAAAGTCTTGATCTAACAATAAGTAAGTCGGATCCTCCGTGCTTCGACATACAGTCAGAGTTGGGAAAAAATTTTATTGAAATAACAATTTCGAATAAAGTGGGTTTAAAGCCCACTTGGAAAAAACCCCACTTTATTCGAAATCTTTATTTAAATAAAATTTTCTCCCAACTCTGCGTACAGTGAACGACGAAAGTATTTAAACGCACTTTAAAACAGCATTCCTTCCTTAGAATTGTACCAAATACATATTTATGCATTTATAACATTTCAAAAAACGCCAGAATATAAAATTCGATACAATTCGGTATGATTTTTATTTGTTTTAGATCTGTTAGGTCGGGTCATAAATAACTTCCGATACGAACAATAGATTCTACCTGGCGGCATCGGAAGTTATTTATCACTCGACCCAATACAAAGGCTGGTTCCAATAAAAAAAGGATATTATTTTTCTACACTTTATTTATTATAATTGACAGTAATTTTATCGACGTCGTCGGCCGGGTCGATCCCTAATTCGGGGGAAATCGCCGATCTTCGGTGAAAATCGGTCGCAGTTGTGCGACCGCGGATTCACAATGTACGCGAAAGTCAAAGTGAACACACGTATTTTTGGTTATTTCCGATCCACTCTTCTGATCTTGTCAATCGCGTCGGTTCTTACCGGAACGCAGAAAGTGTACGACGCATCATCGTTAGATAGAAATCAAGATTATTTACCTTAGTTGTTGTTAGAATTAATTCAGTGTTCAAGTGAGCGATTTAAGTGAAAACTGCTTTACGCGTACACAATTTTTGCTGGGCAGTGAGTAAGTCTGATCCGTCACGCTCCGAGGTGAAACGCTATTCGGATAAAATCGGGAGAGCCGAGTTTAGCCGAGCGAGCAAGAAACAGACAGGTATGTAGTCGAATTGTAAAAAAGTTATCGGCTTTTAAGACTGTCCGAATATTTGTGGGAGTCACTGTATGTGTCGCGCCATAGAAGTTTTCACTTCGGTCGTGTCCGGTCTTATGCGCGCAGTATTATTTTTACGGGCAAACAATAATTTGAGGAACGTTCGTTCCCATAAGAAAGTTCCCTCGTTACTCGTAATGCCGCTTTATTTTTGTTACTTTTCGCTTGCTGCCAGGGATTTCACGTGAAATGTTGTCCAACTCTGTGCATAAATTGTGGATATATCTTGTGACTATAACTTTGACCGTGTTCCTCGGCGAATTTCGTTCTTGACCGTATCTCCTTGAGCCAACAACGTTCGTGAATTTCGATCTTGACCGTCACTCCGACCGACAAACTCTTATGCATCTTGGTCTTGACGTAACCGAATCTCTTAGGAATTTTTGTGTTTTCGTAACCTAATCTATCCAGAATTTACGTCTCGCTCGCAGCTGAATCCCTAAAAAATTTTCTCGTATCCGGTCCGCATTCATTTCGGTACAGACTTCGTCCCAGCTGATGGAACTCTGAGGTTCATGTAAAACATCTTTTAAAAAATTTTCTACCCGATTTGCAATCAACTGGAGCGACATAGAAATTTCTTTTCTCTCTTAATATGCTGAATTGGTTGAAAATAATATAACAGGTGTATGGAAATGGTGTATGGTATTATTTAAATCCACAAATAGTTATATTCTCAATAGTGGCACATTAAATAACGATTAGCATAACGCGGCCCCAATACATAGTTCACTCGGGGATTAATGTTTCGTGCCGATGGATGACGTTGATAAAGCCAAGTGGAAAGCGAGAGAATTTTCAGAACGTCGCGTCGGTGATAGTTGAATCAGCTGTACGATCGACAGTTACGTTGTCACGGTTTGCTTTTTCTCTGTTTCTGTCGGATACCATTGTTTTAACAAGCAATAAACACGAGCCCGCATCACGCGACTCGATGGTATCGATTCAAAGTGCATCGACACAGTATTATGCAATAGCAATCGCAATTGCAGCAGCACGTAGGTATATCGTTGTGCATCCTAATTTACGTACCCGTTTCTCCACTGAAAATAGATAAGAGAGCGTTGCAGCCGTCATATACACGGATGAATTTTCAAAAGTCATGCTCCGCGTGCTAGGCGCGTTTTAGAATTGCAAACGAGAACCTTGGGCGTGAACCATTTCCATTTGAAAGAGTTGTGCTTCTCACTTTCTACGACCTTTTTATCTGTAGATGCTCGATCGTTCCATAAAATCGTTTGAAAAGACAATGGCCGATCAATTACGTTGAATATGAAACTACATAAAACATTGACACGAGACAGTATTAATCCAGCGCACAACACTTTGTTGTTTTTAATTATATTTTTATGAAATCTTGATGAATGCATTCGTGACATTTTTCTGAGTAAAACGAGACTAAACACGATACAATTCGGAGCATATTTGCTTGTTTAATTCACGATACAGTACAACCTCTATTATCCGAATTAATCACTGGAAGATAGGTAATATACATGTATAGAATCAACAACTACAGAAATATATAAATTAAATCTTTACTAACGCGTGCGGAATGAACCGTTTTCGTCTGAAACGTCGGTTCGGATAATCGAGGTTCTAATGAATCGTTAATTGAACAAGGAAATATGCTCTGAATCCTGTCGTGTTTGGTCTCTTATTAAGCAGAAAAGTATCAGGAATATGTTGGCAAAAGAGTTCTATAAAAAAATAATCAAAAACAAAAAGGTCAAAAACAAAAATTGAAAGGAAAAGCTGAACGAATACAATCTTTTACTCAGGAAGGACATGTTTTGTTCATCTATCCTTTACATATTTATTGCGTAGGATTAAGTCACTGTAAATAAATAGAAGTTCAAAAAATGGAGTCCTTATCGATTAATTTGGCGTGTAAGAAGGGTCGATGTTTCAGAAGAATCACAGTCGTCGCTTGTAACGTTCGTGTAACTATTACCGCCAAATTCTGCGGACAGTTCTGCAATTATTGGCCGACACGAACCGAAGAAAACCTCGTTACGCTTTCTAAATCGCTTTTTCGACGTTGATTTTTACGACTCCTCTTCTGCTCCGCGCCTCCTGTGGCTAATGAGCGATTCATGTATCGTGTTTAATATCGTTTATTATCGATCGCACACACTGAAATTCCTCCAGCGTCTCGTTCCGGCTACATACATTTTCATGAACTTTCAAATCCAATGAAAATTCATCTTTATTCCTTTTGTACGCACAATAACCGACGAAATAAACCGCACGTAATAAACAACTTTTATTGCGGTTTCATTTTACCTTGTGATATGTCGGTTCCACTATCTTTACATTCTCGTATCCTACTTTTCTTTTTTCTTCTTTAAATGATTTACCAGGATATTACACGACTGGCTGATCTACGGTGCTCCGAATGAAAATTGATTTACCGAGACGGCAGCAAACACGAAAGTCTATTACTCGACTTCTCTTGTCCTGTTTATCAACACAGACCTGATAGCGTACCAATACTTTTCCTCATGAAAATATCACTTCTCTGTGGATTCCTCTTCGAATTAATTTCTTCGTCGGCAAATCGAAATTCTGTATGCTTTATTACTCTGAAACACAGTGAAGTGCATTAGTATTCAGACACGTTTAAAAGGAGGCGATAACTTTTTAATATCAAATCATACGACTTGGATATTTCTTGAGAAGTTAGAGCAATCTGTTTACTATACAAGACGTAAAAATTTTTTTCAAAAATTGCTATCGATAGGGATTACAGAGGAAATGCTAGAAGTTGTTGTTTACAACTTTTTTATGGGTATCTAAAAAAGTTAATATAGAATGCAATTATTCTAGGTCAGAAGAAATGTTAAATTTTCATTTATTATTTTCAGTAAGTAAGTTATATGCATTCGTGCACAATCGATTCACACAGTTCTTAGTTTGCATAGAAATCCGCAGTCTAATGATAAATACTTGAAAAATATTCGTTGACATGACATATGACGTGTATGACATTCTACTAAATACACTATTCAGCAAAATTAAATGATTACTACATTATTAGACGGTGGATCTCTATGCAAAATAAAAACTGCTTGAACTGTTCGCAAAACAAACAAGCCAAACAGAATTTTCTTTCGCCTTTTAATTATCTTGTTATGCTGAAAACGTGTTACACTTTTGTTAACACTAAAGTACATTTGCGATTGTTCGACGCGGTTTTATTGTACTTTAAACAAAGACCGTGCTGTTGGCATAAAAATATCTCAAGATTGTCGGGCTAGTACCTCGTGTGTGATCAACGTGTGTGTCGAATGTAGGTTTCTAATGTGTGTTCGGTGCGTGTGTAGTATGCGTGTCTATAGTCTGCGTCTAGTGTGTTTAGAAACGATGTATGTAGTATGTCTCCACTGCCTTATCATTTGTACTTTGAGTTATTCTAATGCCGACGACACACTTTTCATTGAGAATACAATAACACCGCGACAAAGTTGCGGATCAACTGTTGAGAAATCATCATGAAAAGGAATCTTTCTTGAAATAATTTTCTTTATACAATCACATTGACGCTGTGGAAATCTGTTACAGTTTCTCACCTTTTTTATGACAAAGAAGCCTTCGTGAAAAAAATTACATTCAATGGTGTCAAAGTAGAGATTTAACCCTTTAAAATGAGCACAGACAGAATGTTGTAAGATTTTTTTACACGAAGTCACAAAAGTTACAAAAATAATTTACATTATTAAATATGTTCTTTGATCTTTGTGCAAAATAGAAATTTTCTACCGGAATTGCAACAATCTGGGGTGAAATGCATTTATTTTCTTTCTTAAAATGTTTAATAAATTGAAAATATAATAGTATTTTAAAATCCTTCTAATGTTTTTACTGTTTTAAATTACAACTACTCAGTTTCGTTACAAATGCATAAAATCTTCTGTCCACTAATCAATTACTAAACATTTAAGTATTGCATGACTTATCACATCAATTTCATACCCATGAAATTTAAAAAATCATAGAGAATGTTTAATTTTCGGAGAAGAATTTTTCGGTCACGATTTTTAATTTTTTTAATCTGTACCAATCGAAAATTTTTATTTTACATGGAGATCCGCATTTTTCGATTTCGTTGAGCATTTTGCAAGATATTATCCTGTATCAGTTTTTTATTCGTGACGTCTTCCAATTTGTATCATGACGCACAGAGGCAAGACTGCGATTAAACAAGTTTGAATCATATACGAGGTATGTTCTGTTGCGAATTTATAATCTTCGGCTTAAGACAAAGAGCGTAAACCTCGCTTCGCAGCGAGAGCCCAGAAAACACCTTGTTTTTTCCAAGTGGTTCGTAAAATAATCATCAACGAAGAGAGATAAGACGATAAGAGCTACAACAACAATGCACACTTCGCGTGCGGTTGTATTAGTCACCTACGAATAAAATTAATCTCAGATAGCCGGGGAACGTTCGCGTAATCTCGAATTGTTAAAAACGAATTTCCGGAGGTGGACATCGAATCAAAATTTATCTTCTCACGTTATGTTTCTGCACTCGAATCAACGAGAATGAACGAAAAATGATAAGACCTTTTCTGTTGCGTTTGATAAACACGTAAATTTCACATTTTTAAAATTTTTTAGACATACATTCTTGTAATTGTTGATAAAAATTATCGTATAAAGCACCCAATCATTTGCACGTTACGTAGAGTGCAAATGTATTTTCTCTATTTACTTCTCTTTTGATTTTGTCTAATAGTATTCGCTATCACGTGTCGTAAAATTTACATTTTATTCTTAATGCAACAAATAATTATTTCACTTTATTTGAACGATATCAAACGTACATTGGCTGCGACAAAATGTTTGTCAAATTTATGTCCCTTTACATGTTCACGAAATTAATAAAATACTTCGTGGAGATTGACGAAAGAGGAAATTGTGGTTTAGTAGGAAATGTAAGTTTGAACAGATTGGTGAGCAGAGAAAAAATGTGTGGGTCGTACATGCGATAATTAACGCACTACATCTGATCGCTGTAACTCTGTGTTTGTCGACTTGTATTTGTCGATTTGTATTTGTCAGTAGGCGATAATGGCGGATATCGATTGTGTCGGAGTCAACGGGAGAAAGTTTCGTCATTAAATGCATCGACGCCATTTGATGCAATTAGCAGTTGAATAGCCTGTGTGCCCTCTTCCATTGACGATCAGTGTTTACGGAACATAAAGTATCGTACAGTCAGTCCACCCCTTTTAATTACGGCATAGGTATAATTAGAGTCATTGTTTCGAGGCGCACGGGTTCGTATCAATATATATGTATAAATATCTCTCGAGTGACGACTTTTCTCCCGCAGAGAAGCGAGCACGGAAAATTACCAATCGCGAAGGGAAATGTTTTTTTGATCGATTCTACGCGAAAAAGCGCGTTCCCCGTTTCGTCCGACACACGGGAAAAGTAATTACACCCTTTATTGCCCGAACGCACTCGCGCTGGTACAGTTAGTGCAACGCTAGATCCGCCGAGCGGTAACAGAGGCACGTGGCGCTTTATACGATAGGATCTCCCATTAACAGCTGTTATGTATTTTATAAAAGAACGCTGCTTTTTACAACCCCATAATTTTAGAATCTTATGATTTTGGAATCTTACGATTTTGGAGTCTTACGATTTTGGAATCTTACGATTTTGGAATCTTACGATTTCTAGAATTTTATGATTTTAGAATCTTACGATTTTGGAATCTCTTATGATTGTGGAATCTTATGATTTTTAGAATCGTGCGGTTGTGGAATCTTACGATTTTTAGAATCTTATCATGAATAGACTGCAGATTTTATGCATTTATGACGAAAATGACTAGGTGAAATCATGCGAGAATCAGCCCGGGCTCTTGTGAAGCACCTACTGTCAAAGTCTGCGGTCAGATTTTTCTGAATAATTTCTGTATCGTGTGGAATGATGGTAGAACGGAGAGACCTCGATCTTCCAAAATTCCTCGAATTCAAGCTGCTCCGCGTACGTTCAAACAATTTTCCCGAGGATTAAAGTCGAGACATTTTTCCGGCGAAGCAGGCGAAAGCAACAAGTAAAACATGAATCATACCCCCGTTGGATATCACGATGATATTTTATCTCTCCGATCAATGGTTATTATTAGACCGCGGACACATTCCTTCCTTCTCCTAATAATTTTCACACGTTACAAACAATATAACCGTATTCGTAGACTCGTCCGATATTTTCACTATTTTGTCATAGACGCATAAAATCCGCAGTCTAGTTAATACTCAATTGCGCTGATATTTAATCAACAGTGCCGAGGCAGGAATGCGAGCATAGGGTGAACAAAAAGTCCCCCGGTATCGCCAAAACAATTACGTTATTTTAGTCCAGCGTATATAACTCATCTCGACGGATAACGGACTTATCGAATATCGTATTCGATAAAAATTGGCTAGGCGTATAGCTGGCCTGACCTCGCGGATTCACGCACGCACACAAATATGCGCTAAAGTTAATCAAACAGTACTTCAGATAACGAAACAGGCAGTAAAACGCAGAAACTTCTGTGCGGTTGGTAATTCGTCTTGCATCCAAATGCAATAAAGATATGTACAATCGTTGTAATCTGTTCGTTGATTTGTTGACGTTGGCGCGATAAAATATTATGGTTGCTTTGCATTGCGAACCGGAGTCGCTAGATTAACGCCTTGTGTCCCTACTCTACCTTCCCCTTCCAGTGTCGCCAGAAACGACCAAAACTGGTTTTACCTCTCTTCCTTTTTCCCTTGCACTATTCCATTCCAGCACCATGAGCATACTCCAACATCCCCCACTAACCAGTAACACTACACTGAGAAAAAAAAGTAGTTACTTCACTAACACGCGTGTTATTGTAATTTTTTTACTTCGATGAATATCAATGTATTCTTTTCAATAGTATGAAATTTAGAAGCAAATCGTGATGTATTTGAATTGTCTATCATGAAATGATTGAAAATAGTATTTGATTCAATACCGTATATTATTATTCGTAATATTTCTTTTTTTCCTTCAATCAGATATGTTGTTAAAAAAATTTGAGAAATGTATTGGATTTATTCTGGAATTGGTTCGAGGCCATATCTTATTTTTTTGAAAACATTGATGGTCAAGCTATTGGCTTATATGATTGGCGGAAATGAGTTTTGCTATTGAAATTCAATAGTATTAAATATTAAAATAAGTTCATATGATATTGGCACTATTCAATAGTACATCTTATCGAATCAACATATATTTTTTTTGTTTCGACAGGATTTTTTTCTCAGTGTACCCAACTGATACTCACCGATTTGAACGAAATTTAACGTAATTATTAAATACCGAAAAATATTAAATACGTTTTTCTTTATTTCGGCTAAATACGCTTTTTAGGGGTAGAAAGCACCCCTCAACCTTTGGAAATGGAAACGTTGAATGTAAAATTTTACGCTCTATCGATTCTCAGGGTGAAAAGCAAACTACTCCCTTTGATAAACATGAAATGATTTTCAAATGAACTTGAAAATCGACCTCAAGGACGCCATCAAGTGCATCACTTTGAACTGTACAACTCTGGATCTAGCACTTTTTTCAGAAACTGTAACCTTTAACCCTTCGTGGGTGGGGTGATCTCGCGTCCTTATTTGGGTGGGGCGGTGCACTCGGCGCGCCAGACTGTTTTGGGTCAGTTTTACTCAGTTTTGACTTTATATCATCAGGTATTCAGACAAATCCATGTAGGTACATTACTAAATATAATTCAGACATTATCAAAAGAACGGTTTTATTGAAAATGAGCAAAAAATAACTCTCGATCTTCTCGTTAAAATTCGATCGTTGGCGCACTCAGTGCACCAGCCCCACCCTCGAAGGGTTAAGAAATAATTAGCCACAAACGTTTCCATCTCCAGAGGTTGACGAGTGCTTTCTACCCCTAAAAAGCGTATTTTGCCGAAACAAAAAAAAACGTTAAATTTCATTTTAAATCAGTGAGTATCAGTTGGGTAGTGTTACTTGTAAGTCCATAGACTGCTCACGTATTAATCTGGTCATCAGAGAGGAGATTATCCCAGCTAAAAAGGTCGTAAAAATCAATTTTTACTATTGTTTTTCACAACATATTTTTCAGACATCATTTACCAAACTAATTCTTCTAGCCTTGCAGAGAAATTCAAGTCGTTTGGTCCGTTGATAAAAAAGTTATTCCGATTTAAAGTGTGTGCGATCAGTTTTGCTCCTAACTGTATCTTATAATTATACTGGATACCTCTTTCTTTTGCACAGTAGTGTACATTTCATTTTATTACTCGGTAATTTTTACTTGACTCTTATTATTTTAAACGTGGATAATATGAAATTTGTATTTATTTCCTCGCAGCTTACTTTATTTGAAAAGTCGGATTATTAAGTCAGCCATTTTTACAGCTCGGTATATTTAGTGTTAACGGATTGAAAGTAATATAATAGTAGCATTAAATTCGTCTAAAGTTTTTGCTGTTTTGGATTACACGTACTCATTTTTGTGATAAATGCATAAAATCCGCAGTCTAGTGATAAAAGTCTCGCATAAGTTTTGCAAACGATTACAACGCTAGTCACTCTGACTACAGGTATTTCCACTGGAAGTTATATCCGGACTAACTTCGAGCAGGATCGTTAGACAGTGGTTCCTAACCACACTTGGTCATCCAACTATTGGTCGTCGCAGAGATGTTCACTTGCAAAGGACAATAGAACTGTTTCATTTTCCCAGCGAAGTTTACCCCTCGAGATCAAAGAGACACAATGGTAAAAAATCAATGTACGGTAGAATTCCTATTATCCGAACCATTATTGTCAGAACACGCTACACAAGAAAAAGAGAAGAATGGAGTTTTTCGTACAAGTCTCTTCTTGAACAATGTTTATCAAAAATAGAAACTATGAGTAACAGACTTGCATCAGTACATTTCCAAACATTGGCTTCCTCGACAGCTTAAACATTGTTGTCGTAGAATAAATGTCGTTGAATACTAATTTACCGAAAGTAGCTAGATTACCGAGTAAAGCAGGAAACTTCATAATCCAGTAGCCAACTATCGTTATGAAGGGGGTAGACTCTTCCAGGATTGCAAGGGTGCGGAATGCGCCTTTTCATTTCTGGATGATGCAAAGATGCAATCACCCTCGATAGCTCCATTTTTACGTTTATGAAGTGTAATTTGCATTAATCGGCAGCATGCCGATTCCGAATAATGCAAATTACGCCTGGTGAACGTAAAAATAGGACTTTTATGGCGATTGCGGCCTGATTTGATAGTTTATCTAGCGCTTTTGACTACTTAAAAACCGCATCTTTGCATTATCGAGAAACGAGAAGGCGCATCCCGCACCCTTGCAATCCTGGAAACGAGAATTAGGGGCACAGGCTTGATTTCTTTGCAATCAGGAGCAACTGGACCACGATAAAGAGAAAAGCAGATAGTTCTTTCGCAATATCGAAAGTTTTGTTCTTTCTCTAACGTCACTTGCCCCTGGGAGCAATCCGGAGCGCTTCCGAGAACAGTTGTTGACCGTGTTTGTACTAAAGTAAAGCCAGAATCATTTCTGCTACTCGTGGTTACAGTTTCCTGCATATCCTAAAGCAATTAAGGCCACAGGCTTGGTTTCTTTGGAATCGAGTGCAGCGGAACCACGTCCGTCCAAGATAAAGAGAAAAGTGGATAGATAGTCCTTTCGCAATGTCGAAAGTTTCGTTCTTTCTCTGACGTCACTTGCCCCTGGGAATAATACGGAGCGCTCCCAAGAGCAAAGACTACTTGTCGGCCACACCTACGCTACAATAGAGAAATTAACATTTAATTTACGGTCAGGGACACGTATATCGGCGCAGGTTGGGTTTTTAATTATACTGGGTAAACAACGTAACTTGAGCACCTGGAACAGCTCCACTTATTTTCGATGATAAGATAAAATGTAACAGGAGAATATTAAATAACAGCAAGCGACAAGGTTACTCGAGAATGTGTTTTGCGATTTGAAGGTCACCGATGTTTGTTTGAACGAGGGTGTTTATGTATACTTGAAATATTTTGATCATCGTGGCGTAATGGCTGAAATCCTGGCTAATTCAATGACCTCCAATAACATAACATTTGCACGACCTTGATTATTACTTAACGTCGAGAAAAATTTGTTGCTTGTCAGAACATTTGCCTTTTCATAATAATGTTTTCTTAAACATTTTTTCGTGTCAGCAGAAAACTATTTAGCTTCCGTGTCTTGAAATTGATGCACGATCACAGGTCACTCTCCGAGATACTCCTATTTGCGTAGAAACCAAAGGCAACATAATCACGCCCACTCAAAGAAGCCTACACAGAGAAAACGAGTGGAAGCTGATCTTATTGCGAAGTTCTTTCCTCCGTCAATGTCATTTGCTCCCAGCGGCGATTCAAAGTGCTCCCAAGAGCAAAGAGCGTTTGTTATCCATCTAGAAGTGAGCAAACATCTCGGATAGAATTTCCAACATAACCTGATTATTCATATACCACAAATGTATAAATATCCTCAGACGAGATCATAATCTTAGATTGCTCCGTGAGGCACTATCCTGGCCCCGTAAAGAGCACCCTGACCACGCCCACCCAGAGAGAAACGAGTTAGCTAATCTCACTGCGAAGTTTCCTCTTTCACCAACGTCGTTTGCTCCCGGGGACAATCCAGAGTACTCCCAAGAGCAAAGAAAGACCGTTTCTTATCCATCCCAGCGCTACTAGAAATGAACGAACGTCCCAGATAGTATTCCTCCTAATGAGATTGGTGTTTGTTCATATTTCAGAGAGACGACACGAGTCTGCTCGCTCAGTTTTTCTACGCTGACGAGGCGCTGAACGCGGTCGCCTGTGAATTAGACTCCTTCGACGGCCGGCAAGAACCGGAGAGATGCACCACGCTGGTGAATCAACTGCGCCATTGTCAGGACAAGGTTCTGACGATCTGTAGTCAGATAATGGACGAGCTGATCCCGGAGAGCAGGGCGAACAGGGATTTCAGGGTGAAGTTCCCGGACGACGTTATGCAGGAGAACCTCGCAGGACAATTGTGGTTCGGCGCGGAATGCCTGGCAGCCGGCTCCTCCATCATGAACAGGGAAGCGGAAAGTTCAGCCATGAGGCCGTTGGCGAAAGCTCTGACAAAGTCGCTGGAAATCGTCAGGAATTTGCTCAGGGAGCACGCGCTCAAAGGTCACATGAACCTGAAGGTATTTATCTCCTCTTGTCGCCAGAACCATTCGCCTGTCAATCCTGCCCGCTTGCCTACGTCCACAAGAATGATAATGCTCGTTAGTCTCCGAACAATTCCTTCCTGCAATTGCAGTTTCTGAAATTCAGCGCTTTCGTTGTGTTGATCCTGATGGAGACAATCTTTTATTTAAAGTCTGCTGAAAAGTATAGCCAGTCGAAACAGTCTTTTGTTCTAACCCTTCTGTTTAGCGATCCTTTTACTATAATACCTTCAATAAGTTTTGATATTCCTGATATTCTATGGTGTAAATTATTAAATGTTTTCGGCGCAACGGTTCGATCGTTTATTACGAATTACAAAGCAACTTTGCTAATTGTCAAACAAAATCAACGTTTCGATCCTCGTTGGGATCTTTTTCAAGATTTATTTGAATCGCGTCTGTAAATTAAATATGTTATACTAATTTTGAAAAAAAAAAAACAGAAATATTGAATGATTGAATGTAAGAAATATTGTTCATAAAGACACACTCACTTGCTTTGGGGAATATAAATTTATGATAAATGTGCGACACGTGTGTTGCGTGCGTCGTACATGCTTGTTGTCAAGATACTGATGTACGAACGTATTTTGAAACCGATCTAGGTTATATCGATCAATGTAAGGCGGTAAATTTGAAAAGTCATAATATGTTCTTAAATCCACTCTTACGAATATACCTTGTTGGTAAATCGTTATTAGCTTTCCACTTTTATTGGAATCAATCACATACGTTTAATTCTATGTGAGAGAACGGTTGATGACAAAAGTAAAGTTTATTTGAAAATTCATCATAGAACATTATTGGTTCAGTAATGTTGCGTAATATTCATGTATCTTAGGTGTCTCATACTTAAGGTCAACGCTGCGATGTTTAATCATATGAATAATTTCCAATAATAACCTCCGATATAAATTTTGTTCTTTGTCAATAATTCTGTGGTGTCACTTAATTTGGCTCAAAGGTCACATGCACTTGAAGGTATTTATCTCCTCTTGTCGCTAGAACCATTCGCCTGTCAATCCTGCTCGCTCGCCTACGTCCACAAGAATGATAATGCTCAATAGTCTCCGAACAGATCCTCCCTGCAGTTGCAGTTTCTGAAATCGAACGCTTTCGTTGTGTCGATCCTGATGGAGGCAATTTTTTATTTAAAGCCTGCTCAAAAGTATAGCCAGTCGAAACAGTCTTTTACCCTAGTAGCTTCAACAATTTTTGGTATTCTCGATATTTTGTAATGTCACTTAATTTCGAATAGCTTTCAAAATCTGTGCTTATTGTTTTCTTTATCTGTTAAGTTTCGTTCGTTTTCTTAAATCCTTCGCTATTATGAATTAGTGTCCAGTGTTAGATAAATTGTTCCCTTGTTCTACCATTGTATTTTGAATATTTGTCGTGGACACAGAAGTAAGGTTTCAGAGTGAATTGGTGTTTCTTTGAACGTTTAAATAACTGTTGCGATGACATTAATTCCTTGTTATCAGATTTATGTTGGAAAGAATTTGGCGGACGCTGCTTCTGGCAGCAACTAATTTCACGTGCGGGTGTAACGCAGTAGTGTGTCGTTAAATAAAAAACCACTGGGTCACACAATCTTGCACGGTCCCCGAGTTCTGGCAATATGGAATCATTCCAGCGGAACGAAAGGAAATAATTGAGGATGCCAGTTTCAGAGTCGTGGAAATTTTTATTTTAATATTGCAAAGGCTACTTTCCGTTGAAACGAACCTTGTGGTTTACTGTGTTCAATATGAAACTTTTGATGTTTTAAAACAGAATACAAAAAGAAATTTTTGTTCTTTCAATCCATCGCAATGGTTTCTTTGATCACAGTACAAGTGTCGCGACAAGTACCTTCTCGTTTGTTTATGTCTAGAACGTTTGCTATACATTGTTTAACAAAATAGAAAGGGAAGCGGCGTTGCCAAATGGCGATAATCTAAATAAAGTAATTTACGTTTCACCGAATTCTTCGAAACGGCGATCCATAAAAGCGAAAGAGAACACAGAGAAAGGTGAAATAGAAAATCAATGGCAATGTACATACGGTGGTAGTATAGTTGAACCACGATAACTCGAAAACCTTTAAAGATAATCATTTTATTTATTCTTTCCGCTTTGGCTGCTACGGCGGTCACATCATCCAAAATCAATTTTTATTACAATTTCTTCAGTAACCTCTGCTAGTGTTTCCACGTTGTAAAGAAGTTACTAAAAGTTATTGCTACAATGAATCTGTTCTATTTTTACATTATGAAACAAGCACTTGCAATTTCATGCGACTTTCATGGCCGCTCAACGTGTTAATCTTCGTAGAAATTCTCTTCTTTGCACTCCTTTGTCGAGTGTGACTCGACATCGGAGAAAGAAAAACGTAATCCAAACGGGTTTTTATATAGTATGTATTTGGCTCTTCCTTAATTTTTCTAATTTGCTTTATTTTTTAGTTAATAGCAAATATAAGTTCCACAAATATAAATTACCACAAAGGTTGAGTAATATCTGATATAATTAGTAAATAAAAATGTTTAAAATAAGTAGCAGTCAAGGAACTGCCGTTTGAAGTAAATTTCAAACGAAACACTTAAAATAGTAGGGAGTTGTTGGCAAGAAAATTGAAAAGTAATTCGGAGTGCGAAGGGTTAAACCGCGTTTCTAAGAAATCTCGAAACCTCAATAACTACATAACTGGATGATCCGCGGTGTTCCCTCGCAATTCGAGTTACCGAGGTTCAACGGTAATTTGGAACAGTGGCCAACTAACTTTTCTATTCGTAGTACCTTTTTCAGACGCAAAACCCGCTGGACCCGTTGTTGGAGAAGCTGATCGAGTCGTTGAAGATCTTCGACCGGCTGTTCTCCGATTTCGAGCTGTGCTACGTCGGCGCCATGGTACCGGTGAAATCGACCAAGGAGTACGAGCAACAGGAACTCGTGTGCGTTTTATTTTCGGAGACGCTGCAGAGAGCTCTCGAACGCGGGTTGCTCAGCCAAGCCGACGTGGATAATTACGAGCCAGCCCTGATGTTCACTATTCCCCGTTTGGCGATTGTTTCTGGTCTCTTGGCTCCGCCTGGAGGCCCGCTGTGTCTCAAATCACCTGACAACATTAGCGAAATGTTTAGACCGTTTAAGGTAAGCCATTGAACGGCCCTAGTTAGCTAGCCAATGGCCGATTAGGATAAATCGGGGAGCGACGGTCCACTTTTCCTCAAAACGTCTCGACGTTCGTTCCGAATCAATTTATACAAGCTGTTCCATTTCAAGTTCCATTCACAAATGGTTTCCCAAAACAGAGTTCACATTTCAAGCACATAATGCCTCAATTAGAACCTACCCTGTTTTGGGCGAGAATTCTATTCGAGATCCGGTCCTCGAAAATGTCAAGATTCCCGAGGAAAGAGAACACTTTAGAAAATAAGTACAATGAACCGCAACGGCAGTATCGAACGAGGATCGTATTGGTTTCAGACGCTGCTTCTAAAAATCCGCGAGCTTCTATGGACGTTGAATAATCGCGAGCTGTATATGCTTGAGAAACTGTTATGCTCGAACGAAGAGCCGTCGGGTCCTATCACGCATTCGTCGAGGTCCGCGTGCCAGGACATACCGGACCTGGAGGAGTTCGTTCACAATTTTTATACCGGTTATCCGAACTGCAAAGACTTCATCGTAGATTTTTACACAGTGACGAGGAACACGGGAAACAATATGGACGAGGTGGCGAACGACGTAGTTCAAGCATTATCGGAGGAATGCGAGAACAGCGATCGTTTGCCGGAAATGAGGTGCGACCAACAAGACGAACAGAGCGATAGGCGCGCCGCGGCTGCTAGGATGAACGACGCCGAGCACGAGCCTGATCGCGTGAACATGTCCGTCGCGAAGAGGTGCGAGGAGAGTAGTGCAAGGTGTAACGGTGGCTCGAGGACATCCAGTGAACGGGAAAGTGTCTGTGACGAAGTGCAATACAACGCGAAGAGGGCTTGCAAATCGAAGAAGAACATAGATCGGCGGTCCTCCGACGAGGGTCTTTACTCGACAATGGAAGAGGACAACGCGGATTTGGTCGATCTGCCGGTGCACTTACCCCCGATACCAGCTAGCTTCGAGAACACGGCGTCCATCGTCGACGAGACGCAGTTGAGCGAACAGCAGCAGAACGATTTCATGACCTCGGACATCTCCGAGATCCTGGACGGCTCGGAGAACATCGAGATCCCGCAGACTCAGTACCTTCTGAACCAGGTGTCCCACGAGAACAACGTGTCCGGCGAGACAATGCACATTCAGAACTCCCTTCCGGATCTCGACTCAAAGAAGCTGATCTCCGAGGCGAACAAGACCCTGTCCAACCTCCTGTTGGACAGCGACTGTCAAAACGAGATCTCCGAGCAAACGGACTCCGGAATCTGCACGGTCCTATCCTCCGAGAACACCAGCCTCTACGACAAGAGTCCCGAAGAGAAGAAGACGTTCGCGAACGAGATCCAACAGGAGGATCAGACGCTCGCCGACGAGGACACGCAAGAGAACACCAGTTATTCCTGCTCGAACCTAAACTCGCCAAAGAGGAAAAACTCCACGATCTCGGAGAGCTCTTGCGTGTGCAACTTGCGGAGCGTGAAACCGGTCCCGCCGATGGACCATTCGATAGAGGTGCACAATTTGCAGCCGCCGGCCAGCACCGAAGCCGCGAAAAACATTCCAAGGATATCGTCGAACTTCGACGGCACCAACGAGGAGTTCGTCGGGGTGGCGTACGGGAACGGACAGATCGCCGTGTGCGACTCGAACCAGTCCAGCTTCCAGATCAACTACACGGAGAACTGGGAGAACCTGAACCTGAACATCGACGCGTCGACGTCCCGCCGGGAGTTCTGGTGCGACCTGAAGTGCGAGAACTGTCCATCCACGTCGCAGAGCATCGGCAAGATCGGGACGAAGATCGAGCAGTACGCGCAGGAGAAGATCGTGTCGCGGAAGATGCGGGACGAGAAGCAGAAGCGGAGGCACCATCGCAGACACGAGAGGAGCATGATCCACGCCGGGACGCAGGAGACTAGGACGTCCAACTTCCCAAGCGTGTACTGCGCGACCAGCACCGAGAGCTCCAGGTCGAACTCGACGGATCGATGCCTGAACCCTAGGCTGGTCAATTACGGCGCTAGTTTGCATCCCAGCCAGAACACCAGGCAAATGCCGAACTTTGGGAGCCACAGTCCCCACGCTAGTCCGAGGATGCAGCACTTCGAGCCCCGCTCCAACGGACTCAGGACCAGCAGCATCGCCCAGAGAACGCAGAGGAACCTGTCGCCGCAGAACAGAAAGCTCCTGGACCACAGGAGATCCAGGTCCGAGCAGATCAGCAGGATGAAGCGGAGGGACGCGGACAAAAGGGACAAGTACGAGCATAGGGATCATCCTCGCTATGAACAGACTAAGAGGAAACTGGGTAGCAGGAGACCTAGCGAACTGATGAACGACGGTTTGGGACCAAGGACCGACAAGAGTGGATTGGTGGCGGAGCCAGTCTTACCGGTGATGCCGCAAAACGTTCCTTACGCAGTCCAGAGCGCGATCAAAGACAATAATACACAGAGGACCGCTCGGGCGATAAGACTGGTCAACGCGACCAACGTTTCTGCCGCGCAGTCGTTCAATTCGGATCACACGCTGATTCACAAGCCGGATGTCGGTTCGAGCTCCAGCGGTTCCAGCTGCTACGATTCCAGCTCCGAAACCAGCGAGTTCCAGAGCGACTGCCAGGACGACGAGGAGATCGCGCTAGCGATGCAGGCCGCGGAGATCGCGAACAGGAATCAGATTCGGGCCAAGTTTCGGTAAAATGATCCTTTATATTTGACAAGGGATTTCCTCGAGGTCATTTGAAGTAACGTTTTCGTAAAGTTACTTCGGATGATCTCGGGAATCATCTATTTTAACACGTTCCGTGTCACGCGTACCACCGATGGTACACGTGAAACTATAAGGGATCACTTGTGCGAACCCGAAAAATTGCTCACACTTTACGTGATCATAACTCCGTCAAAAATTGCCGTATCGCTATCGTTAAACAATGGTTTGAAAGCCTGAAACCTCTAGTTTCAGATGCTCTCTTTCAAATTGTTGTTATGTTGGTTTTTTACAAAGTTATAGATAAATTAGCGCGCCACGTGCAGCGGCTGCCTGATATCTCTGAATACGCTACCGCGCAGCGCCAGTCCACAGTGGAAAATTTGGACCAAACTCGATTAAAAATCAAAGAACTTTCGATAGAAATGAGGTAGAGCGATGAAATTTTTAAAAAATTAAAGCTGAAACTTTGCAGAATATGGGAAAGATAGGGAGATTATGGTACGAACGTTTTTTAACGTTGAGAAAATTCGTTAAACATATAGAATTTCAAGAAAATTGTGGTTTCTCCAGTACCACGCGCGGAAAAATTTTTTTTTAACATGCTATATATCATTTCCCGTAGATTTTTTCACGCTGATTTCAAATCTGGTCTGAAAATTTGTCTACGACCTCAGGATTTTGCAAGAAACCATTTTTGACGGAGTTATGATCACGTAAAGTAAGACCAAATTTTCGGGTTCACACAAGTAATCCCTTAATTCTTTTGAGGAGTGTAGTAAAGTACGTTGCATTATTGCAGGTCGTCGGATGATCTCGTTCATCGTCTGTTCGTGTGCATAGCCGGTGTGGCGGATCAGTTGCAGACGAACTTTGCCTCGGATTTGCGGAATATCTTGAAGTGCGTGTTCCTGATGAACAGTAGTCAAGTCGTGGAGGACAACGAGGTAAAGGAGGAGGTTTTAACGACGGAAGACCAGCTAGCGAATCCTATAAACGATACGGGTACTGATCA
Organism: Lasioglossum oenotherae; assembly: GCA_028455765.1. NCBI lineage: Eukaryota > Metazoa > Arthropoda > Insecta > Hymenoptera > Halictidae > Lasioglossum > Lasioglossum oenotherae. The sequence continues at coordinate 700,883 of CM052282.1, read as the reverse complement.
CGAACGGCAAGATTCGTTGCAGGAGTATGAAGACGAACTGGAAGACACCACTGCGACAAACAGCCAAAACACAAGTACGTCTTGTCCGGTTAAACAACTGCAATAACCAACCTCATGTTATTTGTTTTGTAAACATTCTTAACTACAGGGATATTCATGTATTATTGATTAATTCGGATAATCGAGGTTATCCTGCATCATATATTAGTCATTCCATGCCAAATCGATCACTTTTTGCAGGCACCACCGTCGATTTTGTTCCAAATGAAATATGTTGTAGTCCATGTGAAATTAGGGGGGTTCATCATTCTGCCGGTTTCGAATTTTTTTTAGAAATGGCAGGCCTTCAAAGTTTTCAATTTTTGCCCATTTTGGCGAAAACAGCCTCACTTACGAATTTTTATCTCAGAAACTGTTTGTCCGATTGAGCTACATTTTTTTTATTCGGACAGGATTGGGCTAGTACGAAATAATTTTTTCAACCTCGAAAATCAACTTTATAATGTCGAAAAATTTAAACAAATTCTTTTTTTACGTTTTTTTTCGATGAGGGGCCAGAGTAAATATGTTTCTTCTATCGGTCGTATTTGTTTTTAATAAATTTTGGAAATATAAAGTTATAAAGTGGATTTTCAAGGTTGAAAAAATTATTTATATCCCAATCCTTTCCGAATAACTCAAAAGAAAATGTAGCTCAATCGGACAAACAGTTCCCGAGATAAAAATTCGTAAGTGAGGCTGTTTTCGTCAAAATGGGCAAAAATTGAAAACTTTGAAGGCCTGCCATTTCTAAAAAAAATTCGAAACCGGCAGAATGATGAACCCCCCCCCCTAATTTCACATGGACTACAACATATTTCATTTAGAACAAAATCAAATTTAAAACAAAAAAAGTGATCGATTTGGCATGGAATGACCCATATGACCGACATGATAGTCCAAGTGTTCACACAACCTCTAAAAGCGTGTGTCTCTGGCGTTCTATTGACATTTGTCTTTCATCTGCAGATTCTCCTGTAACCGAACGCGGTGAAGAATGTGTGGAACGTGCTCCAGCGTGGGTACCCGACAACGACGCGCCAAGGTGTATGGCTTGTCAAGCGGGCTTCACCGTAGTGCGACGGAGACACCATTGCCGAAACTGTGGCAAAGTGTTCTGCGGTCGTTGCAGTAGCAACAACGTTCCCCTGCCACGTTACGGTCACACGAAACCCGTGAGGGTGTGCAACAGGTGTTTCCTCTATCAGGTGACGCCGTTCACTGTTTCCCAAGTAACACCTGCGAGCTGAACATTAACAGAGCAAGGTATAAACTAGGGAATCGATTTCTTTCTCTTCACTGAATATCTTCTTGTTAATATTTTTCGGGCATTCAGCTATGTGATCATTCGATTCTTTCTTCTAGTAGAGACGCAGCGTTTCGATAAGTCGACTTTCACGGAGAAACTTCGCCAGATGTTACATTGACGTTGGAGTAGTAATGATTCGAAGTTACTAGAGACGTTGTCGAGCATTCGCCAGAGTGACTCATAATTGGTAACAATAGTAAAATCAAAAATACACGAGAAGTTGTGAAACATTTGTCTGAATCATTCGTCAGCAACAATAGCGACATCAAAGATACCTAGAGTTTAAAAATTCGTAAAACAATAATGAATTTCTCAAGAGAACGACTCTTATTTTATTTATGAGTCTTATAACTTCCAACTGTTACTCTTTCAAGCTAATTTAACATCTGGCGAACTTCCCTCGGAGATAAAACGTTACGCAGGTGTAGCTGCACACGTTCGTGTACATACGCCCGTGCTTAAAATTCGACGGTATTGTGTTGTTTCGATTTTAAATTAAGGTTTGTAATCGTACGGACGGTAATGCTATGTCTGGTATCGAAAAAGTCCTGATTGGGTCAAAATAACATGTTAAAACACTTGTTCGTCATCCACGCACTCCATGGTGCATCGCATTTAATTCGTCTTCCAGTCAAATCTTGGCTTCCGGTTGTTTCGGTGGTCAAGTTCTTGTTTGGGATCTAAACAATGGTTGTCAACTTTGGGAGACACAAAATGAGACAGTCGTGGCTTCGCTTGCTTTTCACCCAACCAAAAGGTTGCTTGTTATCGCAACATGTAATAAAATATATTTTTGGAATTGGACTACAGCTGAACCGTATGACATAGCAAGCACTACGACCGACGATCAACAAGTACTATATATAGCTTTTGATAATTTACGAAAAACGCTAGTATCCAAATTCTCCACAAATTCGAATGCGTGTAACAAAAAGTGCTTCGTTATTTCAATCGTCAATGAAGATTCAGCAGATGGTCGCATATCTACATTTAGACATGACCTCTAAAAAATATTTCCTCCCGCAAAAGTAATTGTACAATCGTCGGTCAAATACTAAAGTGATTGCTTGATTGATTAAAGTGAAGCTTGGCGAACATCGAAACAACATGAATTACTGTTCGAACCGTTCTTTGCGTTAATTTATATACTTAAACGCACTTAAATTAAATACGTCGGCGACGTTCGCTACTATTTTTACACGTCGTGATTGAACGATTTTTACCCTAGCTGAGTTCCAAGAGAAACTGTACCATAGTTTGAAATTTACGAATCTTGATCTTGTATTAAACATGGGGAAAATAGAGTAAAAGATAGAAAAGAAGAGACGCAGTTGTCGGTTAGGATACACGATACCATTGTACAGAATATTCCTTATATTGTATATCGATTTCGTCCTTATCTTTTGTATTCTCTTCATCGATGTTCCGTTTATACTTTATCTTCCCCCATAGGCGTGTTTAGTTACTGTTTAAGCGCTCGAGTTTCCGATTTTACAGACTCCTCCTGCTTTGTTAACCCGGGTATCGATTACTTTATACAGCTAGTACCATCAAATGTAGACGAAACTGAAAAACACAATTCCCGCGATTCGGTAACCTTTTTTCTGTGTGATACCGTTTCCACGTTACATTCCCTTTTTGTGATAGAATCGCCTTTTGCTCGTTTCGCAGCACAGGTGATATCGATATTGAGTCAGAGAGAACCTTCCTACGATGCGTTTCGTTTTCAATTATTTTTGTTCGGACGGAATTTTGTAACTAGCTACAAAAGACATTTTGCATAATAAGATGGACGAAGAAGTGAATCTAGCTTTTTTAACACCTAATTTTACGGGAGGGGCGTTACCTAGGACTGCGACCTAAAATATCTTCGTCTTTTCGTGATATTTTGACAAGTTCTGTTCTTATCTCTTTTATTAAGACTTTGAAATATTTTCCTATTCAAAGCAAATACTCGTTCGTTGAAACTCGTTTTGTTAAGAAATACGGACACGTTTTATGTTCCAGTCTCAGGTGACTCACCCGGTATATTGATTTTCCCATAACCGTATGCATTCTGTTCATGTTACTTTGTTACTTGTCTATGTCTATGTTTATGGTGCGTACTGTATAAACACTCGATTGGCTCCATCGTTTTGTGAAAAGAGAGAAACCGAAGAGATCGTCAGAGACTTAATGTAAACTGAATAGCTGCGAGAGTGGAGGGACATTTCGTTTGTAAAATAGAGATATTTGTATTTATATATACATATACATAGATACATATGTATTTAATTTTGGAATATACTCTTTTTAGGTGAAGCGCAAGAATCTTAAGTAAGATAGTAAAACAAAAACGACAGAAAAAAAGAATTAACAGAACGAAAGAAATGTTTCACGGGACATCAAAACGAAAGTTCGCTCGAGGAAGGGGATGCATTGTAGACTGAGAGACAAATCCTTGCGCCGAGTTCGACTTGAAACTATATCAAACGTTCGCTCAGCGATAGTGATTCGATTTCTAAATTTTTCATATAATAAACTAGCGAGGAGAGTTGCGAGTAGTCAAAGCGTGATTATACTGTAATCGTGACCGTCGTCTCGACGAAACGTCTATACAGGGTGTGCCTGATTGTATTTGACCATTACAGTGCCGAACAAATTTTTATTCCGTGTTTTCCACTCAGTTTCGCATACAGAATCACTACCCTTTCTTTTTCACACCGCAATTTCAGACACACCCTCTATTTCGAGTGTGCTAATCTATCCTTCGCATTCAGCAAGTACCGAAGAAACGTATTTGCCTCTGCTCCAAGAAACGTTCTTGCTTGGCTTTTCCTCTGCTCGGAAACACAGGTAGAACGTTGTAATCTAGTTCGGAGCTCCGTAGACGAAATTTTCAACGTGTTCATCATCTAAAAAAGGAGAACAATTTAGTTATTATTTACAAAGAAGTTCAGATGTGTTGTCAGTGTCAGTGTACTGAGTAACTTGACTTGTACCATCCCTGGCGAAGATCATACGGAGTTGTGATCATAGAAATAATTATTTGTTCGTTTATTAAAACTGAAAATAATAAATGTTGTTGTCCAAGAAACGTTAAAACATTTTTCAATGCTACTTAATCATTGTAACTGCAAAGAAAATGGTACGGCAAAGCCAAATTACAGTTTTAAACAAGCAAAGTTGCTCAGGACGACGACCTTGAGAACATATCTGAAGGTGATCGAGATCGATGAGGCGCTCTTTGTAAATAATTGTCAACGATCCTTGCGGATAATCGTGTCTCGGTGCACGCACGCTGTCAAACCGAAGTACCGTTCTGGAAACACGTTAACTGCGATTTTTAACAGGTGTCCTGCGATCCGATTAATTTGCACCGCATCCACTAGCAGCGGGGCACGTTACTATCGCTTGTGCCAAATTTTCGTGACAATAACAAATTTTCGTTTCCTGCTGGTTGACGCGGTTCTCCGCGAGTACGATCTAGAGGAGTCGTCTGCATAATCTTTTTCGGATACACAACATAGATCGGTCCTGCAGATGCTATCGGTCCTCTATCAGTACATGGGAATTTACCTATGAACCCTTAATCGTGCTGTAGCGTCAGCGACGCATGTTTCCAATTATCTGAATTCCATTTCTTTGCTGGAGGGTAATTTCTTAGTTACGAATTTCAACAAAAGAAAGTTACGACTCCCACTTTTACGCCACGCTAGCCTTTTCTCTCTGTTTCAGAGGCGAGGAGCACGAGGCTGTAAACTGTTTGTTAGAGTCACTTCGAAAGAAGATACAAAATTCTAAGGTTTTCACTCGTCAGAGGTTCTGGGGTAAGCGCCGTGCGGTCTGACACAGTCCTACGCCAAAAGATGCCCTTCTCTTTCCTACCCCGTGGCAAGACTCTCCAGGAAAACGGTATCCTTATATCTTCGAGGCAGCGCAGCTTTACTAACATCACGAGTTTCATTGTGCAAGAGACTCCTGTCCGACCAACCAGCTGATAGACTTACTTTCTTAACAGGGTAGACTCGTTTCCAGGATTGCAAGAGTGCGGTTTAATGCAAATATGGGGTTTCTCATTAGTCGAAAGCGCTAGATAAAAGATCAATCTAGTCCGCGATCGCCCTTGAAAGTTCTATTTTTACGTTTACGAGGCGTAATTTGCAGCATGTAGCTGTCGCAGCTTTGTGAAAATAGCTACATGCGTAGCTGTATGCTTCTGAATAATGCAAATTACGCCTCTTAAATGTGAAAATAGGACTTTTCAGGCCGATCGCGGTCTAGATCGATCTTTTATCTAGCAATTTGTCATTATTGGGAAATGAGAAAGCACATCCCGGACCCTTGAAACCCTGGGAAAACGAGTCTACTCCCTTAGGCTTCGTACAGACCTGAACATTTCGCCGAACATTGCGAACGGAACACATCAGTTGCCGATTTCTTCATCCATTCATTAAAAATTATTCCTATCGTTACAATTTAACCCTTAAATGCACGATATTTTGTTTGCAGTTTCTATTTATCAAACATTACTAAAAAAAGAGTGTATATTAAGGGAAAAATAAGGGAAAAAGTCACATCTTCGTGAAAATATTTTTTATTACAAAATTATCATACATGTTGCCATATTTGAGGTTAGAAAATCTACGACGCATGAATGGCGCGCACCGTATACAAATACATGTGAACCGTTTGTTGCCTTGTGGCTACAATGCGTAAAAAGCATCCAAACGTTCCTGCAGTGAATGTAGAGCCAGAACAGAATGTGTAGCCAAACGGCAACACAATGCATTTAATAGTTAATCTTTTAAATTTTATTGTCTTAAAATAATACTTGCTTTGGGCAGATAGAACTCCGGTTCTTCAACGCCATCTCTACGTTCTTGTAGGGTAAAGAATAAACTGAACTAAAAATAATACTTGAAACGATTTATTTGATACTTATTTAGTACTTTCTTTCTTCGTTTTTAAATTTCTTTGTATTTCTTGATATTTATTCTTCGATCAAACGACGTCCAATTTAAGTCGCAAGACGGTCAAATCTAAACTGGATGTAAAGTTGACTTTAGTAAACTTGAATTTAAGACGTCCTGTGCTATCTGGATCGATTCTCCGTTCCGTTCACCGTTCGACGCAATGTTCTGCGAAATGTTCAAGTCTGTACGAAGCTTAACACTCCCTTTCAGGACCGCACGTGGCCTAAGTCTCTGTCACGAGTCCAGTTTCACTCGATAGACGCTGACGCTAATAGGCAATTCTGATTATGCAGTTCCCTAAAAATTAAGTTACGTTCAGGATTAGAATTGGAAACTTCTGTCGCCACGTTCCGGGTACAAGAGGTTTCATAGGGTTCTTTCTTGCGTAGATATGATGTATAATAAGGGAAACGAAGGATCACCAACGATAGCAAAGTGGGAAACATTTGTATAGAATATACTTTCTACGTGTAAAACAAATTTTTTTATATTATTTATTCGAGAGTTTCAAGAGTTTGTATTATTGTTTTATACAGCGTGTTTCGTTCGGGAGTGAAATTTCTTAATGTTGCGTATCAATTTGAATTCAATGACAGAGTGTGATCAAGTACTCAATTTAATTTTGCACAATGTAAAACAACGACTGCCAATAATTATTAATAAGTTAGTTGTTGTTACATAGTGTCATACTGTCATAGTCTTGTTCGATAGGTATTCAAGTTCTAGGATCTATTAGCTGAGTTTGATTAGTGTTAAGATTTTCATTGGAGTATCGAAATTTACATAAGCTACGATTCTAAGGCAAATTTCATATTAACTAGAAGTATAGATTGAATCTACATTTTTCAGTAATTTCAGTGTGTAATGGTATTATTACGTTGTTCAATGTAGATGGATGACATATTGTTTGAATAATACTAGAAATTTCTGCGTCAATGCGACCTTCAATTACGTTGAACAATGTTGTAAGGGAACTTGTAAATAACACTGAAAATTTACTGCATCATTTCCCTCTAGTTCAAAGTACTTTGATACATCCTCTTGAATAAATATTTCGTTCATACCCTGTCTAATATTAGGATAGAGCAAGTATAGTTTTACATTTCCAAGTGATCAAAATACAAGGAGGCGAATAATTAATAATAACTATGGTGATAATTGTAATTTCAAAGTAATGGCGACTGTACCAATGAATTTGATGATTACCCAATATTCAGTAACGTTACCATTGTTTGTCACAACTGATTACATTGATCACACCCGAGTATCTGTCAAGACTTCAATCGGTAAGTGAACCGATTGTACAATGTTAACCCTTTGCACTCTTCTTTTTTTGTTTGCACAAAATTCTTTATTAATTTTTTAGTTATAAACAAATGTAAGAGAATTTCACAAACATAAATTACAACAAAGTTTGAGAGCTATACTTATAATAATATAATTAATAGACTGCGGATCTTTTTGTATTTATATTAGGTCAATCGGAAAATTCCGTCCGTTTTTTTACAAAAAGTAGAGCTTTATTTAAGAAATAAAATGAAAAAGTACATTAATCAAAATATTGTCCATCGTTAGCGATCACTTCTCCCTATCTTTCGGGCAGCAAGCGAATTCCGCGATGAAAGAATGAGACATCTTTGGAGGTTATCCAGTCAGAGATCCATTGTTAGACATCTTCGTAAGGATTAAATCGTTCCTCAGCAAGTGCGTGTGCCATCGACCAAAACAAGTGATAGTCAGAAGGGCACAGTCTGGCTAATAAGCCGCATGGGGTAGCACTTCCCAGTGAAGTGCTTCTAACGTTTCTTTGACAACTTTTGTGATGTTTCACAAACAGAATTTCGCAGATGGTTTTTCACTTTTCAATAGCTCTTGGCATGAGTACATATGGAACCTACTTTCCTTCCTCGTAGACCTAAATTGTTGAAAAATTGAAGCTGTCAATATATGATTTCTCCTCTATTAAAATCGTTAACGGAAGAAATAACATTCAATTTAGTTTCTGTTTCTTGCAATCGATACAGACAATTTTTATTTTGCATAAAGACATCCGCAGTCTAATAATTAGTAAACAAGACTGTTTAAGCAGTCAAGGAACTGTCGTTTGAAATAAATTATAAATAAAACACTCGAAATAGCAGGGAGTTGTTGGCAACAAAATAGGAAAACAATTCGGAGAGCAAAGGGTTAATTAGCTAAAATTCTTCGATGAAAAACTTTGATAGATTTTCACGTACGGTCTCGTAATAATTTTAAGAAGCGTCTGTAGTCGGTTCCTTTCATTTTCCAAGTCTCAACGAGCTCTGTCTGTATATATTGTACTGAAACACCCTGTATAAAACTCTGCGGAGCGACCATCTGGCTCATGATTTAGATGAAAACGGTTCGAAGTCATTGTAAAAATTATCTCTAAAACTATTACTGAGTGTTTGTCAATGTGGATACTACCGAGTCTGTCGACTGTCCGCAGATGTTCATAGCAGTGTTAGCACACGCAGAAAACGGGAGTAGACTCGTTTTTCCAAGATTGTAAGATCTCTATCCATCCTGGATACGGGTCTACCCCCTCAAAACGAAAAACACCAATCAGCGTACAATGATTCTTACCGAGCTGTAGAACAAAAGTGCGTGTACGCGTTGAGACACCTCTACAGCGGTAAGAGGCGGTCGACGGGAAACAGCGTTACCTTGGCGTTAAAGTTTAACATTCCGTTGCATTGTCAGCGTACACAGTCAATAATATCTCCGCAAGAAATCTGTAACGTAGAGTAACGACGACGGCCATTGTTGTTCAACGATTCTAAGCGACTCAGAGATTAGAAGGGATCAGGAAGCAGTGTTCCGACACAGTGCTTCGATGATATCGTCCAGCATTTTTCGTTCGATGGATGGCCGCTAGAGGCGCTTGCAGCCTCAGTAACATAAGCTTCTCGATAAAATAGGGTACCTTGAGCACCCCGCAGAATTTGAAAAGATTTGTATGATTTGATTCTGAAAAATGAATGTATAACATGTACATTTGTGTATATTTTGTAACTTGCAGGACACGTCCTGAAGTTCTTTTGTCCGGAACAGATTGTGTTTCGGTACTTCCGCGCCAATATAATTGTCTCAAGGCGCAGGGTGCAGGGCTCCACTACCTCGTCATCATAGATACGTTACTGTTCTTTCCGGGCAGCGCCTCTAGCGGTCATCCATCGTACGAAAAATGCTGGACAATATCGGAACACTGTCAGGAAGTAAATCGTCCGACGAAATCATTTCCGATCTACTGGCTCAAGTTACGTCTTCGATTACCATTACCGATCGATGACACCGATTCGGTGTATGCCCGTGATGCGTACGATTTGTCGCGGATCTTTGAACACCGAGAAACGCCTATCGCGACAACGCTTCTGCGGCCTGGTAGGACTGTCAAACTAAAGACTTCTCTAAGGACATACTATACGTTCTCGTAAGAAGCACATCGATATTAGAGAGTGTCGCGGAAAATACGAACTAAGCTTAGGACGAGAGTTATTTTTTACACGCAATCGATGCCTTGCTACAGCGTACTGTGCTTTCAATCTTTTACGTAAACGACCCTTCGCACTCGAGCTACGAGTCTTAGGTAATCAACATTGAGTTCTCCTGTTAATTCGCCGTTAATTGTACCACGTTTCGTTCAGAGGGGATCGTCTTCGACAAAGTTAATCCTCGTATGTTTCTCGGGCGCACATTCATTCCTTTCTCTGTTTTAGATATTATACAATTTCTTACTTCCTCACGATTCTAACTGGATTGTATTTGTTTAACTCTTGAAGAATGTACTCTTCAAATATTACTGTGTATGAGATTTCAAGCTCATCCGTATTATTTCAAACGAAACTTTTCACTGTGCGTCGATGCATGTAGATCGAAGCGCATTTGTAGGGCTCGCAGATGTCCTGTCGGTCCTGATTTGGTCCTTCGTAGAGCGTTTCGTATGCAAGGGTCGACCAATTGAACCGCCTGATAGTTTCGCGTGCTCTTTCTCCCCATTTTGCGCGCGAGTATCGTTCCAATATAGCAACCAGGAGTCCCCCTGTGCCTAAATGTTGCAGGCTAGTCTGTGCGTCGAGAAGCGAGAGGCGTGCGATGGTATGATGGGAGAGAAAGAGAGAAACAGGCCGGGAAATAAACGAAAGACGACGAGATGAAAGAAAAAAAGTGATCCCCAAACGGTAGAGTGCGCGTTCGGAGGAGATGTCGCAGCGAACGCGCGCGCGCGATCTGCCAATTAGTTAGGAAATTCCAACTACAAGGAGAGAGAGGAGTACCTCAGAATTATTTTTGTATTATTTGCCCAAGTGTACGCGTATAAGCATCGGCGACGTGGCACGCGTTCAGAATGGCCTCCCGCACAAAGCCCCAGCCACTTGCCATTTTGGACGGGTCCTCAGCATCGAGAAGGTTTCGTCATGCCGGCTGTACCAATAAGTAATCCATTATTCCTCGATGAATTTTCATTGAAGAGCTCGCGATGAATGTCACTGTTTCGTTCGCGTGTACAAAATATGTTTAAGTTACTGTCTAACTCTTCGAATGGATTATGCAGATCTCTGAATACGTCACGGAGATCTAGAGTTTTGTATCTTTCTGAATTTAATAGTCGTCGGGGCACGTTTATGTTAGAGCTGCAGTCAAACCTATGATACTAAAACAGCAAAGGTTCTTTGGTGTGTTTACAATCTTTATATTAGATGATTGCATAAGTATTGCACGGCGGAGTGTAAAAACATAATTATATTGTTGCCATTCTTTTATAATGTTAGATGAATTAATCAATTGTATTCTTTAAAACTTAACCACTGAATTTTATTTTCAAATCGGATAAGAACTTATGCAATCATCTGATATTATAATCTTTTGGCCATTGTACGCCATTATACGACACTATGTTGGCTCTGTTGCTCTGATGTGACTATGTTTTTGAAAATTTGTTTATATGAAAGTACGTATTGGTTTGTTACAATCTTCCTTTATGCCGTAGCTAAATATGATTACGATTTCACAAAGATGAGTGGCTCCGAGGAACAATTACTCCCATTACAAAACAATAGAATGTTTTTTATCATAGCTCCAACCTAAATGCACCTTTAGAGTCAAGACTGCCATCGCTACAAGTCATTTTCCATTCATCTTCCTTTCCTGTAGCGCAGGAAAGCAATGATCAAAAGCTCAGAGTGTAGAAGTAGAATGGTCAGTGTACCTACCTCGAGTTTCTCGATGACTTAATGCGAACAAGGGAGCGTATTCGAGTTTGTTCCCTGATTGGAGCCAACAGGATCAAAGTTTTTTAAATGTTCCGCTGCCAAATGGTCTCCTAGAGTGCTGTAGAAACTTGGAGATAGTTGCAGTTCCTAGTCTTTGAGAAGATCTATAAAACCTGTCTTCTTGGTGTGTATGAGGTTTAGATATCTTAGATTCGAGCTTATGACTTGATCGTTTGACTATCGCAAATACGAAATGACTCTTGTTCTTCATATTACGTATTCATTTATAGATTTCGTGACTAAGATACGACTAAAGTGTACATAAATTGTAAGTAAACGATCTGAGAGTCTTTCGTAAGATTAGTGTAGCCGTGGCTCTGCGTGGCTCTTCGAAAAGTAGGGAGAAACACACATATTACCAATAATTTCCTCTATACTTTTCTCAAATGTAAACGAAGAGATTAGAAGACAATGCGAGAAGAATTTGCACAAAAACTCGTTCAAGTTGTGACTACCTTGGGCAGCCTCACTGCTATTCGTATGCCATCACGACTAAATGTACAATTTAATTTTGATAATGTTCCCCAATGGCGTACGCCATTTTTGTTAACCTCTGCACGTTCCTAGGTGTTAAAATTCACCCATTTTCTTGTTTATTTATTTATTGATATTATAAAGATGCTTCCATTAGAAATTTTTCGATAAATTTCTTTACTCCAGCACATTTTGTTATAAAAATTGTGAAACATCTAAATAAATTCAGTCTTGAATGTAACTTGAAGTGTAAAACGAAAATGGCTGAGCATTATGGAAGGATATTTCGCGCGACTGATACTGAAGAGCGCACGAAGAGTTCTGGATAATTGAAGTTAATCGTTTACGGTTAAGTAAAATGGTGGATTACTTATTGCGCCCGATATAAGCGTTGCTCGATTCGACGAAGGAATCATACTTGAACGCTGGCTGCGTCCCGACGAATCGCCGTTAGTGTGTGTGTGTATGCAAAGTAAACTGAGAGGGAGAGATACGAGTATTTGGGATATTGAAGCACGAGAGCATGTCTCAAACGATATTCCGATACCGTGGATTTCGGTTACGGAGAGACTGAGATGCGAAATGTAAATAAAGTTTGTTATTCAAGGTGTTTTAAGAGGTGTTGTTGTTCAATGCTGATGCATAGGCCTCTTTTCCGTACTACGAACGACTCCAGGTATTGTAAGATAGAGCTTAAGAGGAACTTAGTGGGAGAATTAATATATGAATAAGTGTTACAATGTAAAATGTTAATATGTATATGAACGATGGCAATTTTATTAATACAATGATATTTTCGTTCAACGTGCTTCCTTCTTATTAGCCCCATCAGTGGAAGAAGTTTTGCTAAATGAATATTAGTGTCAGTATTATGTGAAAGACCATTGGCAAAATTATCTTATGAAATCGTTACTGACATATCTGTTGCATTTATTTTATTGAAATGAGTCCAGACACTATACAATTTGGATTATACACAATAAGAGCAAAAATTGTGATTCTTTGTCAGCTTAAATAGTGCATTTAATAGTGCTTAAATAGTTGCCATATTATAGTGAATTCTTAACCCTTTGCACTCGGAGCTATTTTAATTGGAAAATTAAACATTTCTTCCGATCTAGAATATTTCCATTTCCTATAATTTTTTAAATTTAATGGATATGAAATTGCTATAATATCTCATACAATACCTAAATGTTTAGTAATTGATTAGATATCGATATATTAATAGTGCAAACAACATTTTGAATAATGGTACAACAATTTTTAGTGGTGCCTCAGAGGGGACAACCGAGTGCAAAGGGTTAATATCTTTCCTGCGACCTTCTACCCAGAACTTATCCAGTGCCTACCCACTCTACTGCCAGCCAACCCCGCAGGGCGGCGATGATTGATCTCGACTTCGGTATATCGGTGTGAACCACTACTAATCGACTTACAAAACTTGTTTATTTTTCATTATTTTTTTATGAGACTTTCACCAACTTATTTCTGGCATTTTTCTGATTCAAATGACAACCAAACACGATATAATTTGAACTGTATTTAGTGGTTTAATCGACGATGAAAGTTTAGGACGCAAGGAAGGACAGCGTATGGAAAAGAGACGCGGACAATCGCCGTTGCTGGTACAGTTCAGAGGCCCGCGTGTTCGCTTCCATTCCACACACGAGGCGACATCGGCTAGTACATATGTACTTTTCCTGCTTGGTGGCGACCCGTGGATCATCGCCTAGTCGACGACAAATATCCCAACCCAAACTATTCTCGGTTCACGCATAGCTGCCTAACCCTCGGCTCGTAACACAGGAGAAGTCTGACAGCGTGCCGAGTCTCTCTGAGCCAAACAACGTTCTTCGGATATTCTTCGTTTAGAATATGTACAATTCAAACATTTTATGTATGCAATTATAATGAATAAATAAATACAACGTAATAAAACAGTATATATCTGCGGATATATTTATTGAACCACCAATTTTTTTCCGAAGACCGATTTGTAAAGTTACAATACTGATTTCCGGAGAATTGCAAAAATGTCTGACTAATCGTTGACCCCCCCGCACTACTGAATTTCGTGCCACATCATGTGGCACTCTTGCGATATCATGTTCTCCTAATACAAAGTTCAATTTCCGAGGTTTTCGAAAATTTTCGACAATTTTCGGCCGTCTGACTTGACGTTGACTTGTACTACTGAAATTCGAATACCTCCTTCGACATCATGTTCTCCTATTAGAAATCCAAAAATTCTCGAAAACCTCGAAAATTGAACTTTGTATTAGGAGAAGATGATGTCGAAGGAGGTGGCACGAAATTAAGCAGTATAAGTCAACGACAAGTCAGGCAGTCGAAAATTGCCGGAAATCTCGAAAATTGAACTTTGTATTAGGAGAACATGATGTCGAAGGAGGTATTCAAATTTCAGTAGTACAAGTCAACGTCAAGTCAGACGGCCGAAAATTGTCGAAAATCTCGAAAATTGAACTTTGTATTAGGAGAACATGATGTCGAAGGAGGTGTTCGAATTTCAGTAGTGCAGATGAATGACAAGTCAGAAGGTCGAAAATTTCGAAAATTGAGTTTTGTATTAGGAGAACATGATATGAAAGTAGGTGGCACCAAATTTTCCTGCCCACTATTTTATTGTGATATTCCAATAGAGAACTTAGTTTTCGTTTGATTTTAAAAACTGTTTTCCAAATTTTCCGAAGTTGATAATCTAATTCTACTATCGAATATTCATGTACAGGGTGGAATAAAGAGAACACATTACTTGTTGCAACTAATATTCTTTATTAATTACTAAAAATTTATAATATTAGACGTGTATCGTGGTGAGATAAGAAGAAGGTCCTTGGCAGGAATGCGGTGACGTAAGTATGAAGAATGCGCAGTCGACTGGATTAGAATGGAGTGGAGATGCTTCGCTGCACACGGATTTTCGTCTGTAATCGAAATATATATCGGTTAGAGTGTTTACACATACTATGTAGCCCCAGCACCCGTAGTAAAAGTAAAAATGAAGTATATACAATATTCAGTTCTTGCTCTGAAGTTTGGAGTTTAAAATATACTTTTGTTTATTTCTATTCAAACAAATAAAATATCAAATAATTTATTAAAGAAATTACCCAACTTCTATTTCTACATTTCAATTTCATGATCAAAATCACATACAATATTAATAAATCTCCTCAATTACCCGAACCGAAGCCGGTGAATGCAGGTAGGTTCAAAACTGCGTTGTATCTCTATTCTAATCAAGTAAATTAGATTTCAATTAAACTATACAATCTATAATACGTCCACCTTAGGACGTAACAGATGCAATGTCTGTACCTTCAATATAGTGCTGCACTCTAGTCTAAAATTTTCAGCATGGATCAGAACCGACAGCATATTCTAGCATTCACTACGTAAAAAATGTTCCAGTACGATTACGGACTCTAAATAATGGGCTGTAACCTGTAACAATAGTAACCCCTTGCCCTACGATTTATTTTACGATTTCAGTGATTAGAACTTTTTTGTAGATCGTAATTTCCTAAAACAGGAGAAAATTTATATCTATTGTATACTAGTATGTTCTCCAATAGCTGCAGATTTTAACAAAACCAAAAAGGAATGCAATTTCGGTTTTAGAGGAAATTAGTAACATACATATTTATTTATATAGAATCTGTTCAGAGTCTTCGTGACGAGTCCGACACGATATTGTAGGGCAAGGGGTTAAAGAATCCCTTCACCATATGCCACCATGGTTACTAGTCAACAAGCGAAATCACGATAGTCTCAATACATTCCTTCGCGCACCGTTGTTTTTGCCACTTGCTGTAGTTTTTCAGTTTTATAGTTTCAACTTAGTGTTACAAGTATTTTGATTTTGCTTGAAATAAGAGAATAGAAGTTCGTCCAAGTGTGTTGGTCTCCGAGAGCATTTATGCGTCTGTGAAAGTTGCGAGACAGATTGATGATGAAGTCAATTCATTTTTAAAATTGTTTTTACACAATCTGTTTCGTAGCAATCACATTTGTGTGACCGGTGAGGCTTT
This sequence comes from Lasioglossum oenotherae, assembly GCA_028455765.1. Lineage (NCBI taxonomy): Eukaryota > Metazoa > Arthropoda > Insecta > Hymenoptera > Halictidae > Lasioglossum > Lasioglossum oenotherae. Next base: position 684,757 of record CM052282.1, on the reverse strand, counting down.
ACTTCAATTTTACCAAGATAAGTGTAAACATTTTAATCCGCCATCATGATGGACATGGAGATGAATGCCGGTTTGGGCGACGTAAGTATCGAAAACATCAGTTAGGCCTTATTTTGATCGAAAGTGAAATCAATGTGAAATTTGTCATTGTATTATTCACGTCGATTATTAGCTAAACGATGTTTGCCTTTTGTTATCGATCTGCGATGTAATAATTAACCGCATTCTGATGACGTTTAATATATTACGCGAATATGATCGTTGTAATTTTATGATATTAATTTACCGTCCTCGGCAGTATTTTAATAACAATGGGTGACGAGAACGTCGAGAAACAAGACGGACCAGAGAAGTTAGCCGATGTTATTATTACTATTGAATTGTTTAAAGTATTTGTAACCTAAACGCGCCACTACCACCGACGCAACATTTTAATGGAACAAGGATAGTGATATAAAAAGGAGAACAAAGTTGCACAAGGATTACGAATTATCAATTAATTGTCGTCATCTCTGCACACTTAAATAATATTCAATAATTAGTGCAAAAATAATGGCTGCATTTTTTCGCTTTGTGTTCATCAAGTGTGCATTTTAATAAGAAAGTTGAGTAATTATAAAAGGAAAAGAAAGTTGCACAAGGATTTTACGAGCCATTCCGTTAATTTCCAATTGCTTAATGAGTTGAATCCGGTGCGAACAACAGGTCCTCGTTCCGGCAGGAAATAAAAAGGGCCGGAAGATGACAGCATAAAAAGCCCGAGACGCAGGATAACGCGGCTATAACGAGGCCACTGATGTCTGTAGTCAATCTCGGGTGCTGTCACAGAAAAAGAAAAAAAATTATTGCTCTCTCCGTGTGTATCGGGGGATGTGTGTGTGGGAAGTTTATTAGGTGTGCCGGTTCAGTCGGAGTCGCGAAAAAATTGGTCGTAAATTTCATGGACCCTTATCAGAGCTGTGACGCGATTAATATCGGACGGGCCGACGGTCAGTGGCGCGGCTAGGTGGCAATGATCGTGAAAAAGTAACGAAGGATACGAGGGATATCCTGTCAGCGTGGCGGAATTGCACGTTTCAGGATGAGGGGAGCGAGATCAGCGAAGCTTCCTCGGAGGGGAGCTCGGCCAGCAGCACCTTCTGCGCCCTGGAGAAGGATTACGATAAGGTGAGGGCGTTCCCGCCGACATCGGGAAAATCTTTTTCATTACGCTCAACGAAAAGCCTGCTACATATTCCACCATGCTATGTATTTCATATCGAGACCACAAGTAATCGCGGGGATTTTAAGTCTTAGCCCGGAGAACATCATTGACTCGGCATTTCTAGTTCAGTTTCAAATTCAAGATATTTCTTTCATTTTAACCCAGATCATTTTTGTTCTATGTAATCTTTTTTACATTGAGCTTTTACAATTTATAGAATACAGACAAATTTAATAATGTTAAAACTGTTTTGACTAATGGTATGGCAATTTTTAGTGGCGCCTCAGACTCACCATTCGAGTGTAAAGAGTTACTTACCCTTTGCACTCGAAGTTATTTTAATTGAATAATTAAACATTTCATCCGACCTAAAATAATTCTATTCTACGTGGCAGAGTTGGGCATTAATCAGTTAACATTTTAACCAAGATCGATTGATTAATGTGTACAATTAAAAAAGGTAATCATTGAAAAATCGACGATTGATTGAGTCGATTGATGAAGTTAATCGCCAATCATTAATTAAAAAAAGAAATCATCGAAATAGCGGAGACTAATTTAATCAATTGCTGAAGTTAATCGCCACACGGTCTGTCCATAAATTGAGAAAAGAGAGCGGAGATAGAGAATTGACAGAAATATATCTCAACAAATACTCAGTTCAAATTTTTTCAGTGCACACACGACACAATTTTGATTCGGCAGTTCATTTCGAAATTTCAGCAGTTAATCATTAATCAATTATCCGATTAACGATTAGGCCGTCCACACACGGGTCGATCGTCGATTCGGTCGGCGCGATTCCAGTCGTATGCGATTCCCCCTCCACGTGATTTCTAATGCAAATGAATGAAGAGCCGCACACTGAAATCGCCGCGATTCTAATCGCGTGCGATCGGAAGAGAAGTTGGAAAATCGCGTGGATCGTACGATTCGCGCGACTCATGGAAATAAGTTTGCGCAGTTCATGTAATTTAAATGATTTGGCCATTATTTTTTGTAGTTTGAGTGCATTGCACTCTTCGATGTGGTCTATGTATTTAGGTTACATAAGTTATTATTTATTTATTATCTTTATTATCTTTTTTATGTTATTACGCATACTAATAACATTAAGGTAAGCTTTTTATTTACATAGTTGAATATAATCATGTAGGTTTATGAAAAACAAAAACAAAAGGCAAAGTAAAAAAAAAACGAAGTCACAGGGATTGATAAACTGTTGTACTGTTGTTAAGGGAGTAGTATACCCGCGATTTGTAACTAGAAAATACCTAGAATCGTACTAGAAAAATGGGTCGAAACATGGGTCTGCGCCCAGACGTTGTTTGACCTTATTTGAACAAATTTTGGACTGGGTGAGGGCTCATTCTAAAGAGGAAGGTTCATCACACCACGCTCTGGTCATGATTTTAATGAGATTATGTTTATATCTAATAATATAAGGGCCTAAAGTAGAGTAAAAATCTAGGGAAAAAACCAGCAGATTTCAATGCATTTTTCTGTCTCCAAAAGATTTTTTGACTTATATGATGACCAGAGCGTGGTGTGATAAAACTTCCTCTTTAAAATGAGCCCTCACCCAGCTCAAAATATGCTCGTATAAGTTCAAACAACGACATGGCGCAGATCCATTTTTTCGATCGAAAATATAGTAAGATTCTAGTAAAATAGCAAATATCTAGCAAATAAGTAGTATTTACAACATTTACAACATTACAACATCGTATTTACAACATTTATTCAGAAACTATGAAGAAATTTGGGACAAATTGGGCAAATTTGAGTCGCTGAAGATCATTTAAAGACTCTGTCTGTCGGAATTCGAAAGCCAAGACGAATTCTATTATCGTTGCATTGTGTTTGAAATACTTTCAGGTGTTTTAAATCTGTAATTAATTCTTGTCGTTTTCTCTTTCGTTCATGGGTTTACACTACTATATCATCCTCATGAGACAGTAGTTTGCCAATTAAGGAAGTTCTATTGGCCAGTTCGTTGGATTTCGAAAACTCCATTTATTAATTACCGATACCGTGGAATTCGGTAAATAGTAAACAGATGGTAGTTTATTATTTCATTTTTCAGGTCTTGAAAGACATGAAAGGCATCGACGCATTGGCTCCGTTTTTGAACGAGTACACCAGGCTGTTCGAGTCTCTATATAAAGCGCATCGAGTAGAAAAGGAGCTAATGGAAAAATGTGCATCACTGGAGGTACAATTAATATATACTTTAATGAATTTCTATTTTTTGCTTGTGACTGTTGCACATTTTATGCGAAACGTTTTACCCGTATGTTATCGGTCCACATTCATTTTCGAGGATAGCATAAAGGAAATAAATCAACGATAGCACACGCGTGCTATCTTTTTCTTTGGGAGTGTACATAGATGTTTTTGTTTTAATTGTAGTAAATTGAAGATAACACAGCAGCGATTCCAATTTGTATTGTTTCGAATTTGATCTACGTGTTGATTGAATTTTCTCAATCTGCATTCGATTAAAATCGTGGACAATTGTTGTGAAAATAATTCGTAATTATTGCCGGAGATTGTGATTTCAGGTCTATGTCGAGGAAAACGCGAACACCATGGAGGAGTTAACGCAAACGATTGCCAACAACGACGAGGAGATCGAGAAGCTGAAACTGGAAGTGGTGAACGCGATAAAACGGGCCGATGCAGCTCACACGCGCGAACTGAACGCGCAGGAGGTGATAGAGAATATGCGGCTGAATATCGCACAACTGAATCACGAAATCGTGCAAACTACCAGGCAGCTCGCCGCCCATGAAGAGTGAGTTCCCTCATGAATCTCTGAGTTTTTAGGGAGTTTCAAAAGTCTAACGCAATTTTTCGATCATTTTGAATACCGTACTTTGACATCTCAAGTCTTATAGATTGCGGATTTTGAGCATTTACAACAACAAATTAGTACATAGATCCTAGAGATTGCAATACCGGACTAAAAATACAATACCGGTATTAGGAATTTTCATGAAGGTACAAAAACACAGTTGTCTAATAGAAAAAAACATTAACTAATTTATTGACTTCATACTTTTGAAATGTGATTGTAAAAAACATAATGCATCTATTGAACTGTCATTAAGCCTTGAACGTATTTTTCTGCACAAATTACCTGCAGTTGAAAATGCTCTGTCAAACAAAAATAAGAAAAATAAGAAATATTGCAAAGAAAAGATGAATTTTTTAAATATTGATTAAGCAATTTTGACTAAACATTGACTAAAACACACAAACAGAAATAGGGTTCTCAGCCCTACTTTGAGGACTATTTTCACCCCCTGAACACGAATGTCAGCAGCTAAGAAAAAATACGCGTTACATATTTTTCAACAAACTAGATCCTGTGTAAATTTTACGAAAAAATTTCATTAAATGATTCAATTTATCTTTAACCTCTGAGAATCTTTTTCATAATAATAATGAATATCTTTAATAACTAATATCTTATCACTCTTCATCAGAGCCAGATACATTTCAAATAAAAAGTATCGGAAATAGTAATTACTTTTCTTTAATCCCACGAACACATTTGTAAGCTGAGATTGCTATTTGAGATAATTATTAGTTGAAATTCGAACTAATATTTTCATGGGAGTATAAGAGAAATATTGTCGTCCATAATGGACCTATTAACGAATCGTGCAATGATTATAATTGTCTAAATAATTTCTTATAATTGTCGAGTAGCTAGTTCCGAGATTCCAGTGCCAGGGAGAAAACGGTTTCGTTCTTCCTCGTTTTAATCGAGTACCAGGCAACGAATAGGTGAGACATTTACGGATTAGAGAAACCCAGTCGCCTTTAGCAAACGCGGGCGGATCAAACGCTTCAAGGATCCTGTTAGAAATCCTTCAAAGCCACAATTCCCTATCACTTAGGTGGAGCACCGTGTGTCTGCGGTGTGTTTTCGAGCCTTTCGTGGGATTTAATTTCCATCAAAAGCGTTCGGATCTTCGGATTAATTCGATTCTACGTTATCGGCGGTTAGGTGTTCTTCGCCGGACGTGTGCATGCATGCATGCTTGCTTACAGGGTATGCAAATCAAATTCAGCCAGCCTTGAATAATATGCAGGACGTTTTTTTATCAATTCATGTTTGAATATTTAACACTGAACAGAGATCACACCCCTCAGAGACTTCTGAAGATGTTAATGCAACTCTGGGAACATACAGCTCTTGCAAAACTATTCACCCCTTGCGATTTGTTTTACAGTTACAGTGATTTTAAGTTCGCCATGGTTTATAATTTATTTATAATACTTTTTTTAATTAGAGAGGGAACGGTTGACTTGGCCTAGCTCTTGGTCGAGATACAGGGCGTTCCAAAAGTGGGGGAAAAAATCTTCTTTTATAAGAGACGAGAGGTGGGGGGAATTTTCAAAAAATTTTTCCTTCATCTTAGATAGGGCGAGTTTATACTCATTTTATGAGGAAATTTTCCGAAGAAGACGAACGGTATACTCTTAAGTGGAAATTCGCACTAACAAGCGAGATAATCAGAGTTTCAGAGAACGGAAGCGCCCGGAAGCGCCTTCTAAGCGGTCCGCCAATCGAAAACGAGTTTACAGCACATTATTTTAATAAGTGATAGCGGTCGTAGGATTGTAAGAGACGAAACTCGGAATTTGGACAGCCTCAGGCTACAATAAAAAGGCTCTTTTCTACTAGAGTTATCGGATGAAATTGGGACTACAATTAATTCAAGAACGATTCCCAACTATGTACTGATAATTGAATTTCCTGAAATTACTAGACTGAATTTCCTGTCCGAATCTTTTCGAATGTGCTATCTTTTTGTCCGGGAGTGTATCAAATGCGGTACGTGTTGTTGATTGCCTCCAACTTTTGCACACAACATTTTCCCAAGTTCCACAGTTTAAAAGGGAGCAGGGAAGAGTCGAAAAATAAGAAACAAGTGTGCAAGAGTAATTCGGAGATTGTTGAAGAATATCTCGGCTCGCTCGAAATCGTGTGAGTTTGTACACGAGGTTCTCCGTTATCAGGGTAAACGACGTCGTCATCGGGACGCCATTCGTGTGTATCCATCGTGATCGCATTGAGGGTACAAGGATGTTCGAGTCTAATCCCGGAGGAGAGAAGCGTGCCCGATAGAGCGGCGTCTCTGTTCAGTCAACAGACGATCGGCCTGCAATTCCGTTCTAACATGATCGTAGCTTGTGGCATAGTAGCTCATAAAGATGTTGTGCTTCGTTTCCCTCGCTGCTGCAGCGACAGAGGACCAGCAGAGTGCCTTCTGCTTTCGTGCATCCCTCTCTCAAAATAGCTACATAGGTCGCGAACACGCCACTCTTGAACCCTTTGTAATCCCACGAATATGAATTTCTATTAAATTTCTATTGAATTTGTACATAGAACTCGGTCCACGATTCTTCTCGAATTCCTCAATTTTTCTACTTTGTGTTCATTCTTCTGTATTTTCATTTTTTTATTAGTTTAAACCACACAAGGTTTGTGTAGCATATAATTCTTCTTTAGACGGAAGTCTTGGTCCATTCGAAAATTCGTTCTCTGATCTTCGGATAAAATTTTAACAGACAAAATCCTACGATTCCAGTTTAATAGGTCGCGAACACGCCACTCCTGAATATTAATTTGTATGGATTCGTACATAGAACTCAGTCCACGATTCTTTTCGAATTGATTCTTCTGTATTATCATTTATTTATTACTAGACTGCGGATCTTTATGCATTTATAGGAAAATTTGCTGAACGAAACTCAAAATAGTAGGAAAATTTTGAAAATTGCAGATGTAATATACGATTTCTCATCTATTAAAATTATTAAGGGAGGAGATAACATTCTATTTGGTTTCTATATCTTGCAATCGACGCAGACAATTCTTATTTTGTATGAAGATCCGCAGTATTTATTACTTTAAACCACACAGGGTTTATGTAGCATATAATCCTTCTTTAGACCGAAGTCTTGGTCCATTTGAACATCCGTTCTCTGATCTTCGGATAAAATTTTAACAGACAAAATCCTTCGACTCCAACTTCTTCAGCCAACACATCATCCCTTTCAGGTAGTACCTCAAAATCTGACTGTGTTTAAAATCGAACTGGGCTTCCAAGGAAATTTTCTGCATTTTACGTACACCGCTCAGGTCCTTCGAACTGCAAGCATATTAAATATGCACTTTAAATAGGCACCAATCTTGCGCTTCGGGCAAATCTAAGGACCTTTACAGATTCGGACTGTTCGCGACAGGTCAGTCCATGTTTATTCATAATTCGCAATTTCAGATGTATAAACCACCTCGTGCAGTAAAAAGAATCTGGGAAAATTATATTTTGTTCGTTAGTTGAAGTAATTCTTCTGGACGACCTTCGTGAAATTATTAATTTTTAAAATGACACACAGTGTTCGGACAGATCGATGGAAAAACTACAATTTTGTTAAGGAAAAGCAAAGTTATCTCTCAATATCGTGTCAAACTCGTGATGAAGATCCTGAATGAGTCTAATAAACATCTTATTAATTTCTTTTCAACCGAAATGAAATTCTATTTTGATTTTCTTAAGGTACAGCTATTAGAGAACATACAGGCATACATACAAATGAAAATTTTTCCTTTTACAGAAAATCAAGAACTACAAAAATGTTCTAATCACTGAAACCGTAAAATAGATCCTAGGACAAGAAGTTAAATACAAAACTTTTTGCTAATTTTTTCCACATACTAGAATATACTAGAATGTACAAGAATTTAATAGAACTTACTAGAATATACTTGTGTATACAAGAATATACAAGATACATTATCGTGTGATTACCAGAGTTGGGCAGAAATTAATTACACGAGAGTAATTAATTACATCTTCAATTACATGTACAAAAGTGGACTATAATTACAATAAGAAAACGGTGAAATGTTCCATAACATAAAAATTAGTGGTTTAAAAGAACAATTACACTGAAGTAATTGTTAGACTCAATTACAATTACTGTAATTCTGTCAATTACTTAATTACTTCTTACACAATTACTGATTGAGCGAAAGTAATTGCAATTCCAATTGCAATTACATGTAATTGTAATTTTATTTCTGCAATTCCCAAGTAATTTTAATGCAATTACAAGTAATTGTAATTTTAATGCAATTACAAGTAATTGTAATTTTAATGCAATTACAAGTAATTGTAATTTTAATGCAATTACAGGTAATTGTAATTGTTAGTTGCAATTACAGGTAATTGTAATTGTTAGTTGCAATTACAAGTAATTGTAATTGTTAGTTGCAATTACAAGTAATTGTAACTGGTAGTTGAAATTCCTTTCCAAACAGACGACGCTCGCGCGTGAACACTCACACACCGCTAGACCACGTATACGTACGCGAGGATAGCAAGGATCCGGGATTTCACTTCTGATTTCTCAATAATGCAAAGATGGGGTTTTTTAATAGTTAAAATCGCTAGATGAATGATCAATCTAGGGCACTGTTTGCCTCAAAAGTCCTTCTTTTACGTTTCCGAGCAATGATTCTGCAATATTCGACTGCATGTTGCCCGTCGGAGTGGCTAGTACTCTATTTAGTACGCCGGCGTGACTGCAGCGTCATCTGACGGGCAACATGCAGCCAAATATTGCAAAACCATTGCTCGGAAACGTAAAAGAAGGACTTTTGAGGCAAACAATGGCCTATATTGATCTTTCATCTAGCGATTTTGACTACTAAAGAACCCCGTCTTTGCATTATCGAGAAATCAGAAGTGGAATCCCGAACCCTTGCAATCCTCGCGTACGTATATATGGTCTAGCGGTGTGTGAGTGTTCACGCGCGAGCGCTTTCTGTGTGGAAAGGAATTGCAACTACCGATGTAATTGCATTAAAATTACTTGGGAATTGCAGAAATAAAATTACAATTACATGTAATTGTAATTGTATTTCTGCAATTCCAAATTACAGTAATTGGGAAGTAATTGTAATTGTAATTGAAACTACGCTTTGCCAAACTCTGGTGATTACTGACCAACTTTTGTTTGGAAAATTTTTTTGTCAGGTTGTCGGAAATGCGTGAACAATCCAAATGAAAAAAGGCAATGGATTTCTCAATATCAGATACAGTAACGAGCATAACTGATTCAACACACTTTAAATCAGAATAACTTTTTTATGAATGGACCAAACGACTTCAATTTCTCTGTAAGGCTAGAAGAGTTAGTTTAGTAAATGACGTCTAAAAAATATTTTGAAAAAATGCATTTGGTCGGAATTGAGAAAAAAAATAGTAAAAATTGATTTTTACTACTTTTTTAGCCAATAACGAAAATTTAAAAGATGTGTTTGGTCAACTCGTATAAATTATATACGCTCTGAAAATTTCATTGAAATTGGTAAATTGGTTTACGAGTTATAATCGATCAAAAGTGGCAAAAATTGCAATTTTTCTAGATTTTCGGTCTTACCACTTTTGATCGATCATAACTCGTAAACCAATTAACCAATTTCAATGAAATTTTCAGAGCGTATATAATTTATACGAGTTGACCAAACACATCTTTCAAATTTTCGTTATTAGCCCAGCTAAAAAAGTTTTCACAATTCCGTCCAAATGCACTTTTTCAACATATTTCTTACACATCATTTACTAAACTAATTCTTCTAGCCTTACAGAGAAATTAAAGTCGTTTGGTCCATTCATGAAGAAAGTTGTTCTGCTTTAAAGTGTGTTGAATCAGTTATGCTCGTTAGTGTAGTTGATAGTGGTAGTCTTGAAGTGACAGCGAGGAAGAATTAGCTCGGGCCTGATGTAGAGAGTGGAGAAGCACCTTTCCGTCTTCAAAATTCGACTTCTCTTTCACTTGCTTAGAAAATTTTTCACGTTCGCGATGGAAAGAAGGAAGACATTCGCGCAATGATCTTCTTTGTTTCGCGTGCCGCGTGAAAGTTAAATAATTCAATGGAATTCGCAGCATCTCCGCGAGCAAGCAGAAGGAGAACCTGATGAAGGAGAAGGAGAAGCTAATGAGCGAGATGGATACGTTGAGGCAACGGTTGAAGAACTCGTCCCTGTACACGGTCGATTTGGAAAAACGGAACAGCGAGTTTGAACATCAGATAAACGAGATGCGCGAGACCATCGATAAGCAGCTCAGCGAGATCTCGGGAGAACGAAGGGCGAAGCTAAGGGCGGAGGACGAGATGCTCCAGCTGCAGGAGGAGCTGACCGTAGCGACGAATGAGCTGGAGGTAAGAGTTTCATAAATAAGTTTCAACCACGCTGCAGCTTACAGAAGCCACCGCGATGGACGGCACGGCTTAATTCGCAGCGCAATCGAGCCAGAAATAACTTCTTCGCCGAAGCTTAGAAGTTAGACGCTCCGTGAAAACGAAAAATTTAATCAAAGCGGTCCACTTTTCATTTTCCAATGATTTAATCATTTTGCGGAGTTGTTGGGGAAGGTGGATTCATTGCTGCATAGATTATAATGTTCGCGCGAAAATCTTCCACTGTATTTTCGTGATTTTTATTACAGAATTTCTGGTGTTGAGAATTATATTCATCAGGAGGGAGTTGTGTTTGAGGATTTTCTAAATGTTTAAATTGTATCGCAGTGAGCAATTGTTACTATTAAAATTCTGGAATTGGTATCCAGCAATTTTTAACTGATAAAAGAAGAATTTTAAAGTAGGCGAATAGCAACTAATACTGATTGTCGATCTTAAAAGTTCCGATTATAAGAAAATGTTCTTTAGACTGAAAATTTTCAAATTTTTGATACAAAATTTCAACTGACAGCGAATCTATATGCAAAATAAAAATTTTCTTGCTGAATTGCAAGAAACTGGAATGAAAGAAAAATATATTTTATTTCTTAATGTATATTTAGTAGGTTGAAAATTATTATTTAAGAAAGAAAATCATTTGACTCCAGTTTGTTGCAATTCAGGAAGAGAATTTTGATATTCAACGGTATTTTTAAATTCTTCTACTATTTTTACTGTTTTAAATTACGCTGTCTTTTCGTAATTACGTTGTTCCACATTATCCTAAAATCGTTATCTTCAAGAATCTCTTGCGACGTATCGCTATGAAATCAATTTTCCACAATTTAGTTAGGCGTATCTAACTTTTCGATTTAACGTTTAATCGTCGCGCGAAGTTGCGATTATCGAAGATTCGTTCGGACGCGGTGAAAACTCGGGTACCGTTCAATTTTCCCGGGAGTTTAGAATTTCTCCGAGGCATTGTGCTCGCGATATGCATTGTCCCCTATTTTCTGCAAGATTCAATGCCGTCGGACCTAAATTGCACGAATTCGAATCTGCGAGTCGCGTTTACACAATGCATTGCCCCGCTTGTTTGTTTAGTAAATAGCGAAATTCGGAGAGCATCCTGCGACTACAATGAGTCCGCCGATGCAATAAAGCCGAACATGGGACACAATATATAAAGATATAATAAATAAAACTAAGTCATTGAAGATTTCATGATCGATCCTCCTCGACATATTTTAGTCTGTCAAAATTGGGTCCCATGGAAATCACCGATACAAATTTCCCCGACACGGTTTTCACCGACAATAACTTTGGCCGACAACGCCTTTAACCGACAACGAATTTGATCGACAACCATTTTGACCGACAACGAATTTGATCCACAACGACTTGAGACGATTGACAGTGTGATAATACTGTGTGATAATACATATAATACATATGATAATACATACTGTGTTTATACTGTAGAAATATTAATTGTTGATTGCATTGCTTAATTACTTCTGTACAATGTTCAAGGTTTATCAGTGCCTGACAGACTCGCAGAATAAATAGAACGCAACAATTTTAAGGTTAGCTTAGTTCTTCGTAGAAAAAACGCCGAAAAAATCAGTTTTTATCTTTTTTAACAACGGCGCACCAAACCAAAAAATCTGAAAAAATTCATGAACAATGCCTATAACAGGCGTGGGCACGGGTGGAGCCCCTCAAACGCCTGCTTCCCCCACCAAGCTTCCTTTCGGTGGCGCTCCTCGTAGCTCCGACGCACGAGGCCTGCACACTGCTTGCGATTAGGGCTGTAACTTTCCTTCGAAGGTCGAAGATTTCGAAGCTTCGAAGCTTCGACCTTCATATCTCCTTGACGTCTCCACCTATAAAAAATGAATGACATCAGATTACGAGCGCCTCGATATCAAGTAAGTTTGGTCTGATGCATTTTTTTCTATCTTCAAAAGCAAGCGAGTTATTTAGGTGGCCTGTTTGTCGTGAATCACCCGGTATAGCTACTGTAAAAATATAAATGTGGACACTCTAGAACTGCCATGTGAAATCTGCATTTTTTCGATTTTTCTGAGGTTTTTGATTTTTTACAAGCAGGATTTTCACTTTAAAAATCTGCAACCAATTGCAAAGTACGTATTTGGGTTCTTGACATGTGTCAGATTTTTTTCAGCATTTCTAAACATCATTAACTACGGAAAATAGGCCAAAAACTGATTTTTCGATTTTACCCCATAACTACCCTCCAGATCGAGATACAGGGTTGAAACTTTGCACAGTTGGCGGTCAAAATTGTTTTCGGTCAAAGGCGTTGTTGACCAAAGTTATTGTTGGTCCTATCTGGACTCGATGAAATGTTGTCGGTAAAAAGTGTGTCGGGAGAATTTGTGTCGGTGATTTCCATGGGACCCGTCAAAATTAAAGACATCCTGTGTCATGTTTAAAATGTTCGCTGGATTCTTCGGGCTCGGAGTAACGCGAACTTCGTGGAGCCAACGGTGTTGCCCCGCGGCTCTTGAGGAATCGAAGAAATCGTCCGATGGCGTCCAAGTGTACGGAAAAGTTCAACAAGTTTCTCGAATGGTAACAGAAATGAAACGACGCCGCTCGACCGCGATAGCGGATACCGCGGCGCACAACTCGAACAAACTAAATTCCGCTTCGCGCCGACCGAAGAAACGATCCCGAGAATGAAGCTTATCTTTCCGGAATGAACCTGTGGCAGTTGCCAGCCAGGACTTTGATCGGTTCTACGGAAAGTTCTGTCGGGAAACTTATTGAACTCTTCTGCTAAAGATGGACGGCATCACAATGCAACCCGTTTGGCAGTGTTATGAAAATTTACGGCGTTGGGCAACTGTTGTCTTACATTTGTACAATTCGTGATGATGTGAATTACGTTATGCTTGGTCACATTGTGATGAGAAAAACGTGATTCCTCTTGTTCCACGAGATGACGATTTAATCAGTGTCACTTGCCTCCCATTCCTGTAGGCAGCGCATGCAACTATAGAAACAGCGAACGCTAACATTGCGAAGCTCGAAAGTTTGCTGAAGGAGCAGAAGACCACTGCGGACAAAACGCAAAAGGAGATGAACAAGCTGATGGTGAAGAGGATGAACCTGCAAACAGACCTAGACAACGCGACTGGACAAGTCGAGAACTTGGAGAAGGAAGTCATGGAGAAGGACAAGCATATCAAGGACATTAGACAAATAGTACACAGGTATACGATTGAAGTTGATGAATTTCGGTTTCTCGCTGAATTACTAATTAAAACTTGGAACAAATGTTAGCTCTTTCCGATCCTTGCACGTTCCCCGAAAGATCCTTAACAATTTCCTTCGCGCGCAACATCTACAAACCGTTGCTGTCCAATTAATTTATATACAGTGTGGTCCAGTACATATTAGCCCTTCATTATCTCCGCTGTTTTAGAAAATGTGAAAAAACTTTGGTTGCCAAATATAATATAAAGGAGACTACAATGAGAGAGAATAGTTCCACGAATGACGTAATTATATTTATTTTATTTTCATTTAATAATGCTTTAAACATGACAAGGCTCTAATTTTAATAATGTGATTTTTACCAATGTATAAAATTATCATATAGTATGATATCTGGTTTTATTCAGAGTACCTAGTTTTAACCGACTTTTAAAAACAGGGTTCTTGTAAACAAAGGCTCTCAAAGAAATCTAAATCGTTATACTGTCGATATTTGGCTCTTTCGACTGGGGAAAATAGTATTTTAAATAGTAAATAAAAATTGAAAATAAAATATTTTATTTGATGCAGTAATTTTTGAAAATATAATAATTTATTTGAGGCAGTAATTTTTTTGAGAATAGTATTTTATTTGAAGAATATTGAAAACATTTGTATTTGTCTTTATTTTCAATTTTAATTTTAAATATTATTGCTGAAAATAATGGTTCAAATTCAATACATTTATGGGTGTGAATCGTTTCTTAACGATAAGATAGACTGTATGTTTATGCGGTTTCTCAGAATATTATAACAATGCATAAGTAAAATATTTTATTTCGTGTTTCTGATTGTTAAAATAGAAATATTTTATTTCGTGTTTCTGATTGTTGAAATAGAAATATTTTATTTTCGAAATTGTATATCTTATTTAAAATACTATTTTCTTTAAGCAAAATAAGATCTAAAATATTAAATAGTATTTGAAATATTTGTTTCGCCAAATAATGCCCACCTCTGCTTTCGACTAATGAGTTCGCCGACCACTGTAATAGACCACCCTGTATAAACAAATTGCAATTAAGAGCAGAGGTCCAATTAATAGTGCACAGGTGTCGATGGAATGCTAGTGTTAGGCAGCCATTCTGTGCGGAATGTTTTTGAAAATTAATGTTTCAATCGGGACTTCCCGTTACATTTTTCCGCAATTACGAGCAGAAGATAAAACTAAAACAAATTAATTTCAGGATCGTTCCGTCTTCCATTAAAAAACGCTTAAACCCGGCACGCCGCCGTCTCATTGGACGGTGGACGACGGCAAATGGCGTCCGAACGGTCGGGTTTAATTAAGCATCGCGTTTCGGCGGGCGAAACAACAATCCGCGATCGGTTTTCGCGCCGAAGACCTATATCAACGGCGTTATTCCAATTTCCGCTAATAAAATATCAGACGCGACGGGAATATAATGGATCGTACTTGCGCGGAGGCAACGCGAGAAACATTATTCGAACTGGCTGTTTTGGTGAATTGCGTTCGCTCCCGTTGCGACCGGCAGAAGGGTGTCACCGAGCGAAATTTATTTTGCATTAAATTTTGCATTACAATGCGTCGATACTTGCGCCCCGTATAATTGCTATGCAAATCGTCGTATATTTCTCCAGGTTACGGTGAAAAAGTCCGCGGAAATATGACCGCGCGTTGCCGAAAGAGCCGAGGTCATTTTTCCGTACCGTGTTGACGGAATTAGCCTACTTTCTACGATTTTCGTCACCGATACACTGCGCATCTTTGGGCAGAAACTTTCTACCTCGACTGTGACAAACTAAAGTACAAAAAATTTCCTTTGTTGAATCCTCAGGATTTAAGGGGGCCGGCGCGGCCGTGCAAGAGTGTGCGGGCACATGCACACATCGCTAAATTCGCATATACGTATATGCAATTACAAGGTTTACGAAATTACGAAATGACGCTGCAACATTGCAATGAGGAGTTCAGAAGTGGTCAATTGTGATTCTTAAAAGTCAGATATATATGGTGCTACGGTGCCCAAAATGCATATTTTTACGTTATAGAGGAATAATTTGTAATATTCGACAGACACCGCCTGTCACAAATAATAATACATCTTTCGACGTAACAATCTCAAATTACATAATTAGATACATCACGGAGGGTGTCTTGGTAGTTCGCGACGGAAATGGCAATTGCTGCTGAGAGATTTATTTAAAAATCCTTTCAAAAATTATGAAATACATAGTCGTCCATGTTAAGATACCTTAATGATGCTTTTATCAGATTGAAAGTCGAGGTGACGAAATGCAAAACCGACATGGAGTCGGCACTGAAACGGGCGCAAAAGTTAGAAGTCGAGCGATTGAGCATCGACGAACAATTGAAACAGGCGATGACGAACACGAGGAATCGCGAGCAAGAAGTGTGTACTTTGCGGAAACTGCAGATCGATAAGCAGCAACAGGTTGAAGTCCTGATGCGCGAGAAAAACATCCTGGCGCGGTCCAAGGAGAACTTGGGCGATCAAATTAAGAAGCAGAACCACGAGATTGTGGTGTGCGAATATAGCAGGCGGAAGGTCGAGCAGGAACTTGACACCGTCGTGGTGAACATCGCGAATGTGCAGAAGCAGATGTCCATGGTGGAAAAGGAGAGGGATAGACACAGTTTGGCGGCTCAGGAATTGGCGAATCAGGCGAGTACTTCATTTATTCCTTAGATTCAGTGGGAATTGAAATAATGCATAACCTACGAATCATTTTACCATTTAAAACGAAAACTACGATATTTATCCAATAACATATTTTCCATTCTGTTCTATTAATTTTTGAGGTAACTTATGTTATTGGATAAACCTATTAATAAATATATTAATTAAATTCATTTCTAAAAAAAACATTTCATCAATACGATTTTATCAGTTTGCCATTTTACCATTTTACCAGTGCACCAGTTTATTATTCTACCATTTTTTCATTTTAGAAGTTTGCCATTTTACTATTACATACATATACAGTAAGGAGCATAACTGATTCAACACACTTTAAATCAGAATAACTTTTTTATGAATGGATCAATCCATCCATCAATCAATCATGATTAAAATTTTAGTCGATTAATGCCCAACTCTGCTGCCTATTCCTCAAACTTCATACGTATGCGAATCAGTTGGCGATATCGCGGAAGCATAGTAGACCTGCGCGTCTGCCCACAAGTGGAGTAGGTACGTATGCGGTCAGACAAGTGAAGCGAAGTGGTGTTTGTTCAGACAAGTAGAACAGTATGGAAAGTGGTTGAAATGAGATCCTGTATAGTCATAGGAGAACCTCTGTACTTATACCAGCTCGTCCGATAAGTAATGCGCATTTCTTTTCACACTTGCGGAATGTAAAGTATAAAAATGCGATCACCACCATTCGTCCTCTATTATGCAGAGTGAGGAACCTTTGGTCAAATGGCTCACTTTCCCTTTATAATAGCAAAAATTTGAAAGGAAAACGTTATTTTATCCAAACAGACAGATATGGTGAGCAAGCAATTGTTCTCAAGGTCATGTCATTCAAGATCTCAAGGACATTGCTGTTTCTTTACGCGAGAGAAAGAGTGCACATTTTTATATTATATGAACTAGAAAAACATTTCGTTGATTTTCATATTTGTCTTTTTGAGACAAGTAATATTTTTTTGGCAATCTAAAAACAAGTGACGTATTGGAGGCGATCAAGTTATGTTGTTCTTAATTAATACTGTTATTTAAGAGCAAGTATTTCATCAACAGTGATGGCTTTAAGGTATCGTAAAGCATACAAGAAAGCTTTTTCGATTTTCATAATAGTTGTCTTTCTGAGCTAAACAATATTTTTTTGATAATCTATCATAGAAACAAGTGACGTATTCGAGGCGATCAAGTTATGTTGTTCTTAATTAATACTATTATTTAAGAAAAAGTATTTCATTAACAGTGATGGCTTTAAGGTATCGAAAAGCATACAAGAAAGGTTTTTGATTTTCATAATATTTGTCTTTCTGAGCTAAACAATATTTTCAGTATTTTCATCAACTAACAAAATACTGTATAACATTAATATACTCTAGCGTGAGATCTTATCAATCTGTGGTATATACGATGTAACCCAATAAACTGCATATTCGGTGCAGCGTGCTATTTGCATTCAATCTTGGGGAAACCGTGACTGAAGCCACCGAAATGGTTTGTGCTGCTTATGGTTGAGGAACCGTGATAGCTTATTCCCTCGACACGACTCCATCTGATTACCATTTGTTCACGTTGCGTCAACATCAGCTGGCGTACAAATTGCCATACAGGTGGCGCAACGTTATTAACGATAATGCTGAATATTTCCACAATTGAGCTTCTATAATTAGTGTTCGGAATCAAAAGAAGATTCACTTCTACAATTAATTAATCATTCTACGTTTCTACATTGTCAGGAAAATATGAATTTAATCAAATAAATGTCCCTTCCGTTCGAATAAAAATTAATAATCGATAAATAATTAATTCTTCGTCATGTGCAGCAAACAAACCATATAACAATATGTTGATAAAATTGGACGAAGTACAATTGTTTAAAAGTAACACCTTCATATCACAAGCTTCTTAGAAACATACGATAATAAACGCTAAGTGATTCTTGTACTAGGCTGCGGATGTTTATGCAATATTCAATTTTTGTAGACAAATTTTAAGAAAATGGTACCAAATAAAATCCAATTGTCACTGGTAATAACTAGACTGCGGATTTTTATGCAAAATAAAAATGTTCTGCATTGATTGCGGGAAGCAGGAGTAACGTAAAAATTGATTTCACCCCTTAACGGCTTTGTTACAATAAAAACAATGTTACAAGCATTCTTGAATTTTCTGAATCTTTTCCCGTTTTACATCTCATCCCACCAATTTCTCCATAAATACATAAAGATCCGCAGTCTAGTATCATAATAACTCGACCGAAATTCTAGATTAAATTCTGTCAAATTTAATACCCCAGCATTTTTAAAAATGTTTATAAACCACGTGTGCATATAAGACTGCAGTCTAGTGATTATTTTTTCGATTGTTGTGACAAAAGAACTCGGAGATTTGATTCTGTTAACAAAAGATAAATTCAAAATCACTGTCTAATGGAAATCTATGTCCTTGTTGATGTAAATTCAAAATCTCTGTGTAATGGAGATCTATGTCCTTGTTGATATATTTGAAGTTTATTCCGCGAAGATCTTGCAAAGCAGTATGCAAATTAGGGAACAAGACTTGGAAAATATAGTCACAGTTAGACACGGTAGCGTTTCGGTTACAAATTGTTGGACAGATATGGTCGCAAACCTTCTAACGCCGTCTGTCCAAGAGTAAACCAGAAATGAACGACTGTCCTACGTTTACCTTCACTTCCTGCTGGCCACAGGACCGTAAATCCGTCAGTATAACTTGTTCCGTGTCTGACTACACACCGATTGCACCACTTCCTGATTCCGCGACAGTAGAATATACAAAACATTACGGACTGCGACGTCCATAGTCTGAGCTAACTCTGCAGCTGTCTGCTCTTGATATTCGGAGGATTGCTTAAATGGATTGTTGACATTAAGTTGTACAGGGTGAGTCACCTAAGACAAGCCACCTGAATGACTTCTACAATATTTAAAATGAGAAATGTCTTAGGCAAAAGTTGCATGATTTCGAGGGGCCCCATTACATGGTGTGCATAACTTTTTCTCAGGTGAAGGGGCTTACATATTTTTGAATGAGGTACCACATATTTTTGCACTCCTACGTTTCTTGCCCTTCGCGAGGTAATTTCTACGATATAGTTTCATTCAAGGTTATTCAAGATCATCTAATTGTACATCTAAGGTCATAAACGTAAAAAAGGATTAAAAATATAAATATACTGTGAATTCTTACATCATACATCCCTAGTAGCACAAAAATATTGGATAAATATGATATTTTTTTCAAATATTGGAAAAATATTTTTTAAGCCACACTTTTTCATATGAGAAAAATATTGGATCTGATACATATACAAGAAATGTAAATTGAATGGTTAGAACATATAAGCTAAATATTCAGAGAATATAAATTAGATATTTAAAAAATATAAAGTAAATATTAAAAAAATGTGAAACCAATATTTAAATAACATTCAATTAAATCTTCAAATTTAAGAAAAAGTTATAACAAAAATTAGAAACTATATATCATACTATATATCAGCTGTATATCAAAAATATTTTTTTCATAATATGAAATAGATATTATCTGTATATATTAGGAAAAAAATATTATATTTCTAATATTACATAAAGATTAATTTTATAACGAGAAAAAATATTTTTTTCACAGTATGAAATAAATATTATCTGTATATTAGGAAAAAATATTCTATTTCTAATATGAAAT